>CM076583.1:1322061302-1322433680 GCA_034641835.2 Pinus albicaulis
TGTTGAGTTTGAAATTTTTGGTTTGTTTTGGTCAAAAAAAAGTTTAGTCCCTTGAATTCTTATGGCTCTCATATCATGCATAGATCGATAGATCTAGTTTTATTATTATAATTATTATTGTTTTCTTATATATTTGGTGGTTTGAGGAAAGATATTTTATTTCGTTTCATTTTGTGGCATGATTTCGACATCTTCACCTTTTAGAATATAGTAAAATATTTTTCTTATTATATATTTTTATTGGAAAATAATTATTGATATTTAGAAAGGGAAATAAGCCCTGGGTAGCTAAGCGAAGAGAAAAATGGTCTATGTACTTTGTTCCTACACATTCATCGTAGGAGACCTATTGGCATGAGACCAACATTCATTTTATGCAATTACACTTTTGATGCCAAGGCAGAGCTGAGTTTGATGACCTGGGAAGAACAATGGCAATTGATCATAATGCTAAGGAGAATAGAATGTTGGTTTCACCAACAGCTAACCATGCCACCAATGTTGGTGGAACCGAAGGAACCACATCAAATTATTATGATTCTTTCTAGATTGCTCAGGGTGAAACCGAGGCTATTTTTGGAAGCATGGAAGGTAGCAGTGGTGGAGAATTACAAAGAGAACCCCATGGTGGGCTTCATTTTTCCCTTTGGTATTTGGGCCTGCAAGATCTTTGGTCCATTGAAAAAGTTTGCAAGTCTCGGCATGTTGCAGTGAAATATGATCCTCGTTTATGGAAAACTATACATGTGGCGTATCCTCTGAGTGAAAGGCTCACTGATGATACACTCTTAAAACTTGTTGAAATGTCTCAAGGTCAGTTATGAAAATTGAATTTAGTGGAGTGCCTAAAAATTACAAATGATGGACTGAAGTAAGTATTCGAAATCAGTCCAAAGCTTACAAAGGTTGGAATCTGTCTTTGTTGGTTTCTAATTTTGAGAAATTACAGAAAGATGAATTTGTTGTTGCACTTGAAATTTTGAATACAAAAATATATTTTCTTTTTGAATATATATTTTCTGCATTTTGGCATGATTAGCAATGTCAAACAGTTAGATTCAGTTAGTGTAATTTCATGGGTTTCGTGAAATGGAATTTTGCTTCCCGTAAAATGTTTTTCAAACCAGGTTACTAAATGGATGTGTTTGCATGTGAATTTAACCCCTAGTCTGCTTTAAATACAATGATAAAAGGATAGAAACTTAAAATATTAGAAGCTTATTTTTTGAAGGAAATGTAGGTAGAATTTTCCCCAAAATGTTGAAACCTTCAAGGGAGGCACTGGTGCAACTCTTCCATTTGGTATTCCATGTTCTTATGTGTTTGAAATTTCTCTCATTTCTTGATTTGTATTCTATTATTGCACACACTAGTGGTTGCTCCTCAACTTGCCTAGCATATCTTAATTTTCGTTAGATATCTGGAGACATGGGAAGGTAATGCATTTATGTGAAAATGATGTTGCATGGAAGGTACTGCTTGTAGGTTGTTCTCTTGTTCAATTTGTCCATTATTTTCAAAACCATATTGTGCATTGATTGTGGACTTTTATTTTTATTATCAAGTGTATTAGATTTCTGTCATGCAATTATATTGTTATCTTACACTTTCTAAAGTTAAGCTCATTAATTCAGAAGTCTTGTGTAATATCATTTTCTCTTGGTACCTCCTACTATGCCCTTGAATATATGAGGTGCATTTGTTTCTGTTCTTTGCATTTATGTTTGCCATGCTGCACAAGGTTGACTGCCAATGGCATTGTAAGAAATTTCAAAGCACATAGAGAATGCAACATGCATGGATTGAAGCAGTTGAGAATTAGTGGTCTTTTTGGGATAGTAAGAGAGCACCTTGAGAAGTTGAATTAACTTTTGGTTTTACAACAAAAGTCTCATTCAGTAAAACCATGGTTTTATCTAATGGTTGCTATTATTCACTTTCATATGATGATGATAGTACAATTGATATTGAAGCTTTCCCTAGATGTGGGAATGCAAGGCTTGTTTATGACTACACCAATGAAAGTTTCCCAAAGAAAAAATACCAGACAGTTAGTGTCGGGATTGTACATTTTGTATTGCACGTTGT
Source organism: Pinus albicaulis (assembly GCA_034641835.2). NCBI lineage: Eukaryota > Viridiplantae > Streptophyta > Pinopsida > Pinales > Pinaceae > Pinus > Pinus albicaulis. The sequence continues at coordinate 1,322,063,391 of CM076583.1, forward strand.
CACGAGTCTGCAAGGTGTATTGATGGTAGTGAATATGAAGAAATTTTTTGTCTTGATATGCTCTGTGATGACTGCATGTATGATTCTGAACTACCAAGAATCATAAGAGCTCACCTGTGGTAAATACACATTATCATAATTTTAGATTTACTTTAGGCTTCAATTATTTTGGGCTATTACTTGCTTGTAATTTGGGTCCAAAATTGATTGTTTTGACCCTATCTCATGGAGTTGTTAAAGACAAAGAAAACAAATCATTATCTTTGTGTGTTTTGAGGTGTACATATTATTTTTCCTTATTTTTAGAATCAAAGGTATATCAATGATAGAAAATATGAAGAAATTCTATTTCAATTTTCTTGAGAAGAAGCCACCAACAGTTTTTCCTTTAGGATATTTTGGAGAACGTTGGCTAATAGTTTAGGCCCTGTGATATTACAAATTTTGTTTTCAGGCCTTGTTCATGAGAAGGCTACTGAACAGTAAAGTTGCATGTGGCCTGGTTTTATATATCAGTAGACAATAGTTGTAAATTACCTACATTTATCAATTCACTGAAAATTTGGTGAAAATTCCGACGGCCAATTCGTTGCTATTCCGACACATAGTCATTGCAAGAGCGACAGTTCGAGGGCGGGCAAAACGTGGTTTACCATACCGTCGCAGTTCCGACGCAATTAAAAAGTGTCGCACTATTGAAACTTTTTCCGTCGCTTCCAAACAAGCGTCACTCTTCCGACGTTTCCCAATCCGTCGCACTTCCAACCTTTGTAAACGGTCGCACTTCCAAAGAAATGTGGTCCGACGTTTTGAACGTCGCTCTTTCGACGTCTATAAACTCTCACAATTACGACGAAATGTGGTCCGACGTTTTGAACGTCACTCTTCCGACGTGTTTATACTGTTTCTCTTCTGACGTTTCTAATCTGTCGCAATTTCGACGCTTACAAGGCGTCGGTATAGCGACGGAAGGTTCAATTTAAAAAAAAATAAAATGAAATTTTAAAAGAGGAAAAACATTGTTTTGAATATATTATATGAAGTAAAACAGTCCATGAAGTCATTACATTTTCACATCTGAAGATTGGAACCCAAATATCCATCCAGAAAAGTGGAAGTCCCACCCCAGACAATGATAGAAAAATACCCCATGTCACATACGGGGACATGATATAAAACCCAGTAACGGTCCACATGGAGATTATCGACAATCTGAGAAAGCATCCAAATATGCCCGAGGCATCTATAAGAAAGTGAAATAGCAGTATGTAGAATAGTAAAGCAACGGATAGAGTACCGACGTCCATTGTTCCAAATACAAATTAAAGTACCCAAAATCCTTGAATAGAGAAAAACGCTAATCATGTGAGGAGTGTGATATGTCAAAAATATAAAAAGACCATCAGACCATATCAATAAACCAGCAACATAGACCAACATAGCTAGTTTTGAAGGCAGAGTGATAAACATTAATCATTTTTTTTCACAAGAGAAAAAACGTTGTTTTGAATATATTATATGAAGTAAAACAGTCCATGAAGTCATTACATTTTCACATCTGAAGATTGGAACCCAAATATCCATCCAGAAAAGTGGAAGTCCCACCCCAGACAGTGATAGAAAAATACCCCATGTCACATATAGGGACTTGATATAAAACCCGGTAACGGTCCACATGGAGATTATCGACAATCTGAGAAAGCATCCAAATATGCCCGAGGCATCTATAAGAAAGTGAAATAGCAGTATGTAGAATAGTAAAGCAACAGATAGAGTACCGACGTCCATTGTTCCAAATACAAATTAAAGTACCCAAAATCCTTGAGCAGAGAAAAACGCTAATCATGTGAGGAGTGTGATATGTCCAAAATATAAAAAGACCATCAGACCATATCAATAAACCAGCAACATAGACCAGCATCGCTAGTTTTGAAGGCAGAGTGATAAACATTAATTATTTTTTTTTCACAAGAGAAAAAATGTTGTTTTGAATATATTATATGAAGTAAAACATTCCATGAAGTCATTACATTTTCACATCTGAAGATTGGAACCCAAATATCCATCCAGAAAAGTGGAAGTCCCACCCCAGACAGTGATATAAAAATACCCCATGTCACATACAGGGACTTGATATAAAACCCAGTAACGGTCCACATGGAGATTATCGACAATCTGAGAAAGCATCCAAATATGCCCGAGACATCTATAAGAAAGTGAAATAGCAGTATGTAGAATAGTAAAGCAACAGATAGAGTACCGACATCCATTGTTCCAAATACAAATTAAAGTACCCAAAATCCTTAAACTAGTAAAACAGGAGCAATTAAGAATTCACTGTTTATAACTAGTTTAGAAGAAAACATTTAGAATAATAATGATTAAAACCAAATTACACTTAAGTACCTTCTGATTTACTCCTTTTCATTAATTATTCAGAAATGAAACACAGTGATATAATAAACAGATATAAAAACTTAAAACACAGGATAGAAATGACTTATTGATCCGTAGTTTGACACATGAATCTTGTAAAAAGTCTCTAGCATCAATTCATCATCCAGCAAGCCACAAAGAAATTTCTCCAACAACACTTTATTCCGAAAAAGTCAATGTTACTACAAAGTATATGAATCCACACTTACTACTCCAATTGATGGAGTATTTATACAAAAAATCATACAAAATATCTCATAACAAATTGAGATATTATCTAGGATAACTAATAAGTATTTTACAACAATATAGAGACAGATGGTCTCGTAGATAAGAAAAATGATAACTGATGTTGTGTTGTTTCCTTCTTTTAAGAATGTGTTAGAGGTAGGCCCTATATCTTGGCTTGCTGCTATCCTCTTCATTAATTCTATGTTGATTATTTCGTTTCATTGATACTCTTTAACTGCTCTGATACTCTTTGACCTTTGTTCATCCTTTTATCCTTTTTATCATGATATACTGTGGTAAATAGGCAAAAATTTATGTAAGGATAATTTTTTACAAAAGTTCCATAATTTCTTCCCACCATTGAACTTCTAGCACTCTGGTCCTTTGCAAATTTCTTAGTGTTTCATCAGCCTCAGTATATCTGAAGAAATTAGGCTGATTTGGGAACAAATGATTTACTTCATGCTCAAGATAAAATAAATTCTCCAATCTGTCATGAAGGTTTTTCCCTGTAGGCAATGCTGCTGTTGATGAACTAGTTGAAGAACTAGCTTGATTATCAACATATTTGTCCAATTTTTCAACATAACTATCAAGGTCCATTAGCTTATCTTCTGCAACTATAGGACTGGGCAATCCTCTATTTAACAAAATATTCAATCTTTCTCTGAAGGCAATGATTTCTTCTTGCATATCTGAGCACCTTCATTCTAAATTCTGTACCAGAGTTCTTTTAGTAAAAACTCTCTTTATTTCCAGAATTGTTCTGGTCCTGTCCTGAATACCAATTTCTGCAAGTTGATTCTTAGTCTGAGTATTCAAAAAATGTATAAGTCTATTGGCCTCTTCTGGCATATTTCCCAACTCTTGTCTTGATCTCTCAATCTCATCCAGAGCCAATTTAACTAAGTTATTTTGTTCATCCATTATTTGAATTGAGGATCAAACATCCTTTATTGATTGAATGATATTATCCCAAAGAATTTCATTTATTTCTTTTAAAGGTTTCTCCAATGTGAGATCCTTTTCCAATGCTTTGACTGTTTTTTCTAATTTGTTCACTTCTCTTGTTTTATCAGCACACTCATTTTTGAAAGATCATATTTATGTTCTAGAGTGGCCAATTGTTCCTTTGTTTTGTGAAGCTCTATGGCCTGAATGTTCATATCTTCCATTAACTTTGTTAATTCATTAGTGTTCAAATTTGTAGTGTTGCTCTATGACAATTCTGCTGGCTGACTTGTTGTTGCTGTACCTGTCACTACTCCTGCTGTAGATACTAGAATATTTGCCTGCTTATCTTTTAATGCATTCTCAAGCTCTTTTTCAGTTGTAGTAAGTTGCTCATTCAATTTTAAGAGAAAATCCATTAGTTCTTCCTCAGAATTTTGTTTGATGATTTCTGCAGTCTGTGGATGTCTTGAGGCCGATAACTTTAATTGTTTTCTCAGAGCTGCAATATCATCATCTTTTCTCTTGATCAAAGCTTCAATACCTTTCACATATTTAGGATTATGACCCAAACCAATGATTATTTCCTCTAAAGTTTTGATTCTATTATCCTTAGCCTGGGAGGAGGCTTTTTCAAGCTGCAACTGTGTATTAGTATTATCAAAAGAATCCTGCAACTTATGGGTCATCATTGATTTATCCGTCAGAGTAGAATAAATCATCTCACCTGTTTTCTTGTGTAGCTCAATTTGATCTAAAGGATGGATATCCTTTGCTAAGACTTCAAAATTAGTCCTAACATAATCTGCAGCTGTCTGAGGCTGCTGCACCTTGGGCTTCAAATGGCTCATTAACATCTTACCCTGTTGGATGTCATAAGCTGACATCAATCTTTCTTGATTTTTTGGAGCCATCTTCAAAAATTGGTTGTACACTTGAAGTCTAAGTGGATCGTTCCTGGCCTTTATATTGATGAATGTTCTTTTGATGTCCCAAGCAGTTTTTACTGGAGGTTTGAAAGAAGATATTTCTGCACTTTGTTGCCTCTGTATTCCCTGTTTTTGAAAATTAGTGGATGTCCCACTACCTGTATCTGTTTGCTGACTGTCTTCTCTTCCCTGGCTGTCAGGGATTTCCTGAATTGATTCATCTTCTGGAAGGGGAGTTAATTTATGCCTTTTAACATCTTTATGTTCAGAAGAGCCACCAATAGGAGTAGTTGTTTCAACCTCTCTCTTTTTTCCCTTTTCTATATTCAGAGGAGTTTGTAAAATAGAAATTTCTGGCTCACTGATCTGAGTAGGAGGAATTTTTCCTTGACCTTGTTCTTTAGAAGTCTCTGGTTGCGCTGTCATTATGAATTTTTCAATTATTTGTATATTAGGCTCCTTTTCTTTTCCTTTAGATTCTACTGCTACTGTACTAATCTCCTGCAAATTTTGTTGTAAAGTCCTGGCTGAAGAAGATCCCTGCACCTGTCCAAAATATTCTAGGTCAAGTATCTTTTCAAGATATTTCATTACATTTTCAACATTGACCTGCTCACTATCTTTTTCAACCAATGTCCCTTCTGTCCATTCATCCATATTAGCATATTGTTCTATTTCTGGGATTCTTTGATGGATGTATGGTGACGGTTTATTTTTCATTCTTCTATCACAGATAAAGTTGTTTGGATCATAAGGCACCCAGTAGAAACTCTTTTGTAGTCTGAGATAGTCTTCTAAAATCCTTTCGGCTTCCTTTCCAGCTTCCCTAGAGTTACAAATGAAGGGACCTAATTGGCTCTTGATCATGAGTTGAGCCTTTTTCTTTGCATTGCAAAAATGAATTATATCTGAATTATTCATCTGCCTGAAATATTCTAATGCAAAGAGTCTCATTGGGACATACTTGGGCGGTTTGAATGGGCATAATTCACATCCATATATCCTGATCTCTGTGTAGTTTTGATATAGGTACCAGTCACCTATCTTGTAATGCTTTGAGAGCTGAAGGATTTTCTTGATTTCATTGTTAATTCTAGGAGGAGAGACTCCTGTCAACAAGGTAGTTGCAGGATGAACAAAAAGGTCAACAAACTCATTATAGGAATAAGGATAATCAGAGGAATTGTGAGTAATGGCAGACCAAAATATGATTGACCTAGGATTCCCTTTGGCATCAAGTTTCTTAACATAAAAAGGGAAATTTTCTGACTGAAAGTAAATCATGAGATGATATATGACAGAAGAATACTTAAATACTCTCTCATTCTCAAATCTCTTGAACTGATCATGGATTTTGTCAGCAATATAAGATGCAAAATCGTACTTGACAGCAGGAGGCTGTCCAGGGGTAAAAATGGATAACAATACTAGGGTTAACTAATCAACATACTCACTAGTATTGAAGCCCATTATGGAAGATATCATGTTTAAAATAAGTCTACCCTCATCAGTAAAGAAAGTATAACCATAAGGGGGAGGGTTTTTAGGCTGATGCTCTAGTAACATGAAGGTTTGGCATAGGCGGTTTAACTCTTCATGGGATAACTTAGTAGATTTCTCAAGTAATTCAACCATGGACAGGGGAGTGAGAGCTTGACCGGGTTGGAATTGTAGCATTTCATTTATGGACTGAGCAGTTATTGGGAAAAGGACATTTTGTCTTGGGGATAAAACTGCTCGTTGGTTGGGATCATAATTTGCGTAGCAATAATGGATTAACTCAAGAAAAATATGGACTGAGGGGAGAAGGTACATAGGAATATTTGATTCCCAAAGTCCAAAGATGTCAGAACCATTCAAATAATTGTCTCTGCAGCGGAAAAATATTCGAAGAGGATTCTCACAGAGACGCAAGTCCTTAATTTGAAAATCCATATCGGCTAAAGGCAAATAATCCAAGTCCTTGTGAGGGGCATCGATGGGCACGACATTCAGAGCTACAGGAACTTCCATTTCTGGTTCTTGTGGATTCAGAAATGGAATTTCGGGGTTTTTGTGGAAAAGGGGCACAATTACCAGTTTTGGGAATATAATTGCAGTTTTGGGAATGAAAAAGACCAAACTGAACTTCTTTTCAGACCTTAGTGCAGAATTAAAACTAAAACCAGGATTTTTTACAGAGTTTAGCGGGGAATTGGAATAAATACCTGTTTACGGGAAATGAAACGTGTTTAAACAGGCGATGGTTATGACAGAAGAACCCTGAAATACTCGGCTTCAATTCTCTTCAGCAAGGTAACGTTCAGCAAGCGTTAACAGTTGGTTTTTGAATTTTTTTGCATGGAAGATTGGCTAGCGCACGGAACAATGAAAATGACGCAGACGCAATTTGTTTTATTTACAAATTCAAAAGGGTGGCGGGTTTTGATTGATGACGTCAGCATGTACGATGGTTTCGTCACAGAGGGATAGGAGTGGATATTTGTTTGGGCCGCTCGCCTATGGAAATCCGGACCCGAAAAAGATTAGGGCGAATTTGATAAGAAATTCGCGTCACAACTCTCCCTCCGTACGCCAGCCCAACTTCGGACCCGAAAAATATTAGGGCGGAATTCATTTGGTTTTCGCGTCACAAAATTGGCCGACGTCAGCAGGCTATTTTGGAACGCGAATTTGGTTTGAATTATGGTTTATCATCGTTTGAAGTCCGACGGGCTCGACTTAAGAACAATTTTGTTTGATCCCATATTATAAAATTTGTGTTGGTTTTCTTTGATAATACACATATTTATAATAAATCATGGGAATACCACACTAGTAAACATGTGGAAAAGTTATATAAATTATTGAGAACAATCATTTTTATGTAAAAATATCCGAATGTGCTTTTGGAAAATAAGAATTCGAGTATTTGGTTCATATTGTTTTAAAGGAAGGAGTGAAGTAGGAGCCTCAAAAGATGCAAGCTATTACAAAATGACCTATTCCTAAGAAAATCAAGGTTCTTAGAAGATTTTTTAGACTTACATGATATTATTGATAGTTTGTTAAGAATTATGCATGCATTTCAAGTCCACTCACATATCTCTTGAAGAAAATATCATTTATATGGAATGATGAGGCTAATTTGGCATTCTCTCTTTTAATGGATGCCATGTCTTCTACACCAACATCGGTTGCACCTACTTTTGGTAAAACATTCATAGTAGAGTGTGAGGCACTAGGACAAGGAATTTACATAACATTAACACAATAAGAGATATCATTGGCTTTTAAAAGCAAGGAATTCAAAGAAAATATTTGGTGAAATCTACGTATGAAAAATAAATGGAAGCAATATTACATGCAATAAAAAATGGGGATAGTATATCACTAGGAGGTACTTTAAAGTCAAGATATACCATGATAGCATAAATTATTTTTTGAAGCTATGGATTTCATTGGAAGATTAACAAAAATGAGGAGAAAAAATGCAAAGTTTTAATTTTTAGATAATCTGCAAAAAGGGTAAGGAAAATTTAGTACATGATGCTCTTTCTAAAATAGAAGAGGCCTCAAATTTATATCCAATTACATTTTCTATTCCTAGGTGGTTAGAAGAAGCTTGCCATAATGGAAAAATGACAATAGTACTAAACAAAAACTAAAATTTATAAAGGATGGGATGAACTCTATGGAGCATTGGGAGTGAGAGAGAGATATACTTTGGTGCAAATGTAGAATATTTTTATGCACGCAAGCATATTTGAATAAAAAAATATTAAGGGAGTCCCATGTCTCTCTGATGGTAGGACGCGGGGTTCCTTAAAACATCTCAAAGGATCAAAAAATATATTTTTGGAAGGAATGAAGAAAGATATTCAAAATTTTGTAAGAGAAGGTTAGGTTTGCATAATAAATAAAAGAGAGATAGTAAAATCTCTAGGGTTACTTCAACCATTCCACATACATATTCAAAGACTAGAAGATATATCAATAGACTTTATTACAGGGTTACTGAAATATAAAGGTAAGTAATACATTTTTGTGGTCATTTATATAGACAAATTTTGTAGATTTTTTTTGTAGAGCTCAAAGTACATAAACAACAAGCCAAGTGGCAGAAGTGTCCGTGAAAGAAATTCATAGTCTTCATGGTTTTCCTAAAGTAATAGTAACAAGAAAATTTTGGAAATAATTATTTAATATGAGTGGAGAAACACTAGGTGCCATGAGTTCTACATATCAAACACAATCAAATGGTCAAACAAAAATAGTTAACAAATGTTTTTAAGGTTATCTACAATGTTACTCTTTAGAAAAGAAATATTAATGGATGAAGTGGGTTTGTCAAGGAAGAATGGTAATATGATACTACCTATCACACATCTACTAAAATTTCCCCATTTAAGGCCCTTTATGGATATCCAACTCCTAGTATCTCATACTTTTTGCAAGATAAGTCCAAAGTATAGGAGACAGAGTCACATATGGAAAATACTAAAGAAACTTTGGAAATTATTATGGAAAACCTTCAAATGACATGAAACATGATAAAACAACAAGGGGAACAACATTGAAGTGAAAGATAATTTGAGGAGGGTAATTGGGTATTTTTTAGATTATAGCATTATAAGAAATCTTCATTCAAGAAAAAGAAGAATAAAGAATTAGCTCAAAAATGCAATGTGGAAAAAGTCGAAGTCGGGATTAAATCGGCAAGGGTCCAAAATTTGAAATACTCGATAAAGTCGGGAGTTTTTTGAAAAAGTCGGCAAAAAGTCGGCAAAACTAAAAAAATACAAAAATATTCATTTTTGGAAAAAATCCTGATTTTTTCAAAAAAAAATAAAAAATTATTAAAGAAACTACCTCACTCAAGATTTTTTCGAAAAAGTCGGCAAAAATTCGGGACTTCGAGGATAAAATTGTGACTTTTTCAGGGATGAAAAAGTCGGCAAAAAGTCGGCTAATAAAGCCGGCTCCGGGAAAAATTCGGGATTTTTTCAAAAAGTCGAGACTTTTTGCCGACTTTTTCCACACTGCAAAACTGTTATGGCCCTAAATAATTATTCATAGGATTGCACAAGTGGTATAGAAGTTATATTTTCCTTCTTCTTGCATTCATAAGGTTTTTCATGTATCTTGCCTAAAAAAGGTTTTGCGAAAAAATATGCCAATGTAAATAGAACTTCCAAAATTAGATGAAGAATGAAAGTTCATTCTTGAACCACAAAAAGTTATAGATAAACATTCTGTATCTCTTTGACATATAACCATTATGAAGTACCTAATCAAGTGGAAGAATATTCCTCTAGAAGAAGGTACATGGTAAAATGATCAATTCGTGATGAAATACCCATGGCTAAAGGGTTTGTTTGAAGTTTTGACAAAGGTTTTGTTATATGTTTTATATAACGCGCGGCAGAATAGTTTTATTGTTTGTTAAGGTCCCACATAGTGATCAAATTTGAAGGGTAGGTCCAAATTTCAATTAGAAGGGCATATATCTATGTCGCCCTTCCATAATGAAAAGCTTTAAAAAAAACTTTAAAATTGACCACAATAAATTATTTTTACATTTCATTTTCAGAAAGACAAAACCATCAATCTTTATATTAATAAAATACTGTTACATATACAACAATGAAGAAGGATCCATCTTTCATTGCTTAAATATCTCATTGGAAATGTCAACATAAGTCTTGAAGACACTATTATAAGAGTTTGGATACATACCATCGGGATATAGGAGATTCTTATGTGTCAGATTGTGTAATGCAATTTTGACTTTGTCTCACAAGGAGCAGCAACATGGAGGTCTGGATTTTTCTTATAGAACTTTTATTATTATTATTTGAAACGTTGTTTATAGATATGAAGACAACAATGAAATTATGAGCATGGTGGAAAATTAGTCAAGCTCATGATGCCAAACCATGATGATGTAAGTTTTGAATTTAACATTTTTACATGTTAAAGACAAATAGTCAAAATCACTGACAACTTAGTATGCCATAATTAATAATCATTCCCTGTTCACTTTTGTTAATAGGTTTATGTCACACGATGATGCAAGGGCATTAGGCACTAGCCAACAATGTAGGAGGTTTTGTCCACATGTTGTGGCTAGGAGGGTTCGAAAACATTTGAGTTGTAACAGCTAGGTGTCAATACCTCAGCTGACTGTATTACTTAGACTAGTTAGAGTTGTAGGAGTCGAACAGTTTGAGTTAGTTGAATTATTATAATTAGACCTTTTGATTTCTAGAATGGTCCTCTCAGAGGAACCGAAGAGCCATATGTTATGTATATAAATTTTAATTCCTCGGATGAATAAAAGTAGAGAGGGAAGAGGAGAGTAGAGAGGGGATTTCTGCAATAAACCTCTGTGTGTGAACAATTGTTTCAAGTTAAATGATTTCCAAGCTTAGTTGCCATTGAATTATCTCGAACTGCTAATTGTGAAGAATTGTTTAACTGTGAGGCGATTGGGTACTGATAATTCCATTCTTCTGTCTTTGAATTCCCGTAAATTGTTGGATAACCCTGTGAACTCACCCCACCCGAAGGCGAGGTCTGTGTAGAGAACCGGGGTCGTGAAAATTGTTCAAATATAAAAATCCTGCTTAATAAAGAGACAAAATTGTTGTGCTTTCGGAACCTGACCCGAGGATTGGACATGAGTTAACAAACAAAAGGATAGCGGAACTAGACTTGCACCCGTGGTCAAGCCCTCTACTAAAACCACGAGCGGAATCACAAAAGCGGGTTGCCCATATCGCACCGCTTTTGCGGAGTAGGCGGTATTTCCTATTCGCGAGCGATTCCATAAGGAATGCGACACATGGCGAAGTGACCCCCGGAAAACCACCGTTTAACCCGCGCCATCGCACGTTAAAGCCCGACGTTGGAAGCCGAGCGAAATTGCCAAGAGTCATTGATTTGGAGAAGGGCCATCGGATGGTGGTCGCACGTTGAACTTGCCCGGAGGTTAACTAAGGTGTGCGGAGGATAGCCAGGTACGATACGAGTGTTTGATTGGTTATTGATATATATAGGTGGGGCCGGAGTATAATGAAATTGTTTAATTAAACGATTGGAAGATAATTAGCATAAGTCTGGAGCGTGATTGTTGTAAGGCTGGGTGGTGAAATATAGAGCCGAAAGTTCATTACAAGTTATTTATTTAAAAAGAAACGTGGAGTATAAATAAAAAGTGTTGAAAGTTAAAAATTGGTTATAAGGATTGGAGATAATATAAAGTCGAGAATATAAATTAAAGTCCAACCATTGTGGATAGTATTTATTTATCAAATTCTACGAATTTGATAAATAAACCCGAAAAAAGAAGAAGTCAATTAAGACTCAGGCTGGAGGAAAAGAACGGGGTACACCAAGGGAAAATCCTGACAGAGTGATTGTAGACACACCAGCTCTCCTTGGGGGTCCAATTTCAGTTTTTTTGCGTCACACGATGATCTCTCTTCTCTGGCATTTACTTGTATTGAAGATCAATATTCTAGGAATAAGGAGTTATTTTCTCCAAAAATAACCCTAGCCAAACATTGACAATGCATCAAGGATATCTTTCTATGCTTCATAAGCACATTTGTTCTACTTATAAATCATGTCTTGGAAGTGGTTGTTTTGCTGGAAATTATTCACCGGTTGGTTTCATACCAAAGTCTTTTTCACATTTTCAGCATCCAATACATGAAAAAGATAATGGTTTAAAACAACATAAATATTTGAAATTTTGCAAGAATTGTCTAGCACACTTTGAATATGAATTTTGAAGTCAAGTGCATGATGCTGTATAGGATCAAGTGTCATTTTGAATACCAAATGTTTCACAAGAAACTTCTCAACATGCTACCCTGCAGTAAGGATTAAATGACAATATTGCATCAACTATTTCCATAATAAAAGTACACCTCAGCCATAAGACTAAACAACTACAAATGTTGTAGATCTAACAAGACCACACAATCAAATGTATTCCACAAGGCCAATACTGTATGAAAAATGAAAAGAGTTTGCAACCAAAAATACCTTAGGCAACTAATTCAATTAGATACACCAAACCATCAGCAAAAAGGAAAACCAGCCTACTTGGCCCCAATATTTTCAACTGGGTCCTCTAATTCAACCAATAAAAAGGCCAAAACCATAGCATTGAGATACATTTCATTACACTGTCAATAACAATAAAATTTGACTCGGCCATAACTCTTTCCTTTTATTGTTGTGAAAAGCTTTATGCATTACTTTAATATTGAATTATGAACTATAAAGGAACTTACAAAATGTGACATTACGAACCTGGTCAAGCGCACAAGCAAAAATATCCTGGACATGACCCTGGTTGACAAGTTGTATTACTCATGATGCAAGAGGATTTGTACCTGCACTGCCAAGTCAATCAAAATCCATCATTATCTATACAATAAATACAAGTAATTGATGTAGTATTTTTACTCTAAGATGCATTCTTATGATAATGTTAGAACATATGTTGAAAATGTCAAAACATACCTGAATAAGCTCCTCTTCGTTTCAAGAACAATTTATTGGAGTCGCATGAACTTGGAACAAGCCTCCCACGATCTGAAAGAGTAGCGACTAAGTCAACAGTGACTTTTTTGTTGCTACGCTGGATCGAGGGAGGTTTGCTCCAAGATTAAATCGCTCCAATAAATTATTCTCTACTAAACAGGGCCAACCACGTGAAGGTGGAAGCTCTTATGGCCCCTCCCCGCCCCCTCTCACATCACTCTCAATTCCCCAATACCCAATCTATATTTCATTTTTTACTTTCATGAGCATAAAAAAAAATATTCAATAACTAATAAAAAAAAATTCAACAAAAAGTACGCAAGGAAACATTGCAATTAATGCTTGACATAAAAATAGTATGATAAATGAGTTTTTTATATAACGCAAAAAACGTTCCAAGTATGGTAACGTTTGTCTTATAATAATACAATATTTTACATTGTCAAATTTTCTTTTTCTTCTTCCTATTTTTAAAACTCCTAATTACATCATCACCCCCTCACATCACTCTCAATTCCCCAATACCCAATCTATATTTCATTTTTTACTTTCATGAGCATAAAAAAAAATATTCAATAACTAATAAAAAAACAATTCAACAAAAAGTACGCAAGGAAACATTGCAATTAATTCTTGACATAAAAATAGTATGATAAATGAGTTTTTTATATAACGCAAAAAAATGTTCCAAGTATGGTAACGTTTGTCTTATAATAATACAATATTTTACATTGTCAAATTTTCTTTTTTCTTCTTCCTATTTTTAAAGCTCCTAATTACATCATCAATATCATCGTGCTCTGCTCCTGTTTCGTGCCTTTCAACCCGCACTGCTGACCTAGTTGCGTATTCACGATGTCTGGGCTCATCCAGTGACGGGGCATCGCCTACAAAAACAGATAATATTAAATTTTAATTGTCAGTGTTTAAATATCATTGAACTAGTTCGGTAATATTAATAAAAAAAATTGCAATGAGATTATTTACCTGGTGCACCAGTTGTCGCCGCTGACCTAGTTGCGTAGTCACGATGTCTGGTCTCATCCAGTGACGGGGCATCGCCTACAAAAACAGATAATATTAAATTTTAATTGTCAGTTTTTAAATATCATTGAACTAGTTGGGTAATATTAATAAAAAAAATTGCAATGAGATTATTTACCTGGTGCACCAGTTGTCGCCGCTGACCTAGTTGCGTTGTCACGATGTCTGGTCTCATCCAGTGACGGGGCATCGCCTACAAAAACAGATAATATTAAATTTTAATTGTCGGTTTTTAAATATCATTGAACTAGTTCGGTAATATTAATAAAAAAAATTGCAATGAGATTATTTACCTGGTGCACCAGTTGTCGCCGTTGGGACTGTTGCCCTGTCTTCCTCTCTGGTGGTAAGATCCTCAAAGGAAACATTCTCTGTCATTTAAGCAAAAAACGTTATAAGGACAACCATCAAGGTATAATTAGAAAAAATTATAAGTGGAAATTAATTACCGTCACGGCCCTCACTGATAGCAGCATTGTCGGCCTGGTCCCCACTACAATGATCAGGTTGCACGAGAGGATCATCTACATCTGGCTCTAAAACTGGGTTATTTGCCTTGTCGGTAGTGCTGCTCCCCTGATTTAAACAAAGTTGTTAGACATTAAATTTATGGATGAAAACAAACATATTGAAAGGTTAATGTTTTACCTTATCAGGCATTCTGGATCTTGGGACCTGCCCCAAGCTTTTGCGACGTTCAACTACAGCTTGATAGCCGAAATGGAAAGCGATATTTTTATCTTCCTCTGTAGTTTCTGTTCCGAAGTCATCACCCTACATTACATATGATTGTGTATTTTTAATCATATTTGATAGGATTAAAAAAATGTTGGAAGGCGATACAATTAATTATAAGATGTTTAGCTACTTAATTACAATTCTTGCGGCTAATTTCAAGTAGCCGCCCTGGCCTAGCTTGTGATGGCCCTTTTTTTCAATCCTAGCTTTGGTTGCCTTTGAGGTGTCAGGAAAACTAGCATCAAAAGATTGAAGTCAGATATGACGTAGCACACTTTTATTTTAGACATAGAGAAAATTAAAGCTATTGAATTAAAGTTGTAATTTACCTTGCGGGTCCAGTTGGCATTTTTCCTTCTTTCTTTGCCCTTTTCTCTTTTCCGTCATGGATGAGTGCTCTCCACTCACTCTCTGGAACTGTGAGAGGACGCTCATATCTACGGTTAAATTGCAATTGTGTCCTATAGGTGTCCCTGGTATATTTCAAATATTTACCAGCTACCTGAGCCACCGATGTTCTGTCAAATGTGCCGACCCCAAAAAGGGCTTCTAGATAATCTAGAAGTTCTTTTTTCAGGTTGGAATTCTGGGAATTCCACCCTGTGCATATGGTTGGGCCAAAAATTACCAACGCATGGCTCTCCAAAAACTTGTAGAACTCATTGTTTCCTACACAGAAAAAAAATATATTATCATTAATTTAAAAATAAAAATCATGATAAATATGTTTTAGATAAAGTACATGAAATAGTTAAAATATTAAAATTTACCTGGGAGTTGTACGTGTTTTATAGGGACACCTTCATCGTTCACCAACAACGTGCCATTAATGGTCCCTGTGGAGCTGACACGTGTAGCTCCAGGAAATGCAATAATGTAGTTGGCCATATCAGCCTCATCATTGCCAACACGTTCAGCGGTTGGCTGGGTGTCTGCTTGGGCAGGGTGTGTTTATTGGCTAGCACCTAAAGGAGTAGAAGGTGTACGAGAGGGTTTTTGGGCAATCTCTTGCCCTTGTGTCCCATTACCACCAACACCGGGTTCAGCAAATGCCAGAAAACGCTACATACAAAAGAACTTTTTGTTAGTTTAGTCAATGTAAAAATTAAAAATCAAACTATCACAATTCATCTCATGCAGAACAAAAAAAATATCCTTTTGAATTTTTATTATTACCTGATATCTTTCTAGCTGCCTCATAAGATGTTGTATCCTCTCTTCTGTTTCAGGTGTTTGAGGCGCGTCTATCAAAGTATTAAATTATGACCTTGCATCTCGTGCCTTTTTTTGCAACAAGAACACTGGAGATAGGGATGAAGAAAGCTCTTCCTCAAAGAGGGAATCATCAGGCGTACCATGGCTAGGTGTCTGCATATTTGAACAAAAGTAATATTATTTCAATTATGTAAATAACTAAAATACCTGAAGATAGAGCAATGCTGGCACTTTACATGTTCTTCCGCTCGCCTCTTTCCGCAATCATCCCGTCTTGGGGTTGTTCCTGCACTGCTCTGATCAGTCTGCCACATTGCAATAAAATTATAAATGTAAAAACTTGAAAACAATATCTAACTTGAAAACAAAAAATGAAAACTGAAATAATTTCTAATAAGACACCGGAAGACAGAGTTAGAGTTTCAAATATGCCTTGCATTGAATTCAGTCCTGGAAACATGTCATTGCACATTAAGGCACCCAAACAAGAGGCGAGTTGACAATGAAGACCTTATTGAATATATTGTTGGAGCAACTTCTAGTAAACTTGTTGTGAAGACCTTGAGGATATTTTTGGAGCAACATTGTTGAAGCTGATGGTATAGCATTGTTGGAGGCGATCTTGAAGGGCCTTGAAGTGAAGCTTTTGGAGCAACTATTGAAAAATCCTTAGAGCATTTAAGTAAGGCACTTTCTATCTTCCATCACCTTTTTCCTTTCAATATCCTTTAAGCGATTTTGTTGATATTTAATGTTTGAAATCACGTTATAATTCCTTGATTATATGTGTTTGGGGACTTTCCCTTTGAAATTACCCAAAAATACCCTGGAAATTTTATCTTCGGGATGCATGTCTGACCCTATTGTTCAATATTTTGATTGATAGTAGTAAACATAGAGAGTTAGGGGGCTCTTGACTTGGTTTGGTTGGGCCATTAGATCCCTAACATCTACTAGGGAGAACCCCCTTGAGTTGGAGGAGAGCTAGCCCGAAGTGAAAAGAGGTTGGTGAGGTGACAATGGGGCTATTGAATTACACATGGTATCACACTTTAGCTTTAGGATTTTATCTTGAGAAGTGAGAGATTTTTCTATATCAATTCTCAAATTGTTTACAACACTATTGTTAAGAACTAATAAGAAGTGATGTTGAGGGGTTTTTGGGTATAAGAAACAATACCATTTAAAAACTAGGGTTCTCAGTCCTTGGCATTCCTTCACCTGGGCCTAGGGCACACTAGAATAATTTCACACTAAACCATGCAAACTTAAAAGTAACTTAATAGATCCATAAAGTAATAATAATCATAATTCCTAATTTCCTATTGTACGATATGATGTAAATTATTCAAACATGAAGCAATGAAGACATGCAATGTCTGAATTTCAAGATTGATGAACCAATACAAGAAGTTAGAAACTACAACTTTGATTCAATACTCTGTGTCCTAACTCTAGGAAGGAATCTAGTTTGTAGTACATAACATGCATCGTGTATTATCAATTCTTAATTGACAACAACTAAAGGTCATCTACCTCATCAATTCCTTCCCATTTTGTGTTTTATGTTATATTCCTTATAAAAGTGTCAAATTTCTCTCAAAGTAAGCAACCACTGAATAAAATAAAAAATAGTTGAGATATGATTGAGAAATGGTCATTTATTTCTTGAAGGGATCTTCACGATTTCTTTGGTTGTTTTTCATCTCAAGAAACAAGAAATGACCTAAGAAACTATCATGATGTAATATAAGAAACAACATGGTGCAATGGCCATTTTCAAAGCCAAATAATGTCCATTGAGGACATGGCCTTTATTTGGTTCCTGTTTCATAGGAGTTTCGGGTAGAAATGGAACTTTTTTGTACCATTTCCAGTAGTAAAAAGGGAAAACCTTCTTTTTCCATGGGAAATAATTTACCTTTCCTTTTTCAAGATAATCTCAATCACAAAAAATATGAACTATACTGCACACATTCTTGGATAATGTGAAAGTGGAAAAGGAATACCCTACACAAGTGATGCACACATGTACATTTGAACACTAATAGATTTTTGTGGTTGAAATGCAATGCTTGTTTTCATTTAAATGTAGGGTTTTTAAAGCAGGGAGAAATAATGGCTGCCAAATTAATAAGCGTTTCTTTGGGAAAAATTTAAATCTTGTATTGGGTGATGAAGATAATAGAGGGTATTGAATCTTGATTCTTGAAATATAGAGAGAACCCTACAACCTAACACAATCCAATGGAATTGACTAAAAAAACCCAAATAGAGTCAACCCTACTATA
This sequence comes from Pinus albicaulis, assembly GCA_034641835.2. NCBI lineage: Eukaryota > Viridiplantae > Streptophyta > Pinopsida > Pinales > Pinaceae > Pinus > Pinus albicaulis. The sequence continues at coordinate 1,322,081,764 of CM076583.1, forward strand.
GGAGGAAGGGCCTGCAGTAAGAACTTACCATTTTGCAAGAGCTGAGGGCGAATGTTGTTCTGCAAGAGCTGAGGGAGAATGCTGTTCTGCAAGAGCTGAGGGCGAATCCAGGGCAAATGCTATTCTGCAAGAGCTGAGGTCGAATGCAGGGTGAATGCTATTCTGCAAGAGCTCAAGGAAAATGCTGAGGGCAAATGCTGTTCTGCTAGAGCTCAGGGCAAATGTTGAGGGCAAATGCTGTTTTGCAAGAGCTGAGGGTGAATGCTATTCTTCAAGAGCGGAGGGCGAATGCGCGCGTGATATCAGACGTTAATGTAGCACACATGTACATTTGAACACTAATAGATTTTTGTAGTTGAAATGCAATGCTTATTTTCATTTAAATGTAGGGTTTTTAAAGCAGGGAGAAATAATGGCTGCCAAATTAATAAGCGTTTCTTTGGGAAAAATTTAAATCTTGTATTAGGTGATGAAGATAATAGAGGGTATTGAATCTTGATTCTTGACATCTAGAGAGAACCCTACAGCCTAACACAATCCAATGGAATTGACCAAAAAACCCAAATAGAGTCAACCCTACTATAGGAGGAAGGGCCTGCAGTAAGAACTTACCATTTTGCAAGAGCTGAGGGTGAATGTTGTTCTACAAGAGCTGAGGGTGAACGCTGAGGGCGAATGCTGAGGGAAAATGCTATTCTGCAAGAGCTGAGGGCGAATGCTGTTCTGCAAGAGCGGAGGGCGAATGCGCGCGTGATATTAGACGTTAATGTAGCTATTGCGACGGATACGAAACAATAAAATCATTTTTATGTAGCGCACATATAAGTGTCATTATACTAACGGCAGACAAAGCGTCACTATTGCGATAGGTGCCTCCAAACGTCGCAATTGTGACACTTAGACATTGTGTCACACTTGCGACGTTTGGAGGCAGTCGTCGCAATAGCGATGCTTTGGGCCATAGTGTCGCAATTGCGACATCTTCCTCCAAACGTCAAAATTGCGACACTTTGTCTGAGTGTTGGTATTGCGAAACTTTTCTATAAACATCGGTATAGCAACGGTTTCAAGCGGGATGGAAATTTTTTGGGGAAATTTTCGACATTTGGTCAAAAGCGTCGGAACCAAGTGTCAGAATTTCCGCCAAATGTAGTAGTTCCCTGAGGGGGCGGTGGCTGTTGTTGCAGCGGTTGAGAAGGAAAGGGAGGAGGAGGTGCTAATGCTGGCAGAGCTGGAGCACCAGGATGTGGATACGGATAATAAGGAGGTTAGGTAACAGTGTGGTAAACAGGAGGTTGGGAAAAAAGAGGAGGCATGCCATATCCCGGATACGTGCTACTGGGAGGGGGAAAAGTGCAGGAGGTGTTGGCCCCACTCTGAGGAAAGCCATATCTCATGGGAGGTTGAGCATACGAATTAGAGAGCGCTCCAATGATACCGTCAGTGGTGTGAGATGCCCGCAGTGCATTGGCACCATCAGGTCTGGAAGATTAGGTAGAACGGTATAAACATAACTTGACTGAGCATAGATCAGGTCATATTTTAACGCGATTTGGAGAGCAGCTTCTTTGGTTTGAGGAAAATGCGATGTGACATCTTTTCTGATAGGTGGAAAAATAGATCTAAGGAACCAGTCCATGTAGACATGGTCTTCAAAGGTAGGAGCTCGACATAGGCTATTTCTTCTCCACCATTCATGGACATGATCGGAAAGGCGGGTCGCAGACAATTGACGAAAATAAGTCAAGAGTTCAGTACTAGTGTCATAATGAAGGGGAAGCTGGAAGTACTAGTGTCATAATGAAGGGAGATTCATCGACATAGCAGGCCAACTAGAATCATGGTGTATAGGTTCGTTTATCAACTAGTCAAAATCGAGGAGGCTGAGAGCAAGGGCACAGCTGGGGTAGTGTCCGTTGCGGTCCCACTAGTGGTATTCCCAGCATGAGGGTCGGGGTTACCTCCAGCATTAGGTCCTGCACCAGACATGGTGAAGGTGATAGGGGGAGAACCGACGGCGGAATGAGAAGGAGAACCCAATGGACCAGAAGAAGATTCATAGTGCAGACTCGGTGGAGGACTAACTCGAATCCTACGTGGAGGAGTAAGTATTCCTACCGGAAAATGAGGATGAAGTCCAAGAATTCTCCAGGATAAACGCCTTGGTGGTGCAATGATGACGACACAAACATGGCACAAAGGAAAAAGAGACTGACAAGGGCAGGGAGGTGCAGGATCGACTGATTATAATGTCAAAACAGGGCAAAGAGGTGTAGGATCAATTGATTTCAATGTTTTAGAGTCTTTGCTTGGCGGTGTTAACTAAGCCCTTTTTCGCTTAGGTTGTGTGTGTAAAGTGTGTAAATTTTAAATTTTAAACCCAAACATTTGTAGAGAAAAAATAAAAAGTGTGATGTATAGTTGTAAATAAACCTGCAAATGACAGTATATAAGCCTGCAAAAACAGAAAATAAACAGCTAATGATGCAATAATATAAACCCAAGGAGGCGGGCCTCTCGAAAATTAGTTTATAGGTGAGTAAAAATTTAATCAAAACACACTAAAATAGCCAATAGATCTAAGGTCAGGAGGGAAAAGGATCTAAAGGACAAATCTGCTGGAAAGTGGTGTAGAAAATAGCAACAAATCAGAGGAAAAATTGTTGTAAAAAGAGGTGGTGAAAGGCTATCTCTAGGAGGGAAACGGAGTGAACCCTAGAGGAAAACCCAAACAAAGCTAAATGAGGTATTTTGGATGGATAACAAGCTGATCTGAAGTGGATCTGAAGCTGAGGTATCAGATCTAAAAAATGGCTGAACACTCTGAAATTTCAGACCACCTGCAACAGCAAAAACTCTTCCACAAAAAGTGGAGGGTACTGAAGCCCTAGGGGGCTAGGTTCCCACTTAGTTGAGCAAAACAGAACAAGTACAGGTCCAAAACGGGAGGAGACGAAGTCATTCAACCCTGAACAGAGGCTCAGAAAAACCCAGAAAACTTTCAAAAAAATCCTTGCTGAAAATCTAGGTCGCAGTTTTTGACCTGTTTTCAGCAGAGGTCACAATTTTTGGGCTGATTCCTGCTTCCTGAAGCTCCAGGTCGCAGTTTGTGGACAAAAAGTGCGACCTGCACTTCTGACACTCTCAGCGGCATATTTTAGAAAAACTTGTCATCTCAGCTGCAACTGATGCCTGTCAGCTGCGCAATAGGTTTGAAAACACAAAGAAGTTAGAATTTTTATTGTTTTAGGGTTTTATAGGTTAAAAACAACATCAAGAAAAGAAAAACAAGGGGCTGAAGAGAAATCCTAGGGTTTGAAGTAGCTGGATATGCAAGGATCAGAAAAACGACAACAATCGTAATCATAAACCCGTGTGGAGTCTCCAGTTGTTAGTATGAATCTTAATTCCAAGCATACGTAAAAAGACCACTTTAGCTGTGCATAAAAAAACAACCCTAACAGCAAATATGGCTGCCAATATCTTCAAATCTTCAGTTAGGTGATCAAGATAAATGCTGCAAAAATCTAGATCTATGCATTAGAATACATTAAACAGTAGAAAAAACAAGATTTACTCCATGCATCCAATAGAAAAGACAAGAATATGTTGAATGAATTTTGTATTAAAGGGCACCTGGGAGGAAAACATAGGAGGGTGTTCCAAGTTCTCCTCAATGGGATGGGTTCTTGTAAGTCCTCAGCACTTCAGATCTAAAATTCCTCTCTCTTGATGGTGTAGAAACCTAGACAAAAATGGTAGCAAAATATGACTATGAAAGTGGATCAATAGTCAGACCAAAAGTATAGATCCAGAGTGATCTTTAGGCAACTAAAGATGATAAATGAATGGAAAAGCCCTTCTATTTATAACAAAATATTGAGTTAGTCTAGATATTGGTGCATAGTTAAAATATTATTAACCAAATCAAGATCCAACTTTTATGGAATATTTTATTGTATTTGTTGGAGGGAAAAGGAATTTGGCTTAGGTCAAATTCCTTTATTTGTAAATAATAAATAAATGATTTATTTATCATTTTAAGGATGTGGTTGAGTAATAATCAAATAAATAATGATTTATTTAATTATTTAAGGGTGATTTAGTCATATTTAACAAGGAATATTATTTAAATAAGGTTTAAATAATTATTCTTAGAAAATAATAAGATAAATAATGATTTATCTAATTAATTTCCTTGTTTTGGGATAAATATAACTAGGAATATTAATTAAGTTGTTGTTTAACTAATTACTCCTTGAGGAAAATCAAACAAATATAGATTTATTTAATATTTCCTCATGGGGTTTCCTGTTTAGACCATAAACAACTTAATAAAGGTGGTTTACTAAGTTTTTTTTCATAGTGAATACAATTGTACTTAGGGTAAAATTGGTCTTACATGGTGTACTTGGGTCCATCTAATAACAATGTGTCAAATGACCAAAAAATGGTGTAACAGTTTTGACATCGAGAAACTCATCGTCAACATTTTTCCTTCTAATTCTCCTTAGTTACAAGCTTTGTTAATGCTATGAGTGCATGTTGATCCCTGGAAATAGTAACATTCATAGGAGGTGGGGTAGAGCTAAATCCAGATATAGATAATTAAAATTTTGATTTGAATCAAATTATTAGATCCTATAATAACCAATTACTCCAAATATGGTCAACTGAAGTTTCAGTCACATTGATCGATATCTTAAATTACGATATCAAATAACAACCAATTACTCCAAATCTAGTTAAATGTAGTTAACTGAAGTCTTTGTTTTCTGGATCTATATTTGTAATTACCATATTCCCGTAGCTTCTTAATCTAGGATAATCATATATAATATTCATATCACTATCAGTGAGAATGGTGTGTTTTCACACCACCACTATAGTTTCTTAAAATTTGTTCTTTGTTTCTTCATTGCTTCTCTGGTTCCTGAAAATGGTATCACAAGAAAGTTGTTCTCCGTTCTTCCATTGTACTTAATCCGATTTCTGGAAATTGTATTGAGTGCCATAGAAACAGTTGTCATGGGGAATTAATGAAAACATAATATTTACCATATTTCTGTAACAACCACACACACAGATACATATATGGTCATCATTAAAATTTTGAAACTGAAAAATAAGGGAATAAATGAATATTATTTTATTACATTTGACACTCGTTTACAAAATTCATATATATTAACAACGGAGTTTAAATGTAATCCAATTAACACACACACACACACACACACACACGTATATAAACAATGCTTGGAAAAGATTCATACTGTGTTGCTAAAGCTTCATAATGTAACTACAAACCTGGATTCTAGTTTAAAAATAAATAAATAAATAAATAAATTGAAATGGAAGGATATTTGAGGGTAATTCTTATTAAAAGACCAAGTTATCATACACTATTATTACTAGAGAGGTTGAGCTACCAGTTGGATGTTTAGGAGATGATGATGAGCTGAGTTAAATAATGTATTTATAAAAATATTTTACACTAAAGTGCAACTTGGTCATATAGTTGGGTTCTTTTAAACACAACATCATAAGTTTCCTACCATAAATTGTTCAATAACTATGATAAATCTACATATTTACATTTTTACTCATAGAGTTAATTTATGCAAAGAATTTCATAAAGAATGGTGGGAAATAACTCTTGGTAGATTTTTTTATTTACCGGAAGGGGAATAATGTCCCAAGTAACTCTTGCACTAATTCCTATGACAATCCAACCATCTAAATTACATGATTGGACTAGTTTAATATTCTCAGAATCATTACATTCATATAATTATTTAATTATTTTTCCATATAAATAACGAAATTTATTATTACACATTCTTTCATTATTAACACTTGTTCTTAGATATCTTATGTATTAAGGTATAACATTGTATCATACCATACACTTTTAACTATACAAGCACATATATATAAATATTATTAATGTAATTTTAAATTATCCATAGTTTGGAATTGGCATCACTATCGTACATGCATGTAATTTAATAATTACCATATTCTAGTCATATGTGATATAACCCAATATTTATCAGTGATTATAATTAATATTAGAGTTTTACCTCCCATTATTGAAATCATAAAACATTAGAAACTTATTCTCTCTCCCTCTTTACTAACGACAATCTCAGTTTATGTTATGATAATGCTACCAACCACCTCTATCATTTACATGACATAATGTAGTCTAAGATTAATATGATGAGTTAGATTGATTGTATCCTTATGATTAAATCTTATACGAAGGTTTGAAATTGATAAGTGAATTATATCATCAAGAACTTATAAATGAATAATTTATTCCTTTGGAAGTAGATAATAATAAAAATAAATTATAGAACCACTTAGGTTGGTCATACTTTTTATTTGATTGGTTTTATATTATAAGGAAAATTGTGTTAAATTGTGGCAGGATTCATTGGTGAACCATGGTTAGAAGAAGTACAAGAAGGAGTGGGGAAACTAGAGGGCGCAACATGGCACCACCACAACAACCAACTCCTTCCACCCCACACAATGACGGGGAAAACATCACAACACAAGAAAACATACTAGTCGGAGAAGTGTTGAACTTAATGAGATCATTCCAACACATGTTTGAGGCATTAATAAACCATCTGGAATGGGAGCATGAGGTACCGGTCATACAAAATGAAGCACCCCAAATAAAAACAAGAAATGATGTACGTCGAGATTTAGAAATGGTAAAATTTCTAGAGTTTTTGGGGTCCACGTATGGTCAATCTACATAGGCATGGTTAGAAAACATGGCTATGTGCTTTACCCTGAGAGATTACACCTCAAACATGAAGGCCAATATGGGTATATTACAACTAAATGGAAACACGCTACTTTTTTGGAAGTCATTATTACCCCAATTGAGGATGGATATCTCAAAAGTAAATTGGGAAATATTTGAAGAAAATTTTTGAGAACACTACCTGTCATAGGAGTTCTTTGAGGGAAAAATAAATGAATTCAATGTACTGAAGCAGGGGAGTCATGCAGTACCAGACTATGAGGCTCGTTTCGTGGAATTACTTCGTTATGCCCCTCACTTAAACACATAAGTGCTCAAGGTGAACAAATTTGTGTATTGACTAAATGTTAACATACGGGCCAAGGTTAGGATCTTAATGCCTTGCACCTTGCACGAGTCAGTTCAATGAAAAATCATTGCAGAGGAGGATATCATGAACAGTGGACCTAGTAAGTCAACAAGGCTTGCATGATCAGGAGTACCAAGTGGAGATAATATAGAACGTAGAAATTTTCAAAGGTGTCCTCTGCTCAATCATCAAAAGAGGTCAAGAAGAAATCAAAGAGCACCATATAAGCATCCAGCTCAGTAACCTCACATGGTACCTTAACAAACTCTTCAACCACAAAAACACCGTCCTATTCGACAACGCCAAATCACACCACCTCAACATCGATCCCAACATTTCGGCTCTTTCCAACAAAGTTCCAGGCCAACTCCCAGTTCAATCGGTAATAGGAGTCAAGATCCTAAGAGGGGGTGTTGGACTTGTGGAGGTCCTCACTATGAGAGGGATTTCCCTCAAAAGACAAGTAATACCAACTCAACTCAGAAAGAAGCTACGGTGGGGGATATAGCGAAGGCTCATCACATCCATGTAGTGGTGAACAATCACCAAGTCGAACATCAGCCCACTGTGTTGGAAACCTCAGGTAATATTTATGGTATGAGTTTTGTCAATTTAATAGATCTAGGAGCTACTGATTTTTTTATTTCTCTAAATGCATTATCAAGAATTAAACATAAACCAATTGTACAACATGATTTTAGACATGTATAAATGGCATGTGGTGTGAAAAGAAATGTAGGAAGGATGGTAAATGATTATGAGGTGGACCTAGGTGTATGTAAGAACAAGGTATCCTTGTACTCTATGATATTAGAAGTATATTACATAGTTATAGGAATGGATTGGTTGTAACGACATGAGGCACTCCTAGACTGCAAAGACAAGGTACTACATTTCATAGACAATGACGGCCAAAGAAAATCATTGAGGGGAAAGAACCGAGGGGTGTCCCTAAGGTTTATCTCCTCTGTGAAACTAATGAAATAGAGAGGAAAGGGATGTCAAATGTTCACGGTGGTAACTCTAAATAATAAGGGTAATTCTGAAAAACTTGATAAAAATCCAATTCCTGTTGAATTTAAGGACATATTTCCTGAAGAACTACCTCAGCTACTCCAAAAAAGGGAAATTGATTTCACCATCGACCTTAAACCAGGAACTGAGCCTATTTCAAAGGCACCCTATCATATGTCACCTCCATAGCTAAATGAATTGCAAATCCAATTAAAGGAATTGTTGGAATTGGGGTTCATACAACCCATCATATCTCTAGGGGGAACCCCTGCGATTTTCAACATTGGAATGAATGAGGTCATTCAACAACTCTAATGCCTCATTGATTTTAGCCATTTTTAACAACTTAGGCTCAAAAAATGAAAGGGTGTCGGCTTCAACCGAAAATGCACCCGTTTACAATGTGATGCAACAAGAAATACAAATGACTCAAAAGAATTTCCAACTATGGAAATCTCAAAGTACAAAATCTGCTCCTCAAATGATGGAGGGCAATCAACAATTTTTCAACTCAAATACACTTCAAGTCTTGAATGAAGATGCAAATCAATGTCAGTTCAATACAATATTTCTGCCAAAATATTTTGTAAATGTGCAGCTGAAAACACTTGTGCAAGAAGCCTTTAAGGCAGCCGAATTTCCTTCTTCAAAAAGTTGTTTTAAAAATGATGGAAAACTTGTCTTATGTAAAATTCTTCAGAAAATCACCCTCTTATATATGCCACAAATCATAAAATGTAAAACTGCAATTTTATCTATGTGTATTGTCCATTTACTGATATGTCATTTTCTTCTTTTCTGCTGTTCATAGTCTCTCTCTGTTCTTCCTCTCTTCCTCTCTCTCTGCTGTTTTTTTTTTTTTAATTAAAAATTAATTATTTGGGATTGAATAAAAAATTGGGGAGATAGGGAGCTGATTGTAATAATGGGGAGGAATTGTAATAATGGGAATTAATTAAAGGGAAAGGGGCTTCTTTTCTTTTTCTTTTTTTAAATAAAAAATTAAAATGAAAAAGTGGGAATGAATTTAAAAGGGAGGGGATTAACTTTAAAAGGGAGGGGAACGAATTTAAAAAGGGATGGGAATTAACTTAAAAAAAAAAAAAAAAAAAAATTCAAAATTGAATTCAAAATTGGTGTGGTGAAATGGAGTGATAAGGGGAATGGAGGCCGAGAGTGTGGAGCAAAGGGTAGGCGTAAGGTTTGAGGGGTGAGGCCGAGCGTTAGTGAGAAGGGGGGTGTGTGAGGTGTGCGCAGAAGACATAGGGAGGGGGCTCAGGGTAGAGGGGTAGGGGGAGTGGGTAGAGTAGGGTAGGGGGTGCATTAGGTATAGGAGTTTGGGTAGGCGGGCAGGCCGCGCAGGGTTGGGAGGGGGAAGCCGTAGAGAGAGCGGTTGGGTAAGGGTTGAGCCATGGGTAGATAGGTAGGCTATAGAGTAGTAGAGTGTTGTATGTTGAGAGGTGGAGGGTTGAGGGGCCGAAAGGCTGATAGGTGAGTTTGCAGAGAGTATGGGTGGGGGCCGAAAGGCCGAGTAAAAAGAAATTATTTATTTATTTTATTTTATTATTTTATTTTTTTTAATGTTAAAACAACATAGGAGTGAAATTTGAGATCCTATATTTCAAAACAGCAACAGGAAATTTCGCAAAAAATGCAGAATTTTAAGCAAGCATACACAACAGAATTTTTCTGGAAATTATAGCAGTAACAATCCAGAATCTTCTTCAGAAACCCAATATAAATAGTATCCAGCAGCTCTTCAAATTGAAGATTTTAATAAGCAGAAATTGCAGAGAAAAATTAGAATGAAAACCTTCAGATGGCCAGTGTTGCCTTTCTTCAAAGCCAATGCCCGAATGCTGCCAATTTCTGAATGCTACTCCTTCTCAAAACCAATGCTGCTCTTCTTCAAAACCACTTTCTGAATGGGGAAAAATGTCTGCTGCAGAAATTCTGAGTGCTGCAAAAATGCCAAGAATTTTTGCAGATATGCACAGGCCATAAACACAAATGGCTCACTCAATTTGGAGCAGGGCCAGCAATCGCCCGCTCTGGTACCATGTTAAACACCATGTTAAACACACACATGGTGTATGACGAAGATGAGTACACACACAAAAGAGACTCAACACACAATGAAAGATAAGCGTGAGGATTTCTTATTTTTCCATTATACATGATGTACATTTATAGTACAATGGTGTGACTCTTGGTTTCACATTCCAAGGTCACTTGGACTCCATTGTGACTTTTCGCATTCCACACCTACCCATGTAGGATTAGGTGTTCCAACAGAAGTAGTGCCTTTAATGAGTGGGGCCTAGGGTGAGGAATCTCATCAGTTATATAAGGAAGAGGATGGCAGCCATAGAAATCAGTTTTTCTTATGATATTTTTATTATATGGTTTGTTTAGACATATAGCTTTCTTCAGCTGCTTAGCTAATATTGCAGTGCTGTTTAGCATAGGGTGTTCTTGAGAAGGAATCCCACCTCTTTCCTTGAGTGATCTCTAGGAAGAGCTTTGCACTAAATTCCACATTCAGGCATCAGACCAAGGCTTCAGTCTTAATGTACATCACAGTTCCTATTGAGGTTTTGTGTTGTGTTGCAGGGCAGAAGTTGTGGAGGGTTGATTTGGGTGATTTCTAAGCTTGATCTCATTGGAGGAAGGTTCCTTTATCTTAAGAGGCTAGTCAAGAAGGCCCTGGGGCATCATTGATACATTTGGCACTAGGCCATAGTGTTTTTATCCCCTACAGTGTAGTATCAGTCTGGATCTGCGTTATTCTAGGGAGGAGTTGTAGGGGTATTTGTAGTAGCTGATTTGGAGGGTGATTTCTTTAGTGAAGGGGCCAGCCTTTCATCCGGAGGATTCATTGGAGGAGAGAATTCTTGTTTTTATATCATATTCAGCCATAAATCTTCAGTTACTTTGTTGCAGCATACTTTCAGCCCTAGGGTTGTAGCTCATATTGTATTTTTGGGTGTTTTTCCCGGAGACTCTTTTGGGTTCTTTTCTGGAGGTTGTATAGAGCCTTGATCTTCATTGTAGATTATCTTTGAGACATATATCTTTTGTGTACTCATTTTTTGTAGCAGTGCTTCTATGACTGCATTGTAGCAGTGTCTCTGACATTTTGATATAGTAGCAGCACCTCATTTTGAGGGTTTTGTCTATTGGAGGCTTGTTCTATCTTGTTGTATAATTTGTAGCCCCTTATTTTGTACTATTTTACTGTTGTTATGATGAATGGAAAGGCTCCATATTGGCCTCATGTTTTTATATGATGTATTACACTGCTATTCCAGAATTTTGTTCTATATTCATGTTTTCCCATTTGGGAATATTACAATTTTCAAATATAGATATGAGGTCGGGATATCATCAGTTGAGAATCAAGGAAGAAGATATCCCGAAGACAACCTTTAAGACAAGAATCGGGCATTATGAATTTGTTGTTTTACCCTTTGGACTCACAAATTCCCCGGGTGTTTTCACGATTTTGATGAATGCAATATTTCAGGATTACTTAGAAAAATTTGTACTATTATTTATTGATGAAATTTTGATCTACTCAAAGACCCCAGAAGAGCATGAAAAATAATTGAGGATAGTTCTACAATGTCTTAGAGAAAACCAATTGTATGGGAATTTTTCAAAGTGTTCCTTTTACCAAACAAAGATTCATTATCTTGGTCACATTATCTTTGGGGATGGTATCGCGGTAGACCCAAAAAAGATCAAGGCCATAATGGAATGGCCAACACCAACCAATGTTCATGAAATACGAAGTTTCATGGGCATGGCAGGGTATTATCATAGATTTGTCGAAGGGTTTTCTAAGGTAGAAAGCCCCATTACCGAGCTCCAAAGAAAGAACAAGAAATTAATTTGGATTGAAAAATGTACAGAGGCATTCCAAAGGTTAAAGGTGTTATCAATGACGACACCAATTTTGAAAATTCCAGATATGGAACAAGAATTTTTGGTTTGCACTAATGCTTCCAAGAAAGGGTTCGGTTGTGTATTGATGCAAGAAGGAAGATTAATAACATAAACATCAAGAAAACTTAGAACCCATGAAGAGAAATATGCAACCCATGATCTCGAAATGGAATCAATTGTTTATGCACTAAATATTTGGAGACACTACCTTCTAGGAAGGAAGTTTGAACTTAGGATTGACCATTGTGGGCTACAACACATATTCACTTAGGACCAGTTAAATGCAAGGTAGAGACAGTGGTATGAGATAATCATTGAATATGTTTTTGATATTACTTACATAAAAGGAATGGTAAATAGGGTGGTTGATGCTTTAAGTAGGAGGCCTTAGATATGTTCAATGATTCCCTTAAAGACAAATTTGAGGGAGAAATTACTTAACTTGAAATTTAAGGACACATGGTACAAGAATGTTAGCAATAGTTTTATGGAGGACGAAATGATGATCCCAAAATATGTAAAATACTCCCTTGATATTGATGGGCTGCTACGATTTCGGGGAAGGACATATGTGCCACTGAATGAAGATATATTCCAGTTGATCTTGAAAGAAGCACATCCCGCAATATACATGGCACACCCTGGTGTTAAGAAGATGAGTGTAGAACTAAAACCACTAGTCTTATTTTTGAAATGAATGAAGAAGGACATTGTAAAATTTGTAGCAAGATGCTTAGAGTGTCAGCGAGTAAAATCTGAACACAGACATCCAGCAGGGTTATTGCGACCCCATGAGATACCCGAATCTAAATTTTAGGTCCCCATAATACTACTGTAGCCCCCTTATTGTTATTTTTGTGCCAATGTAGTCCCCATATTGTTATTATTGTGCCTTGTCGAAGCCCACTATTGTTATTTTTGTGTCCTTACATTATTATTGTTATGTCAACTACGATTATATTATGAAACATTGGTCTCCTATATATAGAAAGGAGGTTTTTTCATTTGAATCATCCAAGAATTGTTCATTTATTTAATGTAAAGGATGTTTCCCCCTCAAAGAGGCTGATTTATAATTCGTTGATCTATCGTTTCTTCTATTTTGTGAGTTGGGTTCATAACATTGGTATCATAGCTTTGGATTCTAGGGTTTCGCTGCTGCAAACAAGTCATCGTGGAATTTTCATTATAGAATTTTTTATATGGAAATTTAGAAGCTGAAAAAAAACCCATTTGAGCCGAAATACTGAGGAAGATCTTGCCCTAATTTCAGACCTTGGTTGGCAATATTTTAGGAGATATGATCTGTTGAAGTTAGGCTTTTTTGCAGGCTCCATAATTTCATCTCAAATAGTTGACCGAGGGAAAATCATCATAACTTTCGTTTCAGGAATCAGATTCAAATTCTATGAAAAGTGCTTAAATGGAATTAATTTTAGTTTCTTTTGTATCAATTTCAAAGCCTAAGGATGAAACAATGACATGTGGCACACCATACAAGTTAGCTCTACTAAACCAGTCCATAATTAGGTAATTTTGGGAGATTCGACATAACTTTGTCTTGAAGGATCCAAATCAGGTTTGACGTATGGAATTTGAAAGAAGACTCATAGGGCTACTACAGGAACGAATTTCAGATCTTGGATATACAAAATTACATAGTTACAACTGTTTCAAGATCGAGCTCCTAAAAGCAAGAAAAAAGTGTGTATTGTTTTTTAAAAAATTGCATAAATTTTGTTTGAAAATCAGTTTGAAGTGATTCCAAGGGAATATTGAAGCATAAATATCGGTATTGAGTTCTAAAATACCTCCAAAAAATAATTCTACACTCATTAATCCCTCAAAAAAATCTACTATGATGCATGAGGATGAATAATTGCAGCATGATATATCAAAATTACAAGACCAAGTGCAACAAATTTCACTCTCACATAGAACAACCAAAAGTTAACTAAAAGGTGACATAGATGGTTTAAAAGCAGACATGGAAGCTAATATGGATGGGTTTAACGATGGCATGAAAAGCGTGGAAGCTAAGATCGATGGTATAGAAGGTAACATGGAATATTTGAATAAAGACATGGAAGGTTTGAAGGAATGTTTAGCAAAGTTACTTCAAGAAAAGCTTCCTAATGGTGAAAAGGTAGTAGTGGAAACTCATGATGAGAACAAAATAAATGTTAAGAATTATTTCATATACTCTAATATTGGATTTAAGACCCACCATATTAGAAAATATAGATATGAGGAATTTTGATGGCAATGATCCGATAACATGGATACTACAAATGGAGCAATACTTTGAGCTTTATAATGTGCAAAACACATAAAAGGTACACATTGCAACTTTATAGTTAGAACAAAATCAGTTTGTATGGTATTGATGGATTTTTTCTCGTAAACCACTAGTCACTTAATCAATTTTTATGGAGGAAATGATAGCACATTATGAGGATACAAAGAGAAACACCTTCTTTAGCCAATTGATAAATCTCAAACAAAAGGGTTCAATGATGGAGAACATTGAGGACTTCCAAAAATTGAATATAAGGGTAAATAATATTCCAGAGGAACATAGGATTGATGTCTTCATAGGGACTCTAAAGGATAACATCCAACATGAGGTTTGCCTTTGGGAACCTGATACATTGGAGAAGGCATTTAGGTTGGCAAGAAAAATTGAAAGCAAAATTATGGCGAAAATGAAGCCTATCACTCAAAACTATAAAGGTGGAAGTGTTGCTACTCCTAGACTTCCAAAACCTACAAGGTTGATAGCACAAAAATTGGAAGAAAAAAGAGAAAAAGGGATTTTCTATTGTTGTGATAGAAAATACACTAAAGGTCACAAGTGTGCTGAAAAAAACTATTTTACATAGATTGTGAAGAGGAGGAAGAAAAGGAACAAGAAACTTCAAAAGAAGAGGATATACACAAGAACCAACCGTAGAGGAAGAAGAAATGAATCTGACCATATCTTGTAATGCATTGGCAAGAATTACCACTCCTCAAATTCTCAGGATAGAATGACATATCAAGAAGAAAAATGTAATAGTGCTTATTGATTTGGGTAGTACCCATAATTTTATTTGTTGTAAGGTAGCCAAGGAATTGAATTGCTTCCTATACCCAACACCAAAGTTTCAAGTGATGGTTTCAAATGAAGGAACTATAAATTGCTTTGGAAAGTGACATAATATCAATCTAACCATGTGGAAATATGTATTGAATATTCCAACTCTCTCCATTCTAATGGGTGGTACTAATGTTGTACTAGGAGTACAATGGTAACAATATTTGGGGACGATAGCTCTTAATATTCAAGAACTTTTCTTGAAATTTTTTTTGGAAGGAAAGGAAGTTGAATTATGGGGTATCGTAGGGAATCCAGGAAATATAATCAACTCTAATGTCATGAAAAATATTCTGAGAGAATAACAACGAGGCGTAATTGCAAAATTATGCTCACTAGAGGTTTAATCATCAAAATCATCTATCTCTCTATATATCCAAAAAGTCTTGGGCAATCATTCCAAGGTGTTGAGACTCCCAAAGGACTCCCACCTATTCATGATCACGATCATGCTATTCATTTGATTTCATGAAGTGTTCCTCAAAACATCTGGTCTTACTGATATCCTTATGCTCAAAAGAGTGATATTGAACGTATGGTTGCATAAATGCTAGAGGCCGGTATAATTCAACATAGTCAAAGTTATTTCTTTTCTCCAGTAGTATTGGTGCACAAGAAGGATGGATCATGGCATATATGTCCATATTATAGGTAGCTCAACAAGCTCACTATTAAATATAAATTTCTCATCCTCGTCATTGATGAATTATTAGATGAATTACATGGATAAATTTACTTCACCAAGCTGGATTTTTGCTATGGATATCATAAAATTAGAATGAAGACTGAAGACATTTCGAAAAAACATTCAGAACTCATGAGGGTCATTATGAATTTTTTGACATGAATTTTGGCCTTACTAATGCACCTTCCACATTTCAAGGTTTGATGAATTCCATTTTCAAACCCTTCCTTAGAAAATTTGTGTTAGTATTTTTTGATGATATATACAACAAGTATTGGAAGGATCATGTTCAACATGTTGAAAGGGTGCTCAAACTATTGGAGGAGAAACAATTATATGCAAAAACCTCCATATGTTTCTTTGGAGTAAAGGAGGTGGAATATTTGGTTCATATTGTATCTGATGAGGGTGTTAAGGTAGACCCTAAAAAAAAAAAAAATCATTAAGGAATGGAAAATCCCCACAACCATAAAGCATCTTCGAGGATTTCTTGGGTTAACAGGGTATTATCCCAAGTTTGTTAAGAATTATGGGAGAATATCGACACCTCTAACATATTTACTGAAGAAATATGCATTTTCTTGGACTCCAGAAGCAACTAAGGCCTTTGAACATCTTAAAGAGGCAATGTGCCAAGCACCAGTCTTAGTTACGCCAAACTTCGCAAAATCTTTTATTGTGGAATATGATGCCTTAGGAAAGGGAATTAGTGAGGTTTTAATGCAAGAAGGAAGACCCATTGATTTTGAAAGTTTTCCAATCAAAGGAAAGTATTTCTAGAAACCTTTTTATGAGAAGAAAATGTTGGAAATACTACATGCAATAAAGAAATTGTGACCTTACCTAATACGAAGACACTTCAAGGTAAAAACGGATCATGATGGTCTTAAACACTTTTTGGGTTATGAATTTGAAATCATCTACAAAAAAGGGAAGAAATTTTTTTTTGCAGATGCACTCTCAAGAAAGGATGAGGATGTGGAAGCATTGTTTTGTTCCATTTATATTATCCAACCGGAGTGGATAATCGAAGCAAGGGATGAATGGAAGAATGATAAAGAGGTGTGGACACTAATTAAAAATTTGCGACAATATCCTAATACATATGAAACATTTAGCTACAAAAATGATTCATTATGGTACAAATATCACTTATCTTTGTAAGAATTCCCAACTCAAACAAAATATCCTTTTGGAACTGCACACCTCTCCCTAAGGAGGGCACTCAGGATTTTTAGAAATTTACCACATGGTCAAGAAGGAATTTTTTGGGATGGCCTTAAATATGATATTCAAAAGTTTGTGGCGGAATGTTTGGTTTTCCAAAAAAATAAAGTTGAGACAATTAAGACCTCGAGTCTGTTACAACCTTTATCCATTCCAAGTCAACGTTGGGAGGAGGTTTTAATGAATTTTATCACAGGTTTACCCAAGTCCGAATGAAAGACTGTCATCATGGTAGTAGTTGAAATAATTACGAATTATGCACATTTTTTTGCATTATGTCATCTATTTAAAGCTAGTATTGTTGCTACTGCATTTATGGAAACAATTCAAAAGCTACATGTAAACCCAAATATTATTGTAAGCGACATAGATCCCATTTTTACAAGAAATTTTTGGACGAAATTATTTTCTTGTTTGGGTACTCAATTAGCTCATAGCTCATCATATCATCCTCAATTTGATGGGAAAAATGATATAGTGAACAAATTTTTGGAAGGATATCTTCGTTGCTTTGTATCTGATAGACAAAAATAATGGGTCAAGTGGTTACCTTTGGCTGAATGGTGGTATAACACTTCCTTCCATTCTACAGCAAAAATGACCCCATTTATGGCACTTTATGGATATCATCTACCGTCCATTACATCATCTTTAAGAGACAATTCTAAGTTTCAAGCAGTGCAAAATCACATCGAGCATCAACAAAAAGTTCTCCAACTCTTAAAGGATAACATCAATTTGGCGCAAAATCTAATGAAACAACAGGAATATCCACATCGCAGCGAAATAAGTTTTAATGTAGGCGACTAGGTATTTTTACAGCTACAACCATACAAAAAATTTCTCTCAAGCAAGCTAAGAAGGATAATAAATTATCACCAAAGTATTATGGTCCTTACAGGGAGTTGCAAAAGATTGGTACTATGGCATAAAAATTGGAGCTTCCTGCATCTTCCCGAGTGCACACAATTTTCCATGTTTCATGCTTAAAGAAGGTTATAGGTTCTAAGCTCCCAATTCAAACAATATTTCTAGAACTTGACGAGGAAGGAAAAATCATATTGGAACCTAAAGAAGTCATGGAAATAAGAACTCAGTAGTTACGAAATCGATCAATTTCATAATATTTCATCAAGTGGAAGAACTTACCCATTGAATATTCTACATGGGAGGATGAAAATTTTATATAGAAGCATCCAAAACTACTCAAGCATTGAGGACAACACTTGTTTGAAGGAGAGGGGCATATTAGGTCCCCATAATACTAGTTTAGGCCCTTATTATTGTTAGTGTAGCCCCGTTGTGCCCATGTAGTCCCCATATTGTTATTATTGTGCCCCATACAAGCCCATTATTTCTATTTTTGTGAACTTACATTATTATTGTTATGTCAGATAGGATTATATTATGACCCCTTGGACTCTTATATATAGAAAGGAGGTTTTTTCATTTGAATCATCCAATAATTGTTCATTTATTTAATGTAAATGAGGTTGTTCCCTCGAAGAGGCCGATTTCTAAGTCATTGATCTATCTTTTCTTCTATTTTGTGAGTTGGGTTCATAACGCTAAATGGGAATTTATATCAAATGACTTCATTGTGAGACTACCAATGACCTCAAGAAGACATGATGCCATATTTTTAGGGGTGGACACATTGACCAAGAGTGCCCATTTTATACCAGTTAAGACTACATATAAGGCACTAGAGATAGCGAGAGTTTTTATTGATGGAATTATGATATTTCATGGAGTGCCTAGGAATATCATATCAGACAGGGGAGTAGTGTTTATAGGAAGGTTTTGGACCAGTTTCCAAGAAGCCTTAGGAACCCAATTGAACTTCAACACTGCATATCACCCCTGAGACATATGGTCAGAAGAGAGGACTAATCAAATCCTCGAAGACATGCTACAGAGGTATGTGATGGACCAACAAAAGAGATGGAAGGAGGTTTTACCCCTGGTGGAATTTTCTTACAATAATTGTTATCATATTTCAATTAAGATGGAACCATTTGAGTTCTTGTACGAAAGACCTTGTAGAACACCTCTTAGTTGGGACTAACTAGAGGACCGAGTATTAATAGGACCATAAGTGGTGCAAGATATGGGATAGAAAATGACTATGATTAAGGGGAGGCTAAAATAAGCACAAGATTGACATAATATTTATGTTGATACTCATCAGATAGACCCAAGTTATGAAGTGGGAGATAGGGTGTTCCTAAGAGTGAGGCCCCAAAAGAGCTCTATAAGAGTTGGAAAGGGAGAAAAATTGTCTCCACGGTTTGTGGGACCATTTGAAATCTTAGAAAGAAAATGGTTAGTGGCATATAGGCTTGCCTTACCTCCATCCCTAGCATGTACACATGATGTGTTTCATGTTTATTTTTTGTGTCATTATATTTCAGATCCTTCACATGTTTTTGACTTAGGTCATTTGCATGTTTCAAACGAGGGCACGGCGATGGCTGAACCAGTTCGCATACTATACCAATGAAATTTGCAGCTTAGACCACGATTATTGGACCAAGTTAAGGTATATGGGATCAATTATAGTCCTAGTTCAGCCTCTTGGGAGGATGTTGAGGATATGCATCATTGTTTTCCTTATCTATTCCAAGGACTTAGAGATGAAGTCTATTGTTAAGAGGGGGTGTATGTAGTGCCCTACTCTAGTTGACTAACAGTGATATGAATTTTAACATTATTTAGCCCTAAGACCCACACTTTATTCTTTGAGAACCTCAGGTTGAGGATCTTGACACATGACTCTATTATTAGTGGATTTGATAGTTATGCATGTTCTTTATTGATACTATGATGATGATAGCATTAATGGTCATGCATGTTATCTATTGATATTACGATGATGATAAAATTAATGGTTATATATGTTCTCTATTGATATGATTGTAGCATTAATCATTATGCATGTTCTCTATTGATATTATGATGATGATAACATTAAAGGATATGTATTCTCTCTATCGATATCATGATTATGATAAATTTGATGGATATTTTTGTCTTCTATTGATGTTACAATGATGCTATCTTTGATGGATATGTATGTTTCCTATTGATGTTATGATTATGATAACCATGATGGATGTATCCCCTATGCTAGCTACTTCGATTATTTTCGGTTCACAATGAGAAAAGATGTGAATGACTATGTCGTGTTGATGATGTTATTATGATAATGACTAACACTGAGAAACTTTGTTACTGATGATTATTGAGTATTACAATAAACCACGAGAGGCACTTGCATATGATGAGTTGAAGACATCTGGTTTGATGAAAATTAATATTTTTTCTTTGAAATTATAAGTCTAGTTTGAAACTTGCTATATATATACTTTGATGATATGTCAGTGGTTGTAGGTACATGTTAGTTGCTTGGCCTAATGACTCACATATGGGTGATGGGGTTGTACAATTGGATGGAACGACATGGGAGGGCTAGGAAAATGTCCTTGATCTCACCCGCTAGCACTCCCGCCATGAATTAGGCTGGAAAGGTCGAAAAACCATCGCCTTGAAGATCACAGTGTCTTGGGGGTAGGTCCCAAATTCAGGTTGCTCACGAGGAATTTTCTAGGGGGCACACATCAAGGTTGATTCCTTGATCCCCAACACCATTAGTCTCACTATAGCATGCGACATACGTGATGATATAAGTATTTGTCGTTACACCTAGACTTTCCCCTCGTAGCCACTAGATGCTTGAAGGGAAAGTGACATGGCACCCTTGGATATTCAAGGGAAGTTCTTGAAGGTAACGACCAACTGGGAACCCTTGGAATCACAAATAAAATTTTAGGTGTGGCACCCTTGGATCTTCAAGGGAATTTCTTGAAGGGAATGACCAAATTGGCACCCTTGGAATTATTAAAAATAATTAATAAATATAGTCAACATATGGAAACCCTACAAATTCTCCTCAAGTGGTAACTGAAATTAGAACGAAGACAATTGAATCAATAATAAAACTTGGGGCAAGGAGAGAATAGTAAGAAATAAAATATTTTACCTTGAGAACTCTACCCTTACCATGTTGTAAAATATTAGGTAGATAATGTACATAAGTAACCTAATAAGGTAAAGGGGGGAAGAGGGTAATAGTGTTAAGTATAAATATTAATCCTAAAATAGTTAAACTTCATTAAGAGAATAGGGTGGTGAATTAAAATAAGATTAATAAATTAAATTTTAGGGAAATTTAGAGAACCTACATGTTGCGAGAGCCAACATAAGAATATTCATCTACGAGGAAAATTGAGTTAAATTAGGAAGTATTTAGGGAACCAAATCTGAGACTTACCAACTTACTTCAGCAATGAACACAAATTAAGGAGTAGAAAAAGGGGATCAAGAGACAACTAGGAGAAGAAATAGGAAGTCTTATTGGGTGAGGAAAAATATTATTTTAAATTAAAATTTACGTAAATAATTTTGGAGATCCTTGGTGAGAGGGTGACACATGGGTGGGTGAATAATCAAACTTTTGAATTAATAAAAATAATTAATTATGCATGAAATTCCAAGTGTCACCTATGAAACCTCCTATAAAAGAAGAGGCAAGCCATGGGAGAAGGGGATTTTTTTTGCTTTATTGCTGTATGGATGAGGCTATGTCACTGTAGTGGCTATGAGTTGTAGTTGAGTTTGGTGAGGTATAGGAATTTAGAGGGGGGACTCTTGAGTCAAGGAGTTCTTACCTCTATCAACTAGCATATTTACTCCATTGTACAACCCCATTGCAGCTCAAGGGTCCGCGGGGAAGAATAGTCCCTAAGGAGTATGTTGGTAGGTCAACCAGTGGGTCACTACATTCAGATTAAGCATGACAAATTTCATACTTGGAAGCAAATGAAAACAATGGAGAGCAAGTAGTGGCAAGTCAATATTGAATCTCCTCTCTTGGTAAACGATAACCATGTTATTTATAATGTCCTTTTATATGACTTCATTGTGCCTATAATTAACATGTAAAATAGATGTATGTGTAATGAAGTTAAATTCATGGATGTTTGATATAAGTGATTAATATTTATGAGTTCCCAATGTTTTATGCTTATGGTTGCATTCTTAGTTTACTGTATTATTCTTATGGTTTTATATAAAAGGAATAAAACATAGGGTTGGTCCCTTCATGAGTTCCCACTAGGTCTTAGGTTCAAACCTCATATGAAAGTGTTGAGGATGGGAGCCACCTTTGTGGGAATTAAACAATCCCAAGAGGCATCTAAGCTTGGCCAATATTCACATAATCCTAGTGATAGCATCCCATTGGCAGGTGTATAATTCTTCCATTCAATATTGGGGTTGGCCTTGCCTAGGCTTTGCCTAGTTGGGGAAAAAATGTATCCATCAATAACATAAATTATTTCCAACACATTATTTTAGTATCATGTACTCATTGATTATGATTTGTAATGATCAATAATTCTCCTAATGGATAAATGAATACACAAGTTTAAGAAATAATTAAGAAAATGCAATTCACTAGGGAAAAATTAAAGAAATCTTAATTTTATGGCTAATTTATGAAATAAATGTAGAGTCTAAACACAGTTTCCATATAAAGAGGGTGACATGAATTTACCTACATCGTTCACAATTTACAAGTGTTTTTCTATTGCATTGGAATAAATAATTAAAAATAAATAAAAACTTAAATTAAGAGAGACAGAGACATGGAGGAAAATGAATTAAGCTACAATATATTGTATTCATAAACAATGATAATGATACAATATAAATACATCAATATTATGTCTCTATATAGTTTGTCTATCTTGGACACATAATCTCTTTGGTTGAGTGAATATCTCAACCACACACCAATCTAGGAGGCTAACTAGTTGGAGAGAATCTCTCAACCAACTAGACTTTAATAAACTCCCAAGTATGAGGAACAAACTCATTCTATAATTTTATGAGTACACCAAAGACAAGTAGGAATTATATTTTCCAAGTTTAATAATTTAATATTGGGATTTATTGATTTTTTTATGTGAGGATGAGGCTAATATACCCCTCCCCCCAATCATAATTCCAAAGTAAGAACTTGGCACCATTCCCAAGTCTTCATGATGAAATTTTTGAGCTGATATTCAATGAAGAATTGCCTGAAAACCCACCAAAAACTGTATGCCAAAAAATTCCAATATGAAGAGAGCACACCAAGAGAAGTGAATCAGCTGCAAGTCTGATAAAACACTAAAAATGCTTGAAAACTCAATCAAATGCCAAGCTGCAATGAAAAAGGATCCATCTCTCCTTTGCTTGGTCTAATGACCATCCAAGTGACAAAAATAATGCCTACAAATGCTCTCAATCAACATCCCAATCACTTTCCAGTGGAAAATTTTGATGCCTACTAGAAAATTGTGTTGTTGTCGAAAATTTCAGTATGACAACCATCAATTCCCCCCTTTGTTAGTTGAAAGGAGAGACCATAACCATATGAATTCATTTTGAAATCCCCCCAACTTCAGATGTAGGAGAGTTTCATTTTTGTACTCGCCCTTTCAGGCGCATGAGAGTACCATCTTTTCACTACGGGTTGAAATATTTGTCTTCATGTGAAATTGAATTATGCGGTAAAAATTGTACAATAGTTTGATTGTAGATGACCACTCCCAAGGATCAATCCATGCATAATTGATCTTCAATCTGGTTGGTTGGTTTCATTTTTAACATCTCTGTGACGAGTGATTCTTCTTGCCACAATGATGAGAAGGATGGAGATCAAAACAATGATCTTCCATATGACATGTTCTTTGAAAATGTTGGAATTTTGGCTCTTCTTCAACTTTCCCGTTGGATTTTGATGTTACTTGATCAAGAAATCCTCCAATGATGAAATTTATTGGTTTTTAATAATTACGAATATTAAAATTATTTTCGTTTTTGTCATATCCTAAGCCACATCAATTTTTGTTGCATTGTATTTCTTCCCATGGTTTGATGAATGGCTTGGAACAAGAAGGTTGAACTTGATCATATAATATTTCTACACTTGAAGTTGCATTTTTGATTGGCTTACGACCATCATCTTCTGCATTTGAAGTTGTGTTGCTGAATGGTTTAGAAATGTGACTCTTCTGTTGAACCTCATCCTCTTGTAGTTGTGACTCTAGTTGAAGAAACTTAATTGTATCATGTGCCTGATGTAGATGCATTTTAATATCAACAAGAGTAGCTTTGCTAATTTTCACTATGTCCTCAGCAACACATAGTATCAGATTGTAAAGAAACATTAATAATTGAATACTTTGATCCATTTGAACTCGCTCGCTTGAACTCACGCTCCCTTCTTTTTATACCTTCCTGATTTTTTGAAATCGCTCGCTTGAACTTGTTTGCTTAAATTTTCTTTCTTGAATTTCATGCTCGCTGGATATTAGAGTTTTTCTTTACTTTGCTTTGATTTTCTCACTTGATTTTTCAAGTTTAGGGTGTTGGCTACAACCAAAAATGCACCCAAGTTAATGATTTTATAATGAGTAGATGACAAGCTCAAATGAATTCACTTAAAATAACTCAACCTCCGACCAATTTGAATTAATGACTATCTTGGGTGTCAAGGTCAAGCGAGAATGCACCCAATACAATTCCAATTCAACTTAATAAGTTATCTTACAAAATATTATGATTTTCAAGTTACAATAAAATTCAATTTTGATTTGATTTGACTCTTACAAAGAATGGTTGCAAGTGCATTGTTCAAAAATTGATGTTGAATTGATGCAAATGTTGTTGATGTAATTGATTTTTGATGTAGTCTTGTCTTGGAATGCTAATGATTGCTTGATTTTGTTCTTTGCATATTTCTTAATTGTGGGTTCTTGAACACATGTGTTTTTCTTGTTTGTTCTTACTTGTAGCTACTTGATTACATATGCTTAAACCCCTTGAGTGTATTGTTGTATGATGAAATATTTCAGCTATAGTGTCAAAACTAGACACAAAATACCATAAGCCTCCAAGAATAAAATCATCATCACATGCCAGCAAAGTGTACCTAAGATCCCCTTATTCATATTTTGGGCAGATTTAGGAAACTTCAACACCACAAAACAAAATATGTTTTTAATTAAATATTGGAGTACATAATCTATCAACCTTCGCCTTCAAAACATTTTCATTGAAACTTCTCAAGCAATGTGAAGCTCACAAACCCTTGAAGCAACTTGTCTTCAAAATTGAGTAGACATTGACTTCAATTTATACTTGGGCTTGAATTTGAATTTAATTTAATTCACTCGAAGGGGTCATAAAATGTATATTTATATCATACTCTCTTTATGAATATTTCCATTGCAACCCCTCACAGCTACGGGCTATTGAATTTTCATAATAATTGCGTAAGGAAACAAAAATTTGATGAAATAATAATACTAATACCTCAAGACATGATGGGATTTATATACCATAAGCTTGCCAAAAAAATTGTGTCGAGAAGGATAATTTTGAATGGGTGCAATGAATTTTTTTCTTCGTGGCTCCCAAATATGTTTACACCAAACTTCATGTGACGTGAAAGAAATCTGGAAATTTGCTTGTATTGACCATTTTTCAACCATTCACTAAAGTAGCCCCTCAACCGATGCTTTGATCCTTTCATTAACTTATGCTACAATGCCTAAAATTATGCATGTTTTACAGATGGACTAGGTACTTCTCAGACAAGAATTCTTAGAAACACTATTCTCAACCAGATGAATTTCTTCTTTCCTAAAATTATGTATTATATTTGTATGCCTTTCAAACATAATACAAACTGGCCTTTCTTTAAAGACACACAAATCAAGATGTTAAAATAAACTTCAATGGATTTAAAATCCATTGGAATTTTAAAGTTGTTTTCTCTTCCTTTGGTGGTTCTTTGGTGGAAGATAATTCGAAATTAGAAACAAATTTTATGCCAAATACAGAAAAATAGGTCACTCTATTAACAATGGACGTATTCCAGACCTAAAAATATTCTTCATCTACAAGATTTTTATCACATGAGGTATACTCCAAGAAATTGTGTTTCAAAAGAGTCCATGGATTCCTCAGTGGAAAGTGTAGCTCAGATAAATTTCTACATGGTGGATGTCAATGAATTTGAAGAAGAGATAGAGGAGCCTATGAAGTCTGTTCCACCTCCACCTTTAAATCATGAACATGCAGAAATGATTGGAAACAAAGAACTTGTGTTGTATACAATGGAATATTTTCTTTGTCACTTACTTAACCTCCCCAAGCATCTTGGCTGCAAAGACATCCTCAGGAGTCAAAATAGTTTCTCTTGGAAATGGGATTCACTGTCCACTTCTGCAAAAAATTAGTAAAAGCATAGTTGCAAAGTTCTCAAGCTGTAATAAAATTCCTTTCCTTAACTGTTCAATAGTGAATCCTTATATTGGTTAGACGAGCTATGAAAACATTGGATTCAACCAAATTTGAATTCCTCAATTACTCCATCCTCACTCTCAAATAAGCTTAGGCCTAAATCGATAGAACTTTCAACAATCTTACACAGTTTGATTCCTTCATACCTTTCACCAATCTATGATCACATAGATCAACACAACTCTTTAGGGTTTTGTAACATATCTTTGCAACATCACATCCTCCCATCGTATCACTTTCAAAATAGCCAACTATCTCACGTCTTTATCACAAGCACCAATAACCTATGCATATGGCATGTTCTTTGCTCCAACAGTTTCCACTAGTTCAACACAAAATAAAGTACAACATGTTCTCAAAAACTATACACTCCTCTCGTTTGTAATGTCTCCCATCTCTGGTTTCAACACAACTTTCAACATCTTTATAGACAACACAACTCCTTAATGTTTACACAACTCAATGCATAGCTCTGTGTTTCCATACATAGGTCTACACTGCAAATCCATAGTGCCATAATCTCACTCTAGTATTCCACAATGAGATGATTCAGTTCAAACATAGGTAAACACTTATTCCACACAACCACTCATGCAATTTCCAAATCATGGTCGATCTCGACCAATCCTCATGCAACACCAATACAACATTTCATATAACAATTCAGCTCAATGATTTTGTTCATGCAATGAGAAAATACATTGATCTGAATAAAATATCATGAACTTTGTTGGCTTTGATACCAATTAAAGAATTAATAAAAATAAATTCTTAAATTAATAGAGACAAAGACATGGTTTAAAATGCATTAAGCCTCAATATATTGTATTCACAAATAATGATAATGATACAATATAAATACATCAAATTATGTCTCAATATAGTTTGTCTATCTTGGACACACAATCTCTTTGGTTAAGTAAATATCTCAACCACATACCAATCTAGGAGGCTAACTAGTTGGTGAGAATCTCTCAACCAACTAGACCTCGACAAAATCCCAAGTATGAGGAACAAACTCATTCTAGAATTTGACGAGTACACCAAAGACACGTAGGAATTATATTTTCCAAGTTTAATAATTTAATATTGGGACTTATTGATTCTTTTATGTGAGGATGAGGTTAACATGGAAAGATAGGGCTTGGTGTGAAGGAGATTGAAACTGTTGTAGAGGATCATATGATGTAGTTAGATTTCACAAATAAATTTCAATAATTGAAGGACATCATGATGTACAATATTATTATTGTCTCCAATGGAGAAATAATATATAAATTCCCTGAAAATATTTATCTCTTTGGATGTAGGGCTCGGAATATCCACAATCTCCATTTTTAGTTCTATGTTTTGTAGGTTTCTGTGGTGTACGACTCGAAATATCCACAGTCTCCATTTTTAGGTCTACGTTTCGAGTATAGAACAAGACTCATCATCAGGACAAATCTTGCTAACAAGAGAGCCAACCAAGGAATATTAATACATGATGGAAAAGAGAGGGGAGGAGAAGGGTCGACCAGTACAATAAATTTATTTAATTAAATTTTATAAAAATATATAATAAACTCTATATAATTTTACTTATTATTTATTTTATTTAGATTTTTAAATTAATTTTCATAAATTTTAAAAAGATCATATTTATTATAAAAAGAAAACAAATGTATCCCAATCGTAATCAAATTAATTTTTAAGTATTAATACTTTCAATAGTAATGTTACATGTTATTAGAATTAATAAAACCATTATTTTTAATTGAATTAATATTAAAAGGGAGTTCGAATTAATAAAATTATTTTAAAGAAAAGAGGGTACCCTAAGGGGTCTAATAAATAAAACCATATTACTAATATTAAATGTAATATTAATTAGTAATAGATTACCCTGCTACTAATTATATTTGTTAATATTAATAATAAGGAATGAAATATTTTATCTTAATTATTAGAAACTCATTTATCTTAATTATTATAAAATTTATTTATTAATTATTAGAAATTAATTTAAAGGGTCAATAATTATTAATAAAAGTTAGATTAATTAAAATATGATTTTAGGGGTTTGTTATTAATAAGAGAAAAATGGAGGTGAGGATATAGAATGAGGTGAAGGGTAAATGGAGAAAAAGGAAAGAGAAGAGGGAAAGTAATTAGATCAAGAAGAGGAGGTGATGAACAAGTAAAGGGGGAGGAAGAAGGATTATGTGCACCTTGATGTAAGGGGTATGACAGGGAATTATGATCAACAAGAAAGGATGATGGGGTAAGGTGAAAGGAGAGGGAAATTAAAAAACCACGGGTTAAGGAGGCTTATGGGGGATTCAGTACTTATTCCATAGAGCAGGGAAGAATGGGGATCCAATTTCTGCTAACCTCCAAACCCCCATCCCTATTGAGGTTTTGAGGGTGTTTGATGATTTCAAGAGCTTCACGAAATTTACGCTTGAAATAATGTTTTTATTTGGAAATGACCTCAGCATCTTCATGACAAATGTGGTGACTAGTTTTATTGGAGTGTACAGCCAAATCTGAGATTCTAATTCTTCCATTTCTGATTTCATCACCATGTTCTTTAAGCCTAATCTTGAAATTTCTGCATGTTTACCCAATATAGCAGTCTCTGCAAGAGCATTTAATCTTGTACACACCTTGTTGTCACTCAGTAATTTCTCAAGGTTAAAGAAAGAATTCACCGAGGTAACCACAAACCTACTTTTGAGATTAGGATCTAGCCTTCCTAATGCTCAGAGAGGGTTCTCTCTTTATGGTTTTAACTTTGTTGTTTTTAGTTGATTTTAGGCTAGTTATGTATATTGATTGGTTTTGATTTTTGATTTGGTTTAGTGGTGGAATTACTGATTCAGATGGATAGATGCAGGTCTGTTTTCCATTGGGCTATGGAGTTAATGTATCAAGAAACAAGGCAGAATCAAGTTCTAAAGGAAGTGTTCACAGGGCAAGGTAGCTCAGTAAATTCAGATCTTTAAGTTGTAAGGTGAAATGGTTTTCAATCAAGATCAAGGATAAATTAAGGGTTCCTCAAACCGGATAATGAAGGAAATTATAGAGGTCAATTGAAACTAGGGAGCAATGAAGAATTCCCTAATTTGGATATCAGAAGAAAACATGAAAATGAATAACAATACAAGACAAAGTGTATTTAAACAAGTCTGAAATAAAATTCTTGTTATATCATTTAGATTCAGAAAACATACAATTTTATGAAAAACTTAAGGAAAAACATTAACAATAGAAAGATACTTCACTGAAGTGGCTCAAAACATGAATCCTGTAATGTAATTCCTTTATTACTCAGTCTTTCTATTGACTTGAAAATGGTAAAATAAACCCTCAGGTTTTAGATTAATACAACTATAGAAATGTTTAGCAATCCACACCCTTAATACTTCGAATGACTGAAGTATTTATACAAAAATTAATACAAAATATCCTAAAATGATTTAGGATTTATTCCTAGAAATAAAATATCTGGTGCTAAAAGGTAGTGACACCTTTAAACTAATTGAAAGCTGTCCCTATTTTACTTGATTGTTTTTATCTATTGTTTTCTCTTATGTTGGTTTATCTCTCACATTATCTTCTTCCTCTGACTTGTCTTTTAACTTTATCTTTACTGTCACTCTGAATTCTTTTTTAACTTTATTGCTTGCTCTGTTTACTCTTAACCTCACTGTTCTGCCATTGTAAACTTCATCATTTGATTCTTTATTTTCTGTTTGTAAATTTCATCTTTGAATAAACTTTTAATGTTGTTGGTGAAAGTGTTTTTATCCTCTATTTTAACCTTTACTGTGTAAATTTCCTCATCCTGCTCTATCTCTGATTTGATTTTTAACTTGATTTCTCTTTGTAAAACTTTTGCTGGATAAATCCTTCGAATACATTTCCTGAGAATTTGGAGCAAATAAGTTTTTTAACAAGTATTAAAAAAAAAAATCCGTTTTCCTGTTCTGATAATAACCTGCAAGAATAAAACAATCTGTTAATAAAATCCAGGTTGGAAGAGATTTGAACGGTGAGGTTTGTGGAATAGGTCAAAGTAACAACTAGTTTTAATTAGGCGTTGGAAATGATTTCCTGTTTCATGAAATTCAAACAGAGATTGGCAATTGAATGCAACAGTTGGGAGTTTATTTCATGCAGGGTTGACAGGCAATGTATCACATAGTGGATGAGCGGACAGGTGGCATGATGGCTTGACACAGCGCAGGGTCGACAGGTAAGTGGTTTATCGCAGTGTAGAAAGTGGTCGGGTAGTTTTCGGGATGAGGGTGTGATAGAACGAGTGATAGCCACGTGGCCGGGGGAGGGATTGTTAAACCACCTATTTCGCAACCCCCCTCATCGTATTAAACATCAGGCCATCGGAGGTGCGAAATGGTGTAAGGGTCATTGGATTAGTTGGTGCTAATTGGACGATGGATAAATGAAGGGGTTTCACGTTTGGAGGTGGTAGGTTCGGATATTATGAATGCGAAGGGGTTAATATATAATGTATAAACTATATGTTAAATAATATAAAGCGGTTGTAGAATATGTATACGGGAATTAATATTAAAGTGGGATATAATA
This sequence comes from Pinus albicaulis, assembly GCA_034641835.2. Taxonomy (NCBI): domain Eukaryota; kingdom Viridiplantae; phylum Streptophyta; class Pinopsida; order Pinales; family Pinaceae; genus Pinus; species Pinus albicaulis. Next base: position 1,322,112,917 of record CM076583.1, read on the forward strand.
TATGGAGGAGTTAAATGAAAGTGGGGGGGTTTAATATATCCAATGGAATTAATAATAGATGTAGGTCAAGTAATATGAATGCAGAGATGTTAATGTTTTAGTGGGAAGGGGGAATTTTAATAATGGGAATAGGTTTTTAGCTAGGGAAATGGTTTTTCAATGGGGAAAAAGGGATTTTTTAGCAAAGGGAAAAAGGGTATTTATCAAAAAAGAAAGATTTTTGACAAGGGAAATGTGTTAGAATAAGGGAAAATGAATAGGGGAGGGGTATTCTGGAATTAGGAAGGGGAAATTAGTAAGATATAGAGATAAGAAACAAACCAATTAATTCTTTCCAACATTTGTGAAAGTAATCTACCTACCCTTTTTTATCCTAACATTTTTATTTCCTTTGTTGGGCGCATTTGAGCTTGTTGACCCTTTTATTTCTTTAAATAAGAAAACTATCTACTTCTAACCTTATAACTTCCAATGGCTCAGATTAAACTAATGAGCTCATTTATTTCTCTACCTAACTACTGATCTACCAAGATTAAATGGTTTGTTCAAATATTTTTCACTATCTATCAACATGAAATCTAAAACATGAATAATCAAGATTAAACTATTTGATCATCATGAATTGTGGAATTTTGGACAAGCTGCACACAATTATTATTGGCAAAAGTAAAGTAACAGTAGTGGAATTTGAATGTGCAACACTTTCATGATCTTATTTTTATCTCTTTTTGTGGGGTTCATACTTGATATTATTTTTTGTTCTAGTTTCTTTTGGTCCTTTGATTTTTCTTTTAGGACTTACCCTCTTTTCATTTTTTAAATATGGGAAAACATTTGCAAAAAGCAAAGGTATGTACAATATCAAAATATTTTTACACATTCAATTCAAAATTATGAATCCTATTATTATAGGACCCTAATAGTGGCTTCACTTGGGGATGGCATCTCCTTGTGAGATTTCAAGAACACCGTCAACTAGTAGCCTGATCCATTGGGCCAATCCCAAGACTACTCATGATTTTGTTATATAATCGCTGTGACTGTAAATCTTGAACTAAAATCAAAAACTTTTCTGCAAACTAAATTCTAATACATGCTGAACTGTGGCAACCTTCAAACCAACTACTAGATCATCAAGATATTATGGTCTTTCCCTTGGCTTCAATTCTTAATGAATTATTTCAACACTTGCTGAAAATTGAAAACTGAAACTGAAATAAACTTGCTAAAAACAAAATCCACTCAAATTGAAATTCTACCTAGTTACTCTAATCAATTTTCCAATTGTTGGTTAGGTAAAATGAAACATCCAATGCAACCATTCAAGAATTATATACATTGAGGTTTTTTTTTGCATTTGCTTGTTTGTGATCAAAACTGAAGTTTTGCAAACCATTAGAAACTCATCAACAGATGTAAAGATAAGGCAATACTCAATTTCCTTTGTTGACTCTAGAAACTGTACAAAAGGATCTTCCAAGGTATATACACAAATGTTAAATTGATCCAAGCAACTGCACATCTACTCTAGATGGCCTCCATGCCATGAAACTAAATTGTTATCTCCCTACAAAATTATTTGTTGATTTTCAAATAAACTTTGTGATTATATTTCTACTGATAAAAATTTCTGTATGATGAAACCTATATCATCTTTATTTTGAAGCTCATAGTTAGTCAAAGGAGAAAATGTTTGATTGCATTCATCATCCAACACATCATCTATTGGATCATAAAAAACTTATAAGGATGGCTGCAATTTATTGGATATGGGTTTCAATGGGAGTTCATGGATTTTTGCAGGCTGATCATCCTTTGTTTCAAAAATATTATACCAAATCTCCTTTAACAACTGAACTGATTAAAAACATAGTAGTATAGAACTTTCCAGTGTCATATTATTAGGTATTTCAATGCAATTTGATGACTGTAATTGTGAAACTGAAGAATCCTGGTCAAGAGTTTCATTGTCTTCTTTGTTGTCAATAACAATACCTAAAGATTGTTCATATTTGATTGCTTTAAATTTTTCTCTAATGAACTGAAATGAAGCAAAACAAAGAGTTAAAGAACCTTCACTTATCTCAAAATTTTATGCACTTTCTTCTTCATTTTCATAGCTGATATGTATAGGTTGATCACTGTATTCAAGCTGCTGAAACTAAATTTCCTTTTCTCCTAAACTAGCTATTGATTGTTGTGTAAATTTAGCTTGAGTTTGGAGATTATAATTATCATCATACTGATCATAGTTAGGAAAATTATTAAAAGAAGGAATGTCATTAAACATACACATTATATCAGAAGATTTCTCTTCTACATATTGATCTGTAAATCCATTTTCTGATCATGGTGACTAGAATTTTCATGAAAATGTTTATGACCTGCAACATCTTATTTTTCTGCACTCAGTGGGTCATAGTGATTTTAAACAAAAAATATATCTTTTATGGTGATCTTCTGTATCATTTTATCTATTTTATTTACCAAAATATCGAGTTTTACCTCTGTAATGTTTTTCTTCTCTTCTTCTGCTTTCAAATTTTCCCTTCTAATCAACAGATTAACTTCTATATCTACTGCGATGTATTGCATATGTTCAATTGTTGAGGGGTCTCTTTCTCTTCGCTGAAATTCTATTTCTGGATCAATTTCTTTTGGATAATGCAAGGGCGCATAATCAGGAGGAGGTCTTATATTTTCTAGCATTGAATAATAAACTTGATTAAATCTGTCAGAAAATTGTAGTATTGTCTCATTTGGATTTCTTTTCAACTGATTATATTCTTCTATGATCACAAAAAGATTTACTTTGATTATCCATTTATTAAGCAAGATTTTAACAAACTACTGGAAATTTGTGATGCTTGCAATAGGAAAATTCTTGAACCAACTCTTTACTTTACTTTGCAAAGAAAGAGCAAAAATTCTAATTCTAATATCATCTTCATCAATCTCAAATAGGTCCAGATAATTTTCAAAACCTTGAATATGTTTTTTGGAATTTATGTTACTATTCTATTCATCAAAATTAGGGAGATATTTGTAATAGTTATCAGGGAAATCAAGGAGTATAGGAGGTAAGATGAGGGGCTTATATCTGTCCGGAACTTTACAAGGTACAAGAATATGTACATGGATTGTAAGATTGGTCTTGATTACTTGAGGCTTATCAATCGGAAAATGATCATGATAAGTTTCAAAGGAAAGCTTCTCAAATGGAAAAGGAGATTTTATATTTACAATTTTCAAAGGAAAATAACAAAATATTAGTCTAATATCTTTTCTAAAATACAATATACATTGAAAAACTTTCTTTATGAGAAATAACATGATGTCTTGGATTGTAATCCAAGTTAAAAACCTGATCTTTCCATACTGTTCTTTCAGGTTTATTTCTCCAGTGGAGTCTTGATTTGACTTTTAAATTGATGTGGAGTCACCAGGTGGATGATTTTAACCTTTGTGTGTCTGATCACTGTCCACCATCATAGATTAGAACTAATTCTTGTATAATTTTTCTAAAGGAATAGATTGATATTTTTCCCCAATGGAGTTTCCAATATGTTATCACTCAGTATTTTCTCAAGGTTAAAGAAAGAATTCACTGAGGTAACCACAAACCTAATTTTGAGATTATGATCTAGCCTTAATAATGCTCAGAGAGGGCTCTCTCTTTATGGTTTTAACTTTTTTATTTTTAGTTCATTTTAGGCTAGTTATGTAAGATTGATTGGTTTTAATTTTTGGTTTGGTTTGGTGGTGGAATTACTGATTCAGATGGATAGATGTAGGTCTGTTTTCCATTGGGCTATGGAGTCAATGTATCAAGCAATAGGGAAAAATCAAGTTCTAAATTAAGTGTTCACTGGGCAAGGTAGTTGAGTAAATTCAAATCTTTAAGCTGTAAGGTGAAATGTTTTTCAATCGGGATCAAGGAGAAGTTAAGGGTTCCTCAAACCAGATAATGAAGGAAATGAAAAAAGTCAATCGAAACTAGGGAGCAATGAAGAATTCCCTAATCTGGATATTAGAAGAAAACATGAAAATGAATAACTGTACAAGGAAGAGTGTATTTAAACAAGTTCTAAAATAAAATTCCTGTTATATCATTTAGATTCAGAAAACATACAAGTTTATGAAAAACTTAAGGAAAAACATTAACAATAGAAAGATACTTCACTGAAGTGGCTCAATACATGAATCATGTAATGCAATGCCTTTATTACTCAGTCTTGTTGTTGACTTGAAAATGGTACAATAAACCCTCAGGTTTTAGATTAATACAACTATAGAAATTTTTAGCAATCCACACCCTTAATACTTTGAACGACTGAAGTATTTATACAAAAATTAATACAAAATATCCTAAATTGATTTATGATTTATTCCTGGAAATAAAAATATCTGGTGCTAAAAGGTAGTGACACCTTTCAACTAATTGAAAGTTGTCCCTATTTTACTTGATTATTGTTATCTGTTGTTTTCTCTTATGTTGGTTTATCTCCCACGTTATCTTCTTCCTCTGACTTGTCTTTTAACTCTGTCTTTACTGTCACTGTGAATTATTTTTTAACTTTACTGCTTGCTCTGTTTACTCTTAACATGATTGTTCTACCACAGTAAACTTCATCATCTAAATATTTATTTGTTGTTTGTAAATTTCATCTTTGAATAAACTTTTGTTGTTGCTGGTGAAAGTGTTTTTATCCTCTGTTTTAACCTTTACTGTGTAAATTTCCTCATCCTGCTCTGTCTCTAATTTGATTTTTTACTTGATTTTCTCTTTGTAAAAATTTTGTTGGATAAAGCCTTCGAGTACATTTTCTGAGAATTTGAAGCAAACAGGTTTTTTAACTATTATTAAAAAAAAATTGTCTGTTTTCCTGTTCTGATAATAACCTACAAGAATAAAACAATTTGTTAATAAATTCTAGGTTTGTAGAGATTTGAACGGTGAGATATGTGGAATGGGTCAGAGTAAATGTTGGTTTTAATTAGGCGTTGGAAATGATCTCTCGTTTCATGCAATTCAAACAGAGATAGGCAATTGAATGCAACAATCGAGAGTTTATTGCACGCAGGGTTGGCATGCAATGTATCGCATAGTGGATGAGCAGACAGGTGGCATGATGGTTAAACACAACGCGGGATCGACAGGTAATTGGTTTATCACAGTGTAAAAAGTGGTCGGGCGATTTTTGGGATGAGGGTGCGATAGAACGAGTGATAGCCACATGGCAGGGGGAGGGATTGCGAAAACACCTATTTCGCAACCCTCTCATCATATTAAACATCGGGCCATCAGAGGTGCGAAATGGTGTAAGGGCCATTGGATTAGCTGGCGCTAATCGGACGGTGGATAAATGAAGGGGTTTCGCGTTTGGAGGTGGTAGGTTCAGGTATTATGAACGCAAAGGGGTTAATATATAATATATAAGCTATATGTTAAATAATATAAAGGGTTTGTAGAATATGTATACATGAATTAATATTAAAGTGGGATATAATATATAGAGGAGTTAAATGAAAGTGGGGGGGTTTAATATATGTGATTGAATTAATAATAGATGTAGGTTAAGTAATATGAATGTGGAGGTGTTAATGTGTTAGTGGGAAGGGGGGATTTTAATAATGGGAATAGGTTTTTAGCTAGGGAAAGGGTTTTCCAATGGGGAAAAAGGGATATTTAGCAAAGGGGAAAAGGGTATTTATCAAAAAGGAAAGATTCTTGACAAGGGAAATGTGTTAGAATAAGGGAAAATGAATAGAGAAGGGGTTTTATGGAATTATGAAGGGGAAATTAGTAAGATATAGTCATAAGAAACAAACCAATTGAAGCTTTCCAACGTTTGTGAAAGTAATCTACCTACCCTTTTTTATCCTAACATTTTTTTCCTTTGTTGGGCGCATTTGAGCTTGCTGACCCTTTTATTTATTTAAATAAGAAAACTATCTACTTCTAACCTTATAACTTCCAATGACTCATATTAAACTAGTGAGCTCATTTATTTCTCTACCTAACTACTAATATGCCAAGATTAAATGGTTTGGACAGATATTATTCACTATCTATCAACATGAAATTTAAAACATGAATAATCAAGATTAAACTATTTGATCATCATGAATTGTGGGATTTTGGACAAGCTACACACAATTATTATTGGCAAAAGTAAAGTAACAGTAGTGGCATTTGAATGTGCAACACTTTCATGATCTTATTTTTATCTCTTTTTGTGGGGTTCATACTTGATATTCTTTTTTTTTCTTGTTTCTTTTGGTCCTTTGATTTTATTTTAGGACTTGCCCTATTTTCATTTTTTAAATATGGGAAAACATTTGCAGAAAGAAAAGGTATGTACAATATTAAAATATTTTTACAAAGTAAATTAAAATTATGAATCTTATTATTATAGGACCCTAACACACATTTCCATTGGAGGTGCTTAGGTTTGTCTTTGACCGATTTCATCCTTTGTCTGATGGTCATCAGATGCTTGAAAGAGGTTCTAATGTCCTTCTTTTCTATAACCTTTTCCACCTTGTTCGTGACTCCTTGAATATAAGGAAGATATGTTTTAGTAGTTAGGGACTCATCACGCAAATCTCTTTTATTTCTGAATCTGGCCCTTTGAATTGACTTGGTAATGTCTTTATTTTTATACCCCAAGTTTAAGAATGCCCTTTTTAAATATTCAATTTATTCTTCAACATGACTCTCATCAGATATTATAAAAGCTCACGTGAAAAGAGTCATAAGAACCCCCATCTTTTAAGAGGGGTACCGGTGTGAATTGGTGTGAAGATAATTGTCAGTATGTGCTTTCTTCCTAAACACTTTGTGTCCAAGAGATCCATCTCTATTTATAATGAGGAGAATGTCAAGGAATGGGATTCAGTTGTTGTCCTCACCTTCCATTGTAAATTGAATAACTTTGGATATGCTATTAAGTTGGTCTAGAAATATTTTAAGCTCTTCATCCCCATGTGGCCAATTGGCACTAGTATCATCCACGAGCCTAATCCAAAATTTAGGTTTTAATGGGTATGTATGGAGTTCCTTCTTTTTGAATTTTTCCATGAAGGGGTTAGCCACTATGGGAGATATTGGAGATCCCATAGCTACTCCAGATGTTTGTTCAAATATTTCTCCTTGGAAGGTAAAGAAAGTGAAGCGGAGACATATTTCAACGAGCTTTTCAGTCTAGGGGTCTGCGACTTCTTTTATTACCTAGAAAAATTCTTCTAAACGGATCTTAGTAAAGAGTTGGACAACATAAAAACTGACAATTTTTTCACCAGGATCCAACCTTACTTCATTAATGAATTTGACAGAATGATTGGAGTCTTTGATGAAAGAGTTGGTTTTACCGACTAGGGGGGCGAGGGTGCTAGCCACAAACTTGGCTAATTCATAAGTTGGTACCTCGATAGTATTAACAATAGGTTTGAGAGGGGGACCAACTTTGTGAATTTTAGGGGCCCCATAAATACGGGGTGTGATTTCACTATCGAGAGATAGGTGTTTTTTCAAATTTTCATCAAGATTGGATTCCTTAATTTCTTTTTTGAAATTTTTTATAATCTTTGAAATGGGGTTCTCCTTGAGTTTTTTATAGCTACCGCTGTTATGGAGGTGGTATCTCATTTTATTTATGTATTCTTCCTTGTCCATAGCTACTACAACTCCTCCGTTGTCAGATTTTAGGATCATAATGTTATCATTGTTTCTTAGGTTATAATTGTCTCGTTAGTTCTTTGTATTCATCGTCGAGAGACCTTATTCCATCCTCAATGTTGCAAATGATTTCTTCTTTAGGAATGCAACTAGGGCTACAACGAAATTCAACCCCTTGCCAAGAAGTGCATGTAGGCAATAGATAGGCCCATATTGTTTTGGCATGCCTCATTTTGAAATTTTCCTCTTTGAGAATGTAATAGAGAGAAAATAGGCATGATAAACGATAAGTATTTGGGTAGAATGAAAATAGGAAAATGAAGTGGATGATGGGATCTTAGGTGGAGCTCCACAAGGTAAAAGTTGAGTTGTTGAATATTGTAGTTGTGAAAAAATATCATTAAAAAATGATTATTCCTTTTCATTATTTCCGTGATTGGAAGGGAGTGTGTATAGTTAAATTTTTGTTCACTACTCAAGATTGGGTGACTTGAACTGGAATATATGCATATAAGGAAGGAAAAAAATTGAAATCATAATGATAATGACACTTAAGATCATCCATCATACTGACACAAGGTCAAAATAATAACAACAATAATCACAAGTGAGGTAGAAAAAAGTGATGTCGATATATAATGTTGGAAGCATACACTAATCTAGTTATTATGGATGAGTACACTAAAGTTGAGGAAGGCTTGATGTAAAGGCATGACAAGGAAGAACCCCATGAATTATCAACATAAAAGCTTCAAGAGGAAGATGCTGCCAACATAAAAGAAAAGTTGGAAACACTGTTGGGTGTGGTGACTGATTATCTTCTTGATTATTCAGAGGTTATTTGTTTCAATCACGTTGGATCCCTATTCCTAATGGGGAAAAAACACAGCCCCTTTAATCGTCGTCAAGGGGGTCTAGGGGGGCTAAAAATATATTAAAATTTTCCTTTTAAAATATTATAATTTCGTAGTCAATCTGGGCAGTTCATTAGGCAGATGATCTGACTGTAGAAGTTATGTTAATTTAGGGTTTTTTTTCCCTAGAAGGAAACCCTTGGTTTATATGAGGGAATTGTATTGCAAATGTGTATTATTATTTTGAGCGAGAGAGAGAGAGAGAGGAGGTTGTGCGAGAGCATAAAGGAAATTACAATGGGTTTGTTGTAGGTTGTATCTCTTCATTTTTCTAGATAATATAAAAGGAAGGACTAGATGTTTCTCCGTGGATGTAGCCCAAATTGGGTGAACCATGTATATCAATGTTTCTCTTGTTTTATGTGTTTCTGTATTTGTGTTTCCGCACTATTTTATGTATTTCATTGCTCCGTTAATTCATTTCTAATAAAAATTATTCATGAAAAAGAATCAAACACCAAATAGTGAAGATGAATGAATACATTGAATAAAAAGAAGATCTAATCTAGAGGTATGGAAAGAAGAAAAAATAAGATTGACCAACATAAGTGCTTCATATAGAAAATGTGTTACCATAAACAAATCTAGAAAAATTTCTTCCTGAAAAATAAGCAAACACAAAACAATGCCACCAATATGTGGCACAAATGAGACAAAAAACCACAGGAGTAAAGGGATTTTATTTACAACATATGGCATGTGGACCATGTATCTAGTTGTGGAACAAACACATGTAAATGAATCATTTAAATATTGATGAATGTGCCACAAGATTGATCATCAATATATGCAAGAGCAAGAAGGATAGTGGGAGTCAAACCAAGATTTTCACATTTCCTTTTTTTCATAAAGGTCTAAGGGAGGAGGTATTACAATACCAATAAGTTTGTTGAGATGTTCAATCCCAATAATGGGAGCAAGTGGGTTCCCTTGTAAAATGGAAAGAATGTTCTCTATCTTTTGAAAGTGAAAAAAAACTTATGATGTTGGGCAATGCTATAAGTTTTTTGTAATGCCTTCTAGCACCTCCATTACATTATCATTTTTGTGGTCATTGGCTAGCATGGATGGACACAACTGTAAGGGTTCGCTAAATGAATTGGATTATTTTTTTCTTGCATGATGGTAGGGTGAACTGTAAACTTAATAGGTTCTTTCACATAAAGGTAGGGTGCATTGTGGACATTGTATAGCCTCATACAATGATAGGAAATGACAAGAGATTCCCAATGAAGAGATTGGATAAGGAAGACAAAGTTGGGGTTTATTGCAAGTGACCCCAATTTAATCTGCAAGGCATGAATGAGGAATTTAGATAGATTAGAAAGATCTTTCCTTGGATTTATATAATTAGGTATCTTAGGAAAAATTTGGACCTAACTAGTTGGGCTCTTCATAGTTAAATGGTTGATAAAATGTTTTTTGGGCACAAAAAAACACTTGATGCATGATTGTTACATGCATTGCACGTTGACACAAGTCAACAAAGGGTGTGGAGGAAACATCACAAACGAGTCACCAAAGAGTACAAAGGCATTATCGGGTGCAAGCAATCAATGGGCATGGGTCACCTATATGGATGCAGAGTCAAATGTTGCATGAATGGCATGTTTGGGTCGACTCTATAAAAATAATATAATGGAAGGCACCTCATCTTGAGGAAACGACTAAGGAATTGAATCCTACATAAAGAGGATGCAATAAATTACTAATTAATTTAAGGGAATAAGTCTAATAAATGAGTGATTAACAAGGGTGAACAAGGATATTTTAAATGTGCTAAGTTTGGATAAGGAATAATTTTTGGGACGATTAGAATATTGGCTGAGTGAATGGTGGAAGAGTTAATACCTACAAGCAACATACATATGTATGCTTAGGGGTTGGATTGTGGAAGTGATTTGGGTAGTAGGTTGTAGGTAGTATTACATTGGATTGGTTGTACATCTGTAATAGGGTTACTTGCAAAGGTCACACTCCCTTGTTGTATATTCTTAACATTCTTCATTTTAATAAAGTTATGGAATTTTCCTTGCATGTTTTCCATACATGTGTTGTGGACTCTTTATGCTTGTTAGATGTCAATTTCAAATGTTCATTGCATTATATTGAACGAATATGGATTATTGTATAATGGCTAAGTGTAATAGATATGTAATGCTTTTATACCATAGTTATAAGTGTGCCTATTGCGAACTTGGTTGTATTCAATTTTTTTTCAAATCTAACCGACTTTAGCTTAAGGTGCATTTTTCGGCATATATTAAGTTAATAGATGTACTATTCTTGTAGTAGGCACATGTTGGCCACATCCCTACTATTGAGGAAAGGAAATGTTGAAAGTGAACATTTTTTGGCATGACTATAGATCAATGAAAATTGGTATCAAAGCTTACTCTTCACCCCATTTTTGGATTAATATTGTTACATAGTAAAAAAATAAGACTCAAAGTTCTCTTCAACGTGACATGGAAGGAAGCAATAGGATTTAGTGGTAGGTTTGGTAGTGGATAAGAGTAGGCTTGACGGCAAGAATTTTTTTGCAAGTTTTATATAGTTTTAGTAGTGGTTCATGCACTTCTCACCGTAGCTTGGTGAAATAGTGGTTTTAGTGGTTTTAGTGATTATGAAGTGTGGTGAAATTGTAATAGTAGTTTATTGCATTGGTTTTGCAAGCTGCAAGGATGATTCGACATATGGAGAAATTTGTGAGTTCCTTTCATGTTGTTTTATTTGTTTTAGGTTACATATAATAGGTTGAATACATTCCTTGAATGCTATTGAAAACAAAAGTGTTGGAACAAAGGAAACAAAGCATAATTGAATGGTAGGTTCTACTATAGCAAGGGTCTTGAATATGGTTATTAGGAAAATGTTGAAGACTTTAGGTGACACAGTGAAGCAAGTCTTTGAGACTTGGGAATTGTTTTTTTTCATGCTTATGTGAAACATAGATGGTACAAACGAAGGGTTTATGAAGACAAGAGTGGAAGTGGTGATGGTAATGTTTGGATAGTTGATCCAAGAGTACACCAAGGTATCCCAATAATTCAAACCATGTAGAACCTTGGCACAAAGGTTTCAAGTTGTGATAGAGTTGCAATCTAAGTTGGGATTGTATAGGAGGAGGTATGCCTAAGATAATTAAAAATTATAATAAGGAAACGACTAAAATTTCCTAAGTCCATAGGTAAGGTTGTTCATTGTTTATATTATTAAAATAACCATTTTTAAATTAATCATCGTTTGAGGAAAAATTTGAAACAATTGGAGGAAGTATAGGCACAATAGACTTCAAAGAAAACTTTAGAGGTTTTTGGTGCCTTAACAATAGGTTTAGGCATACTTGTGGTTGAAGGTTGGGAACAAGAGTTCATGGGAAAGGCAAAGGTGACACCCATGTATTACTTATTTTGATCATCCTTTCAAGCTAGAAACATTTATCATTCCTATAGGAAGGAGGTATTTGGAATTTGTCACCAAAATGATGGCATTGAGCATGGTTCAAGGTGATGTGCAACTTTGCAGTAGAGGACATGGATATTTTCAATTTAATTCAGAATCAACACATGGAGCTTTAGGAGGAATTTATATGCAATGTGTGATGGATAGTAGTTCAATGAAATTATTGAAATAAAGGTATTTCAATAAAAATACCATACCGTACACTCAATATATCATCAATACAATTGTTGGAGGTCGCTTTGGAGAGTACTTGTCATCTTCCTTTCACTGATAAATTCCATAGATATCTTGTTGCTAAGAGTTGGTATTGGAGCCTATGTGTTCCAAGAAAAGGTGCTAAGTTCAATGAATAACTTAGGAGATTGGGTTGTAGAGGCAAATTAATTATTGGTTAGTTAAGGTAGTGGCCCTTCCTTGGTCCAATGAATTTGCAAAGGAATACTAAAGTGTAAAAGGATGCAAGTGTTTTAAGCATGAAGAAGTGCATTCTCATGGATTTGACTTAGGAATTCTTAGGTTGTAATAGTCATGGGGGAGTTTAGTGTACATAATCATGGTAGGGGTCATTTTACATATACAATAGTAAGTTTGGAGAAGTGAAACACTTGAATTTTGATTTTGAAACCTTCATTATTAAAATGAAATCATGGAAGGGTTGAATAGAGAAAGATGCAATTAAATAAAAAATGATAAGATGGAAATGAAAGGAAAGTATAAGCATTCAAAACAATATAAATTTCATACTTGTCAAATGAATGCGGAGGAGAGAAGATTGCGTAATAGAGAACATGTTACAACATACTTTTAAACCTTTGTAGTCGTTCATTTAATGTCAAAGCTACAAGATGACCATTTTTGTTGTTGATTTTCAACACACAAGTAGACAATCAATGGATGTATCTCAAAAATAATGTTCTTGTGGTCCTTACACATTTAAGGTTTTCCCTTCAACCAAATATAATTATATTTCTTTCAAACCCTTATTTTACTCAAAAAATCAACATGTATTGAATATCATTACCTTTAAAGGCTTATATTATTAAAGTTTACTAAATTAAATTGTAAAATTTTACTATATCAAATCGATACTAAGTATAATGGATATTGAATCGTGATTTTTTTTTAAATGAGATAGAGTTTCTCTTTAAAACCCAAAAATTTAAATAATTTCCAATGCCAAAACCTCCATTCATAGTCAAAACTACACAATATAATAATATTCCATTTGCATAAAACCTTTAAACAATTTGTAATAAATCCAACAATATTTAGTTCAAACTAGGGTTGCATACCAACCACATATATCAACAAAAATCACAGAAAATGGGATACATGATAATCACTTTGAGGTTTCGAAACATATATTATATTTAACTATTCTCCTAAGTTCGATCCCAAAAACAATTTCATTGTAGACTTGTTTAAAGGGTTTGCATCCACATAATCGAGGTTCAATGCCAATTACAAACAAGTCACATTATGAACAAGGAAGTAAAACATGCACAACTTACTAATACGAGTATCACAATATTTTATAAAATTTCCAACGAACAAAACTTGTAAAGCGTCCACAATATTTAAACTGAAACAACTCAAATTTTAAGAAAGTTGTAACCTTTTCTATTCATCACATCGTCACTAAACTATAACTATACCTGGATTATATTAAATAACAAGGTTTTCATAGAGCATATCAAAATAGTTTGTGGAAAATCGATAAAAATATCACTTATTGCAATGAACCGGGAATTATCCCATGTATTTAATTTCGAGAAAAAATATTGTATTGCAAATCATGAATAAAATACAGAAACTCTGATAGAAAACCAAGCACAAAATGGACACGATATTTTTGGACAAAATGTCCCTGGAAAAAATCCGAAGGGAAAAACAATTCTTTAGATCCGAGAGTTTTATTAATCTTCAACAAATTCTGCAATATGGATGTTATAATAATGCTTTCCAAACTCATGAAAATCTCCGATAAAAATATTTCTTCACCTCCACAAGTTGATTTTACCACTGGAAGGCTCAAAACCTCTCTCTGCAACCCGACACAGCCTCTCTTGGAAAATATGGCCTCTACGACCTCACACATGAGGCTCCTCTATCTCTTTAATGCTCACATCCTAGATGGAATTAGCCTCTCTTCTATGTTGGAAACAGGTACGACCCTCCCAACAATCTATATGACCTCCTCCTAGAAATATCGGCCTTCACAAGGAACCTAGACCTCTCTAAGAGGAAACTTGGCCTCTCTTGTCTCTAGAAAAGCTGTGGAAGAATTCATCTTACGAATCTGGGAAAACTAGAAGAATATTGATGAATGAAAAGTTTGAAAATATTCACTGCTTCAACTGTTGTTGAAACCCTAACCGGTGTCAAATCTCATGCTATCACTAAGCTATTTTTACTTTAATGAATGATCTCCAAGACTTCCCATTGATTTACTATAATCTCTTGTGTAGAAATCAACGACCAAGATCTAGATCTGAAATGACCTAATTGATGGCTAAGATCACTTAGAAATTTTACTAGATGTCTCTAGAGGAACATAAACCATGTCTCAATTATTATTAATTAATTAAGCTATTCCCTAAGTTAAAACTTAGGAAAATAATTAAAAACTAATTAATTAATTTAATTAAGACATTTCTTCAAAAGAATAACTTGGGCTTGGATATATTGTATTCTCTTGTGTTTCTAGACTCACTAACACCACCTAAGGCCAGGACACCTTTTCGGGCTACATCAACCAACACCATTTACTGTAAACACCAAGCTCAATATTTCTTCAACCAACCATTATGTAATGTAACCCCTTTCTTTCACCTATTAAAAAAAAAAAATCAAAGTAAGACAACTCAAACAAAACATAATACAATATTTTTTAACCGAAACTCTACTTTTTATCAATTAGAGCAACAAAAAAATACGGGGAATAAAATTTATGAAATGTGCAAGGAAACAATGGCAAAAACCCAACAACCATAATCCTTCAACCTTATTTTCAATCAACCAATACCAGAGAAAAGGAAATAAATAACTTTAAAACACATAACCATTAGATCCAATTTATTTTTTAACCACATAATATGCAATCACATGGTATGCCTAGACGAGTAATAACCTCATCTAATAACACAAATTTTCCTTTAAAAACCTTTCTGAGCAACGATTAGGTATTCGATCCAAAACACTTTCTCCAACACCCAAAATAGAGGCAAATGCTACCAAAAATTTACCAACTGACCAAATTCTTGATTGAGCAGGGTAACTTCACCAAGAACACCCAATTACAAAGCTAGAATTTTATTTCACGTAAATGCATGGACACTGTAGTGGCAAGATCAGGCCCAAGACAAAATCGTTGTTGGGTAATTTAATGGTGAGTTAAATTACTTGCATTAAATGTCAATCTAGGTTTTAATACTTGTGAAGTACACTTGTACAATATATGTTAGGAAATTAACTCTCAATCAGAAAGGAAATTAGCCTATGGAAATGATTGCAAGACTTAAAAAAAACTGATTAATGAAATATCTAAATGAGCGCGCACACATAGTATTTCTGAAAGACTATATCTATCAAAGCATCAAATTAAAAACTTGAAAGAAACAAGATGTTATAATTCTATACTATAAAATATTTTTGAAATTATATTCTATCAAGCATAAAGGCAAATCCTATTCTATTGGAATTGGAAATGAATTCGATCTATTGAACATGAAATAAATTCTAATCTTTTGATCTTGAAAGAAATTATAATATGTTGAACTTGAAATAAATTTTAATCTATTGAAAGCAAATGAATTGGAATTAAAATGCCTGAAACCTATTGATATTACTATGTGTGCATGCTAAATAATGTCAATCATAACTATCAAATTATTTGTGAATTTGAAACCAAGGAACTTGAATGAAATTAGCATAAAACAGCATAAGGAAAGTGCATAGAAAATGAAGCATCTAATCAAAAGACTTGAAATAAACTTTGTAGAAAATGAAAATAAAATAAACTAATCTATATTGTAGAAATGAAACACTAAATACACTCATATGGCATCAAGTGGCCATCATGGAGTGCATGAGAGGTGGAAATTTTAGGAAGTTATTTATCAAACACCAAATCTCATCATGAAAGCAAAACCATATCAAAGGATTGTATCAAAATCAATAGTATTCATAACATCAAGCATAAGCATAACCAATCATTGGCATTCCAAAACATAAAATTGAAACATGAGCATAGCTCCCAAGCTTAACACATATTTTAGAGAAGACGACACCCCTATTTACACAAAAACTAACATATCTCATAAATGTAGATCCATAATTCTCTTATAGATCCACATATCTCTCCTAGATCTACAAATATCTCATGTGGTTACAACCATGTGTTAACATCTAAGATCTATCATTTCTTCATATCCTCTCACAAATCTCTAATAGCTTTGATTAGAGACACTTATGAATACTTCCATGATATGTGCTTGATCAACGATCTCAAATTTTCAAGAGTTTGAAGAGGAAATTCGAATTTGAGACTTAGAGGCCAAATATGACTGTGTTGGAATCTTCAAATATGCCTACACACATCATAAAACACATCCAACTTTTATATATAAGTGAATACATGTTATATTTTTAATATTTAACCATAAATTCACTCAAAATACGAAAATAAATGTATTGTAAAATAATATCTAAACCCATATTTAATTATGAAGATGGTCTTAGTGCATGGATATGGATCTGTGGAATATGGTAAATACTAAAGGGAAATGAAAGAAAAGAGGGTGAAATGGATGAAATTTTGGAGACCCAACAATCCCAATCATTGATCAAACTTCAAATCATTACATAAAACCACGCAAGTCGCATTGTATGCTAGGTGGTAATAAGTACATGCAAGGTGACATTAATATCCCAATTGCTTGTCGTAATACATTCAAAAATTATATCAATGTTATCCCAATGTATCAAACTAACGAATAAACCATAAATTTCAACCACAAGTGCGTTCATTGTATATCATAGCATTGTCATGTTATATGTTAATGTTTGTTGCTAAGTATTGAAATATGGTTGTATTCATAGTGCCAAACATAGAAATGCCCATATTTTTTAAATACAACATTTTTATTTTATATTTCTGTAATATTCCACTTTTAGCATACAACTATATGGAAAATTGATTTTTGCTATTTGCACTTAGGAGATGAATAAATGGGTAAGGAGGCCCATACACTTCAGAAATAGGAATAAAATCCCTCTTAGTATGAAAGGGGATCATCATTGGAGCTGGATTTCACACCCTTATATGTGAAAAGGGACATTTGCATGAGAACAAGGTCAAGTTTGACCAAGTCAAACAGTGCAGTGATAGGAGGTGGAGATCATCTTGTGGGACAGCACAGTAAAAGAGGAGGGAAGATTCCTTGATGAAGGAAACCCTAATGAGTGGGACCCATGGAGAGGGAGCTTACATTTGTTTAAAAGGAGATCAAGGCAGCCATGGTTACTCATGTTTATGATTATTGATCTTCATGTCTGTTTAGACTCGGAGCATCTTCTTTTTGTTTAGCAGAGTTGTAGTGTTGTTTAGCACAAGGAATTCTTGTTTAGGATTCCTTCTCCTTCTTGAGAGGCCTCTTGAGGGATTGCACTTCATTTCTGTAGCAGTGCCTCCTATCAACTGCGTAGTCATAGCCTAGGGCATCTTCAGTGTTGCAGTGTATTTCACATTTCATGTACATGATCTATTAAGGCTTGTATTGCCTATCTTGAGTGACTCTTTCTTCAATATCTTGTATAAATTTTTGCTGCTATGATATAATATTATGTATATTGAGATCTTTTGAAATTTTATGCATTAATATAACCCTGCTACTCCACATGTGTTCTTACATTGCTGCATCTCCAAATTTGGAATACCTTAAGGTATTCTTATTGTTTTATAAAATCCCTGTTTTGGAATATTACAGTGGTATCAAAGCATCAATATTGGCTCAGCCTATGAGTTTTATCCAAAGAATATAGGAGAATATCAGAATTATGGAGAGGATGAGATTACTCTCATCACTTTTCAGATCTAGAAGGAACCTCTCCAAGGAGGAGGAGCAAAAAGAAGAGGAAGGTACACGCACTTCATACTCACAAGAAGAAGAAGGAGATAAGCATGGGAGATACTTGGATTATCAGATCTTAAGTGAATACCTGGGTGAATACAAATCTCAATCTAGAGCTTTCAAAGAGACTCTATCTCTCCCATAGTTTATTCAGTGAAAGGGGGAGAGGAGGCCCTGCAGCAAAAGGGAAATCAAAGGCAATGGATTCCTATTGTCTACATTTGATGGGTCATATACAGCAAGAGCTTGGGTAAGAAAGATGGAGGCATTCTTCCTTCTACATCCAGTGGTAGAGAGGGAAGCAGTGTAAGTTGCAGCCCTTCACTTGGAGGGTAAAACCAATGTTTGGTGGTTCAACCACTTGAGCCATGCAAGGGTGAACACTTTTGTAGAGTTCACTCAAAGGTTGATTATAACCTTTGATGGAGAAAGATCAAAGGAGGAAAAGCCCACACCACCATGGGAGGAGACTTGTACCAGTGCTATCATAGCCTTGGGAGAGCAGCCTTCTACATTTGTAGATGGGGCAGCCATTACATTGGAGGATAGAACTATTGCAACCATACAAAGAGTTCCCAAGTTCCACCAAGGTATAAATGAAATTCTACTTTCTATTTCAGCAAATCTTTTAGAGGATTGTGGAAATTCATCTTTATATGACCAAGAATCAACTCACATTGATATTCTAGAGAAACATGATTGCACACGCTGTGCAAATGGTTCAAGGAGGAGGTGAACCATCATCCTCATACAACTTTGTTGAGTTTCAGACATCCCCTGAGGTTGGAGTGTGAACTTTTGGAGGATGAAATAAACCACGACACTCCTATGAAAAACTATGTAACCATCCTTAAGTTGGAATATGAGGCATCCACTACATCATTGGAGAGATTAACAACGTTTTCAAACAATGGTGGAGAGGATATGTTATCTTCATCACCCTTGGATCCTTATGGATTCAACATGGTCATGGATGAGAGATCTTCTCTAGGAGATCTCCAAAGAGCTGGATTTCAAACTTCCATGAAATGCAAGGAGAGAGATTTGGTTTGGGAGGATGGTAGCCCTCATGGGAGGAGTACCAAGGGAAAGAATGGAAGGATACATCCACAAGTGATTGAGTGGATGTGGATGAGGAGCAAGAGGCTGGTAAGCCACTTGCAAATATATGACACCGGGTAGCAGGAGGCTTGGCTGCGCTGGCTACTCTTGAAAGAGTTTGGCCATCACTTGGCATATACTCTCTCTAAGGGTATATGGATGGAGGAGATGTGGCAGGATGCTTGCATCATTGAGCAGCAAGGAGTATGGATGCATGGTGTTGATGTGACAATCATATCATTCATTATGTCTTCATCACGTGAGTGGTATGATGAAGGCAGCAAGCACTTTGGTTGCTTGAGTTTTACTTGAGAGAGCAAGGGCAGATTTGCTCTCACATATTGGGTGATGTTGCAGGAGTAGAAGAGGGCACTCTCATGGTACAAAGGGACTACTTTTTGGCCTTAGATGATCAGGAATTACTTCCATCTTGGAAGGTATTCCATCTTTTCAGCAACATTACTGGACGAGTCTTTGATAAATATCATTTCAAATAATGGAGCTTGGTATTGACAAGAACCTATTTTCATGAGCTCACAGCGTTGTCACTTTGGAGCAGGGACTTATGGATGGAGTGTCCCCAGGATCACTTCACATTGGATGCACTTGGTGGACAAGGAGGAGGTGAGAATGGTAGGGTAGTGGATGTAGACATCTATTACTGTGATATGTTATTCTTGACTTGGGCTTCCAAGCATGAGAAGAAGGATCTTCATGAAGCACATAGTTCATTCCTCTTCATGGAGGCATACCAAACCACTATGGAGGACTCATTCATGGATCCATGTATCATCTTAGTTCTAGCATATGGTAAGAAAAAAAAATTTGCACTTATTGATTGGCTAACACAATACTTGCATGCTCTTACCCTTACTATGCAATGCATTGCTCCACAAGAGGGCAAGTTTTTCATATTGCTCCATGATCGAAGTTGGGCCAAACTATATGATGGAGGTAGCCATATTTTATGTGGCCTTGGGAAAATGTTTTATCATTACATGTATGTTCAGTTGTTGCACCCAACCATTTACTATATGATGACATGCATGATTAACCATGTATTAAGAAACATTTTTCCATGTAAATTTCTGAAGCAGTAGTTTGTAAAACTGCGTTGTATCTACTTGGGAGACTGTTTGTACCTTCAAGCACCACATGAAACCATCAGTATTTCATCATTTTGATACTGATCATGATTTAATTTGCTGATATTGTTTTTATTATTGATGAAAGCATGATTGGAAGGTTGACACATGGGTTGGATGTGTCCTCAAGGGAAGGAGATTCCCACATTTTTTTCTTTGCATGTTCTAATGGGAGCATGAGAGGAGGTATGGCCACCACTGCCAAGTAGTTATTCCTTTTTGAGGTGGGCCATGAGTTTGATGGTAACAGCCATCCATTGTATAACCATGGGCAAGTGTTTGATTATGTCTTGTATGCTCATTTTATACACTCAGCCATTTACTATTCATTAGTAGATGTGATGATTTTTACAGCTAGCAATTTATCAATATATTACTTGCCATGCTATTTTCTGAAGTTGCAATGGGTGAGACTACATTGTGTCCTCTTGAGACATTGTTTGTATCATACAGAATTTATGTAAAACTTCTAGCAAACATGTTATTTGGATACTCTATGATGACCATGTCCTATTCATCATGGATGAAATGTTTTGGGCCAGCTTATTCTTCAATGTTGGAGGGGAAATCCTTGGAGGATTGTTCGTCATTTTTCCATTTAAGGGCAATACTTTTGCAGCCCAATATCAGCACATTCTCTACACTTATCATGAGTGGAGAGAGGGACAACGTGGGGTAGGCTACCTTGTCTACCATGTTCAGATTTTCAACCCACCTATTTTTCCGGAGCCAAAGGTGGAGGATGATTTTCAAGAGTTTCCTAGTTGGGAGGTGACCCATTTTGCATGGCTAATAGCTTGGGGATTGAGGATCCATATGGGGAGGAGGATTCCTATTATATTGCAGATCCCATTCCTCAAAGGGACCTCTAGACATCACTTTTCTATCCTCTTGAGTATTTCAACTTTACATGATGATAGCTTGATAGCTAACTTGCATGCTGAGGAGAAGAAATGTGGAGATTTGATTGATGAAACGACATCCTTATACTTGGAGGAGTTCATCATATGTGGTTGCTACAGGGAGAGGAGGATAAATAACTCAGTATATCCCTACACTAGCTTGAGGACAAGAAATCTTTGAGTGGGTGTTCATTTCAGTTATTATGGCTAAAAGAAATTGGAAAAGGCAATGGCGAAGGCTTTGGAAAGGCATTAAAGAGGCAACAAATATTTTTGGCACATTTATTTCTGAAAATAATGGAAAATAGGAGAAAATGAAGGTAAAAGGTCATAGATTGCGTGTGAGGAGGAAAATGAAGAAAAATAATGGAAAATGAAGAAAATAGAGGCCTCGTTAATAAAAGGGCTTCTGAGGATCATTGGTAACCCTTTTTCTGTGCATTTTTGGACCTCTCTCATTATTCTCTCTCTCTCTCTGATCTCTCTCTCTCTCTCTCTCTCTCTCTCTCTCTCTCTCTCTCTCTCTCTCTCTTACTCACTCACTCTTGGACACACAGAATTTCTTGAAGCACTTGGGTATTGGAGCAAGAAAGACAAGAAAGCAGGAAGAAGGAGGAAACAAGAAAGGATCAAGAATCAAGCAGCTACAACAGGATTCTTGGCATGTATCGATTTGCATGTGTATTTTCCTTTCTAGATCTGGAATGCATGGTATTTCATGTGGTTATTTTCTATCTTTTCATGGGTTTTTTCCATGTGTGACAGTGTTTTGAGCCTAGCCTTGCCATTTCTGGATAGGCATGTTGTTGTGGAGTTTTCATGTCTTGGTTTAGCTGGATTACCGAATGGATTCAAATCTGAGTGAGGTGGATCTCCAAATATTATTATTATGACACATAACTGCTATATGTGTTGTATCGATTTAGGGTCTAGTGATTCAGGTTTGGATTACAGTAAAGCTTGAGAGGTTTTGCCTCAGTTTAGGGCCTAGTGATATGGGATTGGATTGCGGTAAATTCTATGATGTGGTAGCCCTTGATTAGACCTACAAATCCTTGCCGGTGAATTACGAGATAGAAGGTAAATCCTAGAGGGTGGTGTCTCGCTTTAGGGCCTAGTGACCCCTGATTCAGACTGTGGGTTGTGGTAAAGCCTGAGAGACTAGGAGATATGAAAATTCCTCTTGGGTTAGGCGAAGAGAATCCAATTATATCCATGCTTGTTTTGGCCTAGTGATCATGTGTAGATCATGGTAAAGTTGGTTATGACATGTTTATTGTGCTGGCCTAGTGATCGGGTGTGGATCATGGTAAAGACTGATTTATATTGATGAGGGTGAGTTCATTCTTGGAATATGGCACGGGGGTGATTGGCTGAAGAGATATTTGGCTCAGCCAATCTATGGTCAGGTGGAACGTGGATGTCCCATCTCTGATTGGATTTTACATTCATTAATGAGAAGATCATTCCTTTGGTATTTGATGTATAAATGTACTGGTTTATATGTTGATTCTATTTTTGTTGTATCCATGACATTACTGTTGTTATTATGTTGGTTATAAGCATGTATTTTATCAGTGAGATGTATGGCTCTACCTATATTTTTAATTGTAAATGAAAGTGTTAGCACTCCACCAGATTCCCAAGGCTGAAGAAGGAATCCCAACAGAGGTAACCACAGACCAAACTTTTGGCTTGGTAGCTAGCCTTACCAAGTCAGACAGGCCTCTCTCCAAAAGTTCATAGCTAGGAGGGCTGGAGGAATTAGGTTTTTTAGGTTGGATAATGAGTGCATGGGTTGTTTTGATTTGATTTGGTTGGGTTTGACTAGATGAAGAAATTAGGTCAGGGAAAATGAGATAGGGTTGCAGGGATCAATGGGGCAAGGCAGACATAAGGCTTATCACTTAAAGATGATTATGATGAGATGGTTTTAAGACCAAGGAGAAGCTAGGAAGAGCATGGGAAATGTATTCTTCCTAAATAGAGGAAAATGGACAAACTATGATCAATTCCCCAAAACAATGCATGAGCAAGCATGTGTTCTGCCTATCAAACCTGAAATAGATCATACCCTAGAGATGAAGTGAACATGAATAGATACATTCTAACATATGAAACTGGAGAAAAAAAAATGATAAACATCATTGTTGGGCAATTTATTTGAACAAATTGCTGCATTAAATTATCGACCAGGGAAACTCGTGAGCTTGTGATGGTGCCAGCAATATATATGCAAGAGTAGGCAACTAACTCTATGTCTAACTAAATTATTTATGATTCAATATAATATGCAAGGGAAGAGGCTCCTAACTAAGGAGGTCCTGGTTGTCCTTCCCTACAGTCTCATAGAGAAATCATTCATAAAACCAGAAACTTGAAATAAAGACAAGAGAATGAACTTTAATTGTTGTTCAGATTCAAAGAGAGAGAAAGACTAACTTAGTCTTTTGATTGTCCTCTCATGTACTAATCCAAACTAAACTAAGATTCATTCATAAGCATAAGAAATGAAATGACTTGAAACATAAAAACAAAAGAATGAATTTCAATTATCATGCAAATCAAATAGAGAGAGAGCCTAACTTGACCCTTGGATATCCTCTCACATGTTGATAAGATTCTAATTTAAAACTCATTCATCAATCACAAACAAATCCTTAAACATCTAAGCAATGAAATGAAACAAAATCTAATATGAAATAAAATGTTTCTCTCATCCTTTTAGAGTGAGCTCAATTCTCTTAAGAGCAAGACAAATTATTCCATATACTACATTAAGGAAACTTATATCTAAAACTACATAAAGTCCATAAATTCATATTCTACATTAACACAATTTACATCTAAAACTACATAATGGAAATATATGAAAAATGAAGCTTTATTCTATTCCATCATTAATTGGATACAATGCTCTAAGAGTCCTCCTCTTGGAATGGAGGAGGTACTCCTATTTATACAATGAAATGAGATAACAAACTCATAATGATGATCCACTAATCTCTCTTTTAGTTCCATACATTTCTCAACCATCTAGACACATAACCCTATCCTCCATGATCTCCTCCATGATCTTTTCCATGAGGCTTATCTTATCAAATTCGAATTTGATCATTCAAGACCACATAAAGATGCCCTGGAAGCTTCCTTTGAGCCTACACATGTCAACAAACTCATGCTAATTGTTAGGTATAAGTATAAGCATATTATTTTCTAAGTTTTAGCCATAAATTCACTTTAAAATGTTAAGAATTAATAAACTTTGGAAAAACATAGTTATGACCCAATAATGAGGTGAATGTAATGATATGGAGGTGGAATGGAGGTGACATGAAGGTAAAATGATGAATAATGCAGTGAAAATAGGGACTATTTTGAGGCCCAACAATCATACCACAAGTATCCCAAAAAATAGTTGCAACTCTTCTTTATTAGCTGGACAAAACTGAGTACAATAGTTCCTTGATCAACAAGCTAACATCCAAACTGATTCCAACCCTTGCTAAGAGTGAAGAACGAAACTAAATAGACATCAAAACCACATTCACTCATCCTCAAGGGTTGAATCCATGAGGTGAGGAAGAGATCCACAAAATACTGAACTGAAAGTTGGAGTATAGAATGGTCCAGGTGACTCATTCCTAGTTACATTCAACTGATTCATTATGACTCAATGATGAATTTTACCCAATGAATCTACCCCTAGGTAACTTATCCTTGACATGATTACATTTACCATGATGAATTACATAATTAGAAACATGATTTCTTGAATAAAAGTCAAAATTTCAGAGAAACTTGGAAAAAATCAGCAAAATGGTCATTTGTGCCCTCCACTGTGCATTTGCGCCCCGGCGGTGTCATTCGTTCCCTCCATGTTCAGGGCTACTTTTGGATGACCTACAAGTGTCCAAATCAGACCCAACATAAATTTTTGGAAATTTGTGCCCGTCCTCTTTCTTAATATGCCTCAAGTTATAAAAATGAAGGTCATTTTCCTCCTCAAAAAGTCATTCTCACAAGACTCGTATTTGCGCAGCGCCTAGGTCAAAACAGGGGCAGAAAGGTGATTTTTTGATGGTTTTTTGAGCGTTTCACCTATGAAAACTAAAAACCAAGGTTGGAAACATGGTTTTATTAAATGAATTGGTCATTAGGAATCCAATGGTATCTTTATTTCCCTCAAAAAGTGCCCCAATAATTTGCGTAGCGCCTAGGGCATTGTGCAAATGACCAATTTTCTGCTAAATGCCTGCCCCAAAAAACTCAGAAATTTCTATATTTTGAAAAAAAGTTTGGAAATGCCTTAAAATTGTTGGAATGGCTGATGATGATGTTGCTAGGCTTGGAGGGAAGCCTCAGCAAGAATTTCCAATTTTTTCTTCTCCTCCATTATCAACTCTTCAATTTTTGCATTGGCACTTTTGAGAGCTTGGCCATTGCAATTTTCTCCTTCAGTGCATGGTGTTTGACTTTCCTCCTCAATAGGTAATTATCCTTTTTTTCATTTTCTAGCATCTTCTCTAAGTGTTCATTGGCTATATCAAGCCATGGCTCCCTGTTCTCACTGATCACAATAGCAAGTTGCTCATTTATGGTTAGTTAATCAACAAGCTCAGCTTCCCTTTGTCTTTCTAGAGCTAGAGCTCTTTTCAACCCCCTAGTTCTAGGTTTATTTCTTGGTGCTTGTTCCTCTTCATCATCAAGTAATCCATACTTCTCAATTTTTTCATCGAGCATGGCTTTGACCTTTTTAGCCTCCCTTTGAGCAGTGACATATTTGAACTCATCAATGACCTGTTTAGTCTTCAATTGCTCATTTTCTTGCTCAAGGAAGTGTATGACATATATGGCCCTGTCAAGATTAGTTTGGAGCTCCTTAATATTGACATCCTTACCTTTGATGGCAGCGTTAGTGATTTTTTTATTTTCATCCTCTTCTAGGTCAACCAGTTGAAATTCTTGTTCTATTTCATGAAGATCCTCCTCATCATGACTGATTGCCTCAATCACCTTTTCTTTACCCTTTTCCACCTGTTGTGTTGTTATAGAAAGCATGGACCCTTCCACTCCATGTGGAGCAAACACATGCATGTGGCCTCTCTGATAGGTTTTTGGAAATGACTCAACCTCAACCATACTATCCCATTTAGGCTCAATGTCGTCAATATTACTAGGTGACCCAAAGTCATGAGGAGATGGAGATGAAGGAGGTGAAGGGGATCGATATGATGATGATGATTGTGCTATGGGTTGAGATGGAGGGATGGAATTGGATGGATGGGATGGATGAAGGGAAATTTTTTGCATTCTGAGTGGATGGCTCATTGAAAATTTCATTATCTATAAAGGTTCTCCATGCAATGTTTAGTTGATTGAGATGGTGGAGAACTATGATTTTTATGAGAGAATGATGAAATAGACTTCTCATTTTCTGTTCATAGTCATTTTTTTGGGCAATGTATGTCATCTTCTCTATACTCTGGAAAATATAATAAGGTATGTTAAGCATCCTTACCCTAAAGAAATGAATTAAGAGCCAGATGTGATAGGAATAAAGCCTTGAAAATATTCCTTCACATGAAAATTATTTCATGATTATCTTCATCATTGGGGCATATCTGTCTAAGAGGTGAGAAAAAGGAAAGAACCTCTTTGTTTTATTTTGGTGTCTTGGTTTTAAGAAGAAGTCAAAGTCATGTTTCTTCAAATTACCTTTCTTCAACCACTTCCCCCCAACATTTGGGATCCTGGTGGCAGCTGAAATAATAGAACTGGATAGAGTAAAAGTGACACTAGCTAATGTAACTTGGTTTTCATGGCTTTTGGATATGAAAATTATAGTCAACATGGGATGGTTTTGGATCCTCTAAATTTTGTCACAAAAATCAAAACAACCCACATGTTTGAAGCATGTCACAGTCAATGGAGAAGCCAAGAGTTCCCTAGTGTTGGTGCATTCAAGTCTGAGCACTCTTCCCCCTTTATGTGGCCTCCTCGCCTCTGTTTCCTCTCCTTCACTAAATGATGTGTTTTCTTCCAGTGTTGCCATGGTGTTTTTGTCAAAACCGTAGATATTAGGAAAGGGAAAATTCGGTAAATATTTGCTAGGGATGTGTGAAATGGGGAGGGGATAGGGAGTAGTAATATGATAGATTTAGGATAGGGATTTAGGGATTGGGAGCTTAGGTAGATGTAACACCTAGGGCATAGGGTTTTGGGAGAAAATTATAGGAAAAGGGAAATTTGCAAATGAGGGGTTTGGGAATGGTTTTTTATAGGTGTGGGAAGGATGCAAAGGGTAAGGGAGTGAATTTTGGGAGTTTTCACAAGTGTAGTAGGATACTACGGTTTTTCCTCAATTCAAACACCAAATTACAACCTCAATTTACAAGACTTCAACACATAAACTTATGAAGATGATTTTTTAATGGAATGAGCATCTTACTAGTTTTTTGTAGGTCAATGAGTGAGTTGGTGGAGCTTTGAAGACAATTTTTCACCGCTTGAACACTTTCTAGGGCTTGCTGGTCATTTGCGCCATGAACAGAGCATTTGCGCCCTTGACTGAGTATTTGCGCCCTTGCTCAAGCGTTTGCGCCCTGAACTGGTTATTTGTGCCCTACCTCAAGCATGTGCACCCTGAACTAGGTATTTGTGACCTCGTTTCAGCGTTTGTGCCCTACCTTTAGCATTTGCGCCCTGCCTTCAGCATTTGTGCCCTCAACTCTGCTCTTTTGCCGATTTTGCCCAGAAATTCACAATTTTAATGTTTTTGAGTGCTTGCTTGATGTTTGGAGGAAAATGAATTTGAATTGATTTCAATGATTCATAAATAGCTAAGTGAATTTGAATTTGAATTGAAAACCCCAATTTTCTAATGTCTCATTTCACTCTTTTGAAAACTTTTGCTGATTACCCTTTCATCTGATTTTTCTTCCTTGCAGGATGATGTTGCTAGTGTTTGACACTTTTCACTTTCAATTTGGCATATGTGATTTGAGTTGGAAGCTAGGTACAAAACTTATTACATATAGGAAGCATAAAATTACATAAAAAATGAAATAAATTAAAACTTTGTCTTTTTTTAATAAAATTACATATTAGTATGAAAATCATACTTTAAAATCAAAATTAAAAGTTTAAAAATGATATTTACATGCTCATAATCCTCTGCATATGATAATGAAATGTTTATTGAGTCACTCTCACACCTTTTGCTAACCTTATTGAGATGAAATGGTGCATTTTGGACCGTGAACAATGAAACCTAATGACCTAATGGCTTCATGGTTGACTTTGACTGACATAAGACATTGCAAAATGATATTTTCAAAAGTGTTTTTATGCTCATTAAGACATGAAGGTGTGACAGCAAATGTGAAATTTTGAGGGAGAGTGAGGTTTTATGACTAGGGCTACCATCAATGAATCAATTTTTTTCATGACCTAATGTAATGATAAAAAAATTCTGAGCGAGACCCCTAAAATGAATATAAAAAGAGTAATTTTGATCACTGATGAAAGAATGCATATTATGACACTAACATAGGCCTTATTTGGGATGGAATATCCTTGCAGGTGTCGAGAACACTGCAGACCAAGTGCCTAACCATTGGGCCAATATAGTCAAAAAACTTCAAACTGAAATCCATGACTAAATACTAACAACTCAATGACACAAACTAACTTTGAAACTGACTGAAATTGACTCAAACAATGACTCAAAACTTAACTTACTTTTCTGAAAAATAAACTTGAAAATGGTAGAAACTCAATGAAGCTCCATGGCCTTCACTTTGGGCTCTGAACTCCAATGTTTTTCCACTTCACACTTGCTGGAATATCAAATTTTTATATACAATGAGGATAAAAAAAAATTCACAGTTTCAGATAAAAAAAGATAGTGCTTCAGGAGCCTACCATTAACTGGCCCTCCTAAGAAAATTTTCCCATCCATTTCTTCCAAGAGATATGCACTTTGTCCATGAGAAGTTGTAATCTTAAAAGGCCCTTTCCATAAATTATCGAACTTCCCATGCTTACCCTTATCTTCATTCCTGGCATCCTAGCGGAGTACTACATCACCGATCTTGAAATCATCTTGCTTGGTTTTTCTGTCATAGATTTTCTTGATATTTTCATGGAGCTTGGAAGTGTTCTGAAACACTTCTTCTCTTGTTTGCTACAGGTGAATCATTTGGTTTATTCAGCGTTGTATGTTATTTTCTTCACTTCTCGCTTCTTATAAAAGTCTCATTACTGGGACAGCCAATTAAGAAGGGAAAATTATGTCAACACCATAAATTACCTGAAATGGAGACATGGCAATGGATTTCTTGTTGCTTACCTAATCTTCCCAGAGTGCATTAATTAGCTTCTTGTTCCAATTCGTCTTATTCGCCTCCAACATCTTTTTTATTATGTTGATTAAAGACTTGTTAGAGGACTCCATCAATCCATTTCCCTATAGATAATATGTTGTAGAATGACCCAAATTAATGTTATAACTGTCATAGAATTCTATCATCTTCTTTGATTTTAAAGTTGTGGCATAATCTCTGATGATATTTCTAGGACAACCAAACTGGGACAAGATGTTAGCTTCTAAAAACTGAATTATAACTAAGTTTGTAGCTTGCCTAGTTGGGATCGCTTCGATCCACTTTGTGAAAGAGTCTGTGGCGGTAAGTATCCATCTGTGTTGAGCATATGAGGGTGGATATATTTCACCAATAAAACCTAAGCCCCATTGCTGGAAAGGAGCTTCAACTGAGAAGCTTACGTTTACCTTGGAAAATTTGGCATTCATGGTAGCTCATGACCGTCTTGTACAAATCTGCAAACAATTTTGGCCAATAGTAACCTACTCTCAGTACTTTGTTGGTCGTGATCTTCCAGTATAAGTGAACTCCAAAATCTCCTTTGGGGAAATACTTCATCGCTTCTTTGGACTCATCTTCAACTAAGAAATTGAGTAACACTCCTCCAGGATCCTTCCAGTAGAGTGCACTATCTAGTATGCAATATTTTAAATCCTTAAGTTTCAAGGACCTGCTCTTACTATTTGACATGCTCGGAGGAGGGTTCAAATGTTGCAAAACATAAATGGTATCAGCATACCATGGAGATGATGAAAAGAGATTTGATACCTAAATAAGACTTACACCTTCTTCCTCATTGGACAATCCTGATATGAGATTGATGTCAAGTGCATGTAGATTTGACTCAGACATGAGCTTGGCTAAGCCTTGCCCTTTGATCAACTTGGTCGTCTTGATCTCAAGATCATATTCTAAGAGTGTTGTTATCCATCTACCTCTCCTTCCTTCTATATCTGTTTGCATGAGTACTTCTTTAACCACTACATTTGGAACATATGCCAAAATATGTGAGTGCATAATATAAACACGGAAGTCCTTGAGTGCTTTGACTAAAGCCAAGGCCTGTTTCTCAATTATGTTGTATCAGAGGGCTACATCCCTTATTGTGTGATAGGAGAATGTTATTGGTAGCTTTGTCCCATATTTTTTCTACATTAGCACCACTGCCAAAGTATGTTGAGAAGAAAAAGAAAATATGATGAAATCTATAGAATAATCGGGACTTGTCAAAATTGGAATAGTGGTCAAAGAAAATTTCATAGAGCTAAATGACTTACGAACATTTTCAGACCATTTTACATCATTCTCCTTCTTTAGCATATTAGTTAACTCTCTAAGATTTTCTGCTAATTTGGGAATGAACCTACGTAGGAAATTCATCCTACTGTTGAATGCTTGGACTTCCTTCTTGTTATGAGGAAAATCAATTTTTTGTATCGCTTCAACTCTAGAAGGATCTATCTGGATCCCATATTTTGAGATGATGTGACCCAACCATTTTCCTTCTTCCATATCAAATAGGTAATTTTTAGGATTTAGGGATATCCTAAATTTTCTACATCGCTAGAAGACAACTCTCAAATGGTGTAAATGATCATCATCTAAATTTGAATAAACAATCAAACCATCTAAATAAATCACAAGGAAGACATATTTCTCATTACCAAAATCTATGTTCATGGCAAGCTGGAAAGTAGCCCTGGCATTCTTCAAACTGAACAACATCTTGTCATATTTAAATGTACCCCATGGTGTAGTGAACGTTGCCTTATCCTGATCATCTTCATGCACAGGGATCTAATTGTACCCTAAGTAACCATCCAGAAATGACATCATGCTGGCTCCTACAACTCGCTGAAGTATGTGGTCCATTTTGGGCAGCGAGTAATTGTCTTTCAACAACACTTTGTTTAGATTTCTGAAATCTATACATAGTCGGATTTTGCCAATCTTCTTTTGCACTGGAACCAAATTAGAGATCCAATCAGAAAATCTGACTGGAACAATAATTCTTGCCTTATAGAGCTTGTTTACCTCCTCAATGGACAACAACAACTTTGGGTTTATTCTCTTGAGCTTCTGCCTAAAATCCTTTTGGTTTGGCTTTATCAGGATGGTGTGTTGAATGATATTGATCCTGATTTATGTAGGAACGCAACAGAATAATCATATAACTATAAATACAAATATGCAATGGAAATAATACATCATGTAATTAATATCAAATAACTAAAATATGTTTACAGACAGAATGGAAATAAACTGGCTAGGGCGATGGTAGCTTATCTTTAAGAAGAGATGTGGCGGCTACATGCCTCTGAACTGTGTTACAGTGAGGCTTGAAGGCCTATTTATTTTTGAGAAACATTGCAAAAGCCTAATCGTAGCAGATGAAGCGCCAAAACTATGGGCCCCATTTAGGTAAATTGATGTTTCAACTTCCCGAGGACGTAACTTTGGCATACGATATTCGTTTGACACGCATCATACCTCATTATAAATATCTATCTGACGAGTACAAATTTTAGTGTGAGAAACATGGGTCCATGGACCCATGTTGCTCCCAATTTTCCCGAAAAAAGTCGTTTAGGGCCTCAAAACGGCTCTGGAAGTTGAGGACCCGAAAAACTGCTAAAAATAGTAAGTTGTGCTACAACTGAAAAACTAACAGAAATAATGGTGGAATTTCAAATGGAATAGGTGGGTGACCACCAACATCCACCTGGATCATTAGGGCCTACAAACGGCTTCCAAAGTTTAGGAACCAAAAACCTGCTAAAAATAGTAAGTTGTACTGAAAGTGAAAAACTGAAAGAACTGATGGTGCGAGTCCAAGTGGAATAGGTGGGTGGCCACTAATATCCACCTGGATCAGATATCTTTATCGTACACCTTTAAATCTGAGTAATCCCAAGAAAATATGTCAGAAAACTCAGTAAACAAATCAACATATCTAGTCTTTATGATGGCAACAAAACTGAAAGTCAACCCCAAGGAGAGCTGGTCAAGTGTAGTCGTGGCTCTGCTAGCATTCCCACAATTAGCTTCGTTTACTTCCACGTGGCCTTCTCTGATTTCTTCGAGTTTTATTTGTCAAATTCGAGGAATTTGACAAATACACATTATCCACAACCTTTGGCAATTAAATTATATAACCGAACTTTATATTAATAACCAACGCTTTTTTGAATAAACGACACTTAACAAACCTTTGGCTCCGGGCCCCACCTCTATGATCAATAGCCCAATCAAATGCACGCACAGTACCTCGATTATCTTCCGCGCATCTTTATCAACCAATCACCATCCGATGGCTCCTTCCCAGATCAACGGCGTTCCACGATATCGCTCGGCTTCCCTGGTCGAACGATAACATGCGATGGCGCGCAGAAATGGCGGTATTTTGTGGGTCCACCTCGCCACGTGTTGAATACTCTATGGAATCGCTCCCCAACCAGGAAATACCGCTTATCTCTGAAAGGCGGTACGATATGGGCAATCCGGCTTCATAAATCCGCTTGCGGGTTCAGAACAGTGATCAACCAAAGGCTAAGTCGGGTTACGCTATTCTTTGATTCCTTAACCCACGTCTAATCCTCGGTCAGCGTTCTGATAGCAACAACTCTGTCTCAGGAGTTCTACTATTTAAACTGTGTTCACGACCATGGATTCTCTACACAGGCCTCGCCTGCGGCAGGTCTAATTCACAGGGGTTGTTCGAATAATATTGAGAAAAAAATGGACAGAGATATGCAGAATCTATACAGTAGTTCAATTCAATAATTATACATGCATGGAGTTCAATCGCCTCACAATTAAACAACTTCTTCACAAATAAGGATTCGAGACAATTCTATGGCCAATGCGTACTGAAATTATTTAACTGGAAGCAATTGTGAACACACAGGTTTTATTGCAGAAATCCCTCCTCTCCTTCTCCTTCTTCTCCCCAATACATCCGAGGGATACAAGTTATATACATTAAAATGTGTCTCTTCGGTTCCTCTGTGAGGACCGTTTAGAAAATCAAAAGCCTAATTACAATTATTCAACTAACTGAAACATGACAGATGGACTAACTGAACTATTCGATTTCTACAACTCTAACTACTCTAAATGATACAGTCAGCTGAGGTGTTGACACCTAGCTGTTACAATTTAGATGATTTTGAACCCTCCTAGCCACAACATGTGGACAAAACCTCCTACATTGTTGGCTAGTGTCTAATGCCCCTGCATCAGACTCCCGAGGGCAATTTTCTTCATGGGCTCCTGTCCATGAGCTCTTCCACTAATCTTCCTATCTTCTGCAACCGTCCTTCAGTCATCCAAGTGGCATCTTCCTCTAGCTTATCCTTCCATTTTATTAAGTACTGAAAGTACTCTTGTCCTCTGGTCTTCCTGAACATTCTTTTGTCCAATATCTTCTCTGGTTGCAATGGTTGCGCTGGAGGTAGCTGTTCTTTCCACTCAATCTATCCCTTGTCTGCTAATCTTTCTCGTTCACCATCATCTTCATACTTGTACAAATATGCAACATTAAAAATGGGAGATATTCCAACATCAGGAGGTAATTCAATCTCATAAGCATTTGCAGAAAACTTTCTAAGTATCTTGCATGGCCCAATCTTTTTGAACTTCAGCTTGTTATACTGCTTCTTTGGGAATCTCTCCTTTCTCAAGTGTGCCAAAACCAGATCTCCTACTTCAAAATGAACTTGTTTTCTGCTCAAGTCTGCTCTGCCCTTGTATTTGATACTGCTGCCTTGTAGTTGTTGTTTCACGTGTTCATGTATGGCCTGGATCTCTGAAGCAAATTCCTCGCCATCTGCGCTCCTTAGCTCTACCTTTCCCAGGTTTCTTAACTCTAATATTCCTCTGGGGTGCATTCTATAAACAATATGGAATGGAATCTGTCATGTGCTCCTGTTTGGTGAGTCATTATATGCATATTCTTCCTGGGGAAAAATATGATCCCACTGCTTGGGATGCTCTCTTGCAATACTTCTCAACAAATTTCCCAGACTCCTGTTCACTACCTCAGTTTGTCCATCAGTCTAGGGATGATAAGTTGAGCTTAAACTCAGTTTGGTACCAATTTTCTTCCACAGTGTCCTCCAAAAGTGACCCACAAATCTGGTGTCTCTATCTGAAACAATGCTCTTGGGCAACCCATGCAATCTAACAACTTCTTTGAAAAACAAGTTAGCAACATGGGTGGCATCACTAGTATTACAGCATGAAATAAAATTTTCCATTTTGGAGAATCTATCCACTATAAAAAAGACTGCATCATTCCCTCTCTGAGTCTTGGGCAATCCTAGAAAAAAATCCATACTCACCATGTCCCAAGGCCTGTCTGGAATAGGCAAGGAGTGTACAATCCTGCGTTCTGGCTCCTTCCTTTAGCATATTGACAGATTTTTCAATTCTTCACAAACTTACCCACTTCTGTTCTCATCCTGGGCCAGTAATAGAACTAACTCAGCTGCTCATAGGTTTTATCAGTACCAAAGTGCCCAACAAGTCCACCACTATGCTTCTCCTTGATCAAATTTTCTCTCATGGAACATTTTGGTACACACAGTTGGCTTCTTCTGAATAACAAGTCCTCCTGCAAGAAATAATCCAGCCATTGGCTTCTATCTGTTAAGACAGGGTTACAACATGCCTCAAATTCTTCCTTAAAATTTGGATCTATTTTATACAATTCTTTGAGAAAATCAAATCCTACAACTTCAAAATTAGTTTCTTGAACAAGCATGTGCCTCCTACTCAAAGCATCAGCTACTTTATTTGCTTGGCCACTTATATGTTTCAAAAAAAAATTAAAACCTTGGAGATACTCAACCCATTTGGCATGCTTATGCTTCAACTTGGGCTGCTGTACAATATACTGCAAGGCATGATTGTCAGAATACAATAAAAATTCCCTGGACATCAGATAATGTCTCCACTTTTTCAGTGCCTGAAAAATTGCATAGAATTCCTTCTCATAAGAGGAATACTTTCTCCTGGTGTCATTTAGCTTCTCAATGAAATAGTCTACAGGCCTATCATCCTAACTCAACACATCTCCAATGGCCTCCCCACTGGCATCACATTTTACTTGAAATGGTTTAGTAAAATCAGGAAGAATCAAAACAGGCTTCTCAGTTATCTTTTGCTTCAAAAGTTTAAAGTTTCTTTCTGCTTCAACAATCCACTTAAATGGTTGTTTGCTCTTCTTTATTGTCTCAATTATGGGTGCATTGATCTTACTGAAGTTTCTTATAAACTTTCTGTAAAAACTGGCAAGTCCGTGGAAACTTATTACTTCAAAAACATTCCTGGGTGAAGGCCACTCCACAATTGCCTTAACCTTTTCTGGGTCCATCTTCAATCCTTCTGCAGAAACAACAAAGCCCAAATACACCAACTCTTCTTTCATGAATGAGAATTTTTTTAAATTTATCAGCAGTTTCTCTTGGTGCAGCGTTTTCAAGACATGGTTGAGATGCCTTAAATGTTCTTCTTTAGTTCTGCTGAAAACTAATATATCATCCAGATACACTATCACAAATTTACCAATGAATTCTTTCAATACTTCATTCATAAGTCTCATAAAAGTGCTAGGTGCATTTGACAACCCAAAAGGCATTACCATCCATTCATACAGTCCTTCATTTGTTTTAAAGGTAGTTTTCCACTCATCACCCTCTCTTATTCTAATCTGATGGTATCCACTTTTTAAATCTATCTTTGAGAAATATTTAGCACCACTCAAATAGTCCATTAAATCCTCAACTCTGGGCAAAGGGAATCTGTACCTGATTTTGATCTTATTGATTGCTCTGGAATCAGTACACATTCTCTAGCCCCCATCTTTCTTTGGGCTCAATATTGCTAGTACTGCACATGGACTCAAACTTTCTCTGATCAGTCCCTTGTCCACCAATTCCTGTACTTGTCTCCTGATTTCCTCATTTTCTGTGGGAGTCATTCTGTAGGCTGCCTTATTCGGCAGGTTTGAACCAGGGATAAAATCTATCTGATGGCTGATCTTTCTCACAGGTGGAAGCTCATCAGGTAAATCATCCACAATAATGTCACAATAATCATCTAGCATCTCTTGGATTTCTACTGGAAAATCAAAAATATTTGTAGAAGTAAGAACTAACTTAGGTTTGCAAACTAAATCAAAACTTACCTCTTCTTCTTCTATCTGCTGCAGATATTCCTTCCCGCTCAGCAACAAGTTCTTTGGATCAACCACTCTGCTTTATGGCTCTCCTTCTTCCATGGGTATCAATGTATGATGTACCCCATCCTTGAAGAACTTGTAAGTGTTCTTCTTGCCATCATGCACTTCTGCTCTTTCAAACTGCCAAGGTCTACCCAGCAGTATATGACACACATCCTTGGGCATTACATCACACAAAACTTTGTCCTTGTATTTTCCCATTTGCAGCTCTATCTCACACTGTTCTTTCACAACCAGCTGGTACCCTTTATGCAGCCAGGACACCCTGTAGGGAGTTGGATGCTCCCTTGTCTTCAACTTCAACTTCTTTATCACCTCAGTGGAAACCAGATTGTCTGTGTTGCCACTATCAATGACTAGCTGGTAGCATTTCCCTTGGACTTTGCATATGCTCCTAAACAAAGTCTTTCTTTGTGCAGGCTCAGTGGCCTCTTTTGGTTGCTTCAACAGGACCTTGTTAACCACCAAGGACTCTCCCCTCTCTGGTAGAATTTCTTCTTCAATTCCTGCCTCTTCTCTAGCCTGGGAAACAACAGCATTTCTTGGACCAGCACCCACATTCTGTAGACACTCATAGTGCTTATGTCCCACTTGCTGACATCTATAACACCTCAACTCTCTACCCCTGCCTCTTTCTCTGCCTCCTCTTCCCTTTCCTCTGTAAGAACCCCTTCTTCCCCTTCCATCATCCTCTGTAGATGCATTCTGAGGTGAGCTACTATTAGCTCCATCCCTGGGTGTAGTAGGCTTTCGTCTACCACCCTGACTTCCCTTTCCATGGAAACTACCTCTCTTCTTGGCAGATTATTTCCTCAGGAGTTTCTCCTCTGCTTTCAAGGCCATCTAGTAGGCCTCTTCCACTGTCTTAGGAGATAGAAGGCCAATCTCATCTTGGATCTCCAGCTTGAGACCATTCACATATCTTGCAGTCTTCTCTGGTGTGTCCTGGAATTTACCAGCTCTTATGCTTACTCTGTAGAATTCCTCTGTGTATTCTTTTACTATCAGCAACCTCTGTCTCAAGTTCTGCATTTGCCTATACAATGTCAGCTGATAATCACTAGGCAAGAATTTACCTTTTAATTTAGCCAACATTTTGGTCCAGCTCTTGATAGGTTGCTTGCCAACTCTCCTTCTTTCTGCCTGCACTCCATCCCACCAGAGTGTAGCATGTCCTTTCAGCTTTGTCACTGCAAACTTGACCTTTTTATCTTCGCTTATTTCTTCATAATCGAAGCACTTTTTCATTTCATTTATCCAATACACTAGCTCCTCTGGATTTAGTCCCCCTGTGTAACTTGACACTTCAATTCTGGGCTTAACTACAGACCCCATAACAGTTCTGAGGAGCCTCAAGTCAGGAGGAATTTCAACATTTTCTTCTGCTTCTTCTGTTTCAGGTTCACTGATGTCTTCAGGATCTCTGGGCTGTCTTCACTCCATGGCATCCATTCTGGCCTCGACCCTCTGCAACATCCCCAACACCTCTGCGTTGGCAACAGGTCTCCTTCTGCCAGCACCTCTACCAACTCGGATTTCCATGTCAGCTCCTGCAAAAACAACTCGGAAACAACAGCTCTGATACCACAAATGACGACAACAAAACTGAAAGTCAACCCCAAGGAGAGCTTGTCAAGTGTAGTCGTGGCTCTGCCAACATTCCCACAATTAGCTTCGTTTACTTCCACGTGGCCTTCTCTGATTTCTTCGAGTTGTATTTGTCAAATTCGAGGAATTTGACAAATAAACATTATCCACAACCTTTGGCAATTAAATTATATAACCTAACTTTATATTAATAACCAACACTTTTTTGAATAAACGACGCTTAACCGACCTTTGGCTCCGGGCCCCACCTCTATGATCAATAGCCCAATCAAATGCACGCACAGTACCTCCGTTATCGTCCACACATCTTTATCAACCGATCACCGTCCGATGGCTCCTTCCCAGATCAACGACGTTCCACGATATCGCTTGGCTTCCCTAGTCGAACGATAACGTGCGATGGCGCGCAGCAACGGTGGTATTTTGTGGGTCCACCTCGCCACGTGTCTAATACTCTATGGAATCTCTCCCCAACCAAGAAATACCGCTTATCTCCAAAAGGCGGTGC
The DNA here is from genome assembly GCA_034641835.2 of Pinus albicaulis. Classification (NCBI taxonomy): domain Eukaryota; kingdom Viridiplantae; phylum Streptophyta; class Pinopsida; order Pinales; family Pinaceae; genus Pinus; species Pinus albicaulis. The sequence goes on from CM076583.1 coordinate 1,322,152,002, forward strand.
GATATGGGCAATCTGGCTTCATAAATCCACTCGCGGGTTCAGAACAGTGATCAACCAAAGGTTAAGTCGGGTTACGCTATTCTTTGATTCCTTAACCCACGTCTAATCCTCGGTCAGGGTTCTGATAGCAACAACTCTGTCTCGGGAGTTCTACTATTTAAACTGTGTTCATGACCATGGATTCTCTACACAGGCCTTGCCTATGGCGGGTCTAATTCATAGGGGTTGTTCGAATAATCTTGAGAAAACAATGGACAGAGATATGCAGAATCTATACAGTAGTTCAATTCAATAATTATACATGCATGGATTTCAATCGCCTCACAATTAAACAACTTCTTCACAAATAAGGATTCGAGACAATTCTATGGCCAATGCGTACTGAAATTATTTAACTGGAAGCAATTGTGAACACACAGGTTTTATTGCAGAAATCCCTCTTCTCCTTCTCCTTCTTCTCCCTAATACATCTGAGGGATACAAGTTATATACATTAAAATGTGTCTCTTCAGTCCCTCTGTGAGGACCGTTTAGAAAATCAAAAGCCTAATTACAATTATTCAACTAACTGAAACATGACAAATGGACTAACTGAACTATTCGATTTCTACAACTCTAACTACTCTAAATGATACAGTCAGCTGAGGTATTGACACCTAGCTGTTACAATTTAGATGATTTTGAACCCTCCTAGCCACAACATGTGGACAAAACATCCTACATTGTTGGCTAGTGTCTAATGCCCCTGCATCACTTTACCTCTGGAGGAAAAGACTTTGAAAGCTTGATAAACTTTGGCTGCTTTGTTGTTCCAATATTAACATATTCTATGCCTTTTCTGTGGGAACCAATGTAGGTTTTCTTGCCACGTCATCTTGGTAAAATAATTCTTTCAAAGGTATAAGACCTTTTGGAATAGTATTGTCCTTGAGCTGAAGTATGTCAATCTGATCTGCCTCGGTGACTTGGTCATCCTTGTCATACAATTCGTCCATAGAACAATTCTCAAACTCACCTTGACTTTGAAGGAAATTGTTCACATGTTTATCGTCCCATAATACTTGCCAAAATTTCAAGCTATCATGAATGGCGGGCCTGTGCTTTATATGAACCTCAATTTTTTTATTTGAAAACATTGTAGATCTGAAATTACTTGTAGCAGTGGCTAATGAATCGGCCATCAAATTTTGCAAACTTGGCACTACTTAAAGTGTATATTCTGGAAACATTCTCAAAATTTCAAGTGTTGCATTCCTTTATTGCCTCATCCTTGGGTGATTAGCTTGATACTCACCTTTGATTTGTTTAATTACCAGCTCTGAATCATCATAGACTGCAATTCTTCTAGCTCCCATTTTTTTCAAAATTTTTAGACCGGTAATGAGTGCCTCATATTCGGCCTCATTATTTTTACAATCGAAGACTAATTTGTAGGAACACAATCTAACATTATTTGGGACTTTATTTTGTTGTTGAAATGGGCTACGGATCCATAAACCAATTTCAGCCTCATCTTTGCCAATGGAACCATCAAAGTCCACACTCCAAAAACCATCTTCTTCTTCAAGGTGTTGAAACTCTTGACTCTAATTTGACACAATTTTCTGATAGGATTCTTTATGTTGTTCTGAATTTTCATCTGCCTTCTCTGATGGTTGTTCGGATATAGTAGGTAGATTCTCTTTCTCTTTTTCTAACATTGTTCTAAAGCAATCTAAAACTTCAGGAACATCCTCTATTTCTACTTATTGACAATATACATCATTTAGTACCTCTGTAGTGTAACTCTCAATTTAGCCCCCCAGGATCTTGATAACAGCAGACCAAAACGTGGTGGAATGCCAGCAACTATCACTTCCATTAGGACATTATTGGTTGGGATCTTCTCTAGGGAGATAACTAGATCTTTGATTAGACCCAAACAATGGACATGACCATAATCGAAAGAATATAAGTCATGATATGGGTGGGTTATGTCAAGGCCAAGCTTCTCTATGATGGCTTTGGGCATGAGGTTGTGGGAGGCCCCGAAGTCTAACATAGTATTATGAAGGATTAATTGATGGACTTTGAGACTCAAGTAAAATGGTGGGACCTCAATATCTTCAGACTGACCATCGATTGCAGGACCAAATATTAACTCGGGCTGATCATCCTTTATATTTACCATGTCAGATAAAGGGTTGAATTTCAAGGTTTTGACTACGTGGGATTTATACTTATCAATTTTGACCAATTTAGTAAGAGGAATAGACACCTTTAACTTTGAAATTTCTGACTCTAAATTAAAAGGTATAGTTGTGTCTACCTCTTTTATGACAATATGCCTTTTCTCAACATGATCTCTCGGTGCAACTTCTTTCCTTTGAATATCTCTTTCTTTGACATGTGCACTTGTAGAAGAGTGATTTATTTTGTTCTTATTTGGAGCTACAATCTCTTCAACCTTATTTTGATTGGCTTGAGAAACTTGCTTTTGTGGTACTTCTTTCTACTGAACGGTCTTCTTCAAAGGTGGATTGATTGGAAAATCATGGGTCCTCAAGAAGTACTGCCTTTGCTGGGAACTCAATGCATTCAGGTATCCTCTCTGATAATCATCAGATTCTACTTCTAGCTCATGATCACTTGCCAATATGAAGTCTTTATCACTAGGTGAAATTGATTTTTCCACATATTATTCATCCTCGGTCAGAAAGATGGGTTGACCATCGGCTGTGAAAAGAAGGTTCTCCTCTATTGTTGGTTCTTCCTCTTCATCACTCTTGTGCATAGTTCTGTTGTATTGGTGTCCTAATTTGTTGTTTTTGTTGTGTTTTGGGAGCTCTTTGCTCTCTTTTATTTATCTGGAACTGAGGTTGTTTTTGCTGGCCTTGGAAATTCAGTTTATGATTTGTGGCTTCATCTGTCTATCTGAAATGGACATTTTATCAACCATTATTTCCATGGTTCTAAGCAAAGCATCAAATTTAGTGACGGATGAAGTGGAAGGTTCCTCTTTGATGGTTACTTTATGTTCAGTTTTGACTTTTGACTTTTTAATCAAGAGTTTGGCCTCAACACTCACTGAATTTCGGATCATCTCTTCTAAAGTAGTGGGATTTCTTTCTCTCAATGAGTAGGCCATATCTGGGCCAAAAGCATCAGGATAACGCAGGAAGGCAAAAACAGGAGGTGGTTTCATTTCATTTGGGATGGAGTTATATATTCTGAGGTACCAGGAATTATAATCAGGCACTGATTAATTAGGATTGTGCTTTAGGGATTCATACTCAACAAGGATTTGTAAAGGATTTTTATTTTCATCCCACCTGGCTAAGAAAGCATTAGTTAGTTCAGCAAGAGTCCTAATAAAATTAGTTGCTAGGGCATGAAACCAAAATTTAATTTCACCAGAAAAACTTTGTGCTATAATATGCATCTTGGCATCATATGCATATAACTCCTCAAGATCTATGAAGGATATGATTTTGGCCATATGCTGATGGGAAGTGATTTCAGATTTTTCATCGAAAAGGGGAAGTCCTTGGCCATATCCTTGTGGTAGATCAACAAGATGACCAGGGAGAACTCAAGGTCCAAAACGAGCCATAATTCCTATTAAATGGAATACTCGATTGACAACACAGGGATTGGCTGAATAGGTAAAGGAGCTGAATTTGTTGGTACTGAAGTAGCAGGTATGTGTGATGAAAGCGAAGGTGCAGGTGAATATACTATAATTAACTAAGTTTGAGGTTCATATGAAACAAAAACTTCCTCTGAATGGTAAAATTGGATCCACTCCTTAATTTCAAGGTTAGATTCGGGCTTAATTTCTTTGAAAAACCAATCTTTCAAAGGAATTAGGTCTATTCAAACAAAGAATTTACCTCAGTTAATATTAGAGGATCGAATACTTTATCGGATAAAGAAGTTTTGGATTTGGATTTAAATAAAGACAATTCAAACTTCAGGTCATAAGGTATATTTTTTAGAGAAAGTAACTTAACAGGTAGAGAAATCGATCTTACCAATGGAACTAGTCTTGATTGAATGTATGCAGTTTGATATCGATGTCTTCGAAAGAACTTCTCTGGATCATCAACTGGATCAGGGTTTGTATTCGCTCTAGTGTATCTTGTAGAATCCAGATCTTCTATGAGGCACTACAATTATGAAATCAGCCTTATGAAACTTGATCCTATCATCCAAAGGATCAGTTTCCAATAAATCTTTGTCTTACACTTAGGGAAAAAAATTTTTTTCACTCCCCAGAAACAACGCCAAAATGTTAGCACTCCACGAGATTCCCAAGGCTGAAGAAGGAATCCCAACAGAGGTAACCACAGACCAAAATTTTAGCCTGGTAGCTAACCCTACCAAGTCAGATAGGGCTCTCTCCAAAAGGTCACAGCCAGGAGGGCTGGAGGAATTAGGGTTTGTAGGCTAGATAATGAGTGCATGGGTTGTTTTGATTTGATTTGGTTGGGTTTCACTGGATTAAGAAATTAGGTCAAGGAAGCTATGTAAGGGAAAATGAGATAGGGTTGCAGGGATAAATGGAGCAAGGTAGGCATAAGTCTTATCAATTAAAGATGATTATGATGAGATTTTTTTTAGACTAAGGAGAAGGCAGGAAGAGCTGGGAGATGTATTCTTCCTAAATAGAGGAAAATGGACAAACTATGATCAATTCCCCAAAACAAAGCATGAGCAAGCATGTGTTTTGCCTATCAAACTTGAAAGAGATCATATCATAGAGATGAAGTGAACATGAATACAATACATTCTAAAATATGAAACTGAAGAAAAAACAATGGTAAACATCATACCATAAGTATCCCAAAAAATAGTTGCAACTCTTCTTTATTAACTGGCCAAAACTAAGTACAATAGTTCCTTGATCAACAAGGTAACATCCAAATTGATTCCAACCCTTGAAAAGAGTGAAGAAAGAAACTAAATAGACATCAAAACCACATTCACTCATCCTCGAGGGTTGAATCCATGAGGTGAGGAATAGATCCTCAAAATAATGAACTGAAAGCTGGAGTATAGGATGGTCCAAGTGACTCATTCCTAATTACATTCAACTGGTTCATTATGACTCAATGATGACTTTTACCCAATGAATCTACCCCTAGGTAACTTATCCTTAACATAATTACATTTACCATGATGAATTACATAAGTAGAAACATGATTTCTTGAAGAAAATTCAAAATTTCAAAGACACTTGTAAAAAATCAGCAAATTGGTCATTTGCGCCCTCCATTGTGCATTTGTGCCCTAGCAGTGTCATTTGCGCCCTCCATGTTCAGGGCTACTTTTGGATGACCTACAGGTGTCCAAATCAAGCCCAAGATGTCTTGTTGTAAATCCCATACTGTCCGCTTTTTGAATATGCTCAAGTTTTGAAAATGAACATCATTTTCCCCCTCAAAAATTCATTCTCCCAAGCTTGGTATTTGCGCAACGCCTAGGTCAAAACAAGAGTAGAAAGGTGATTTTTTGGTGTTTTTTGAGATTTTCACCTATCAAAACTGCAAACAAAGGTTGGAAACATGGTTTTCTAAAATTAATTGGTCATTAATAATCTAATGGTACCTTTCTTTCCCTCAAAAAGTGCCCCAATAATTTGCATAGCGCCTAGGGTGTTGCACAAATGACCAATTTTCTGCTAAATGTCTAACCCAAAAAACTCAGAAATTTCCAAATTTTGCAAAAAAAATTGGAAATGCCTAAAAAAATTTGGAGTGGCTGATGATGATGTGGCTAGGCTTGGAGGGAAGCCTCAACAAGAATGGCCAATTTTTTCTCCTCCTCCATGGTCAACTCTTCAATTTTTTCATTGACACTTTTGAGCTCAGCCATTGCAATTTTCTTCTTCAGTGCATGGTGTTTTACTTTCATACTCAATAGGTCATTATCCTTATTTTCCTTTTCTAGCAGCTTCTCCAAGTGTTGATTGGCCCTATCAATCCATGGCTCCCTATTCTCACTGATCACAATAGCAAGCTTCTCATTTAGGGTTAGTTGATCAACAAGCTCACTTCCCTTTTCCTTTCTAGAGCTAGAGCTCTTTTCAGCCCTCTAGTTCTAGGTTTCTTTCTTGGTGATTGTTCCTCTTCATCATCAAGTAAGCCATACTTTTCAAGTGTTTCATCTGGCATGGATTTGACATTTTTAGCCTCCCTTTGAGCAGTAACATACTTGATCTCATCAATGACCTATTTAGTCTTCAATTTCTCATTTTATTGCTCAAGGAAGTGTATGACATATTTGGCCCTGTAGAGATTAGTTTGGAGCTCCTTAATATTGACATCCTTACATTTGATGGTAGCATTAGTCATTTTGTCATTTTCATCCTCTTCTAGGTCAACTAGTTGAAATTCTTGTTATGTTTCATGAATATCCTCCTCATCATGACTGAATACCTCAATCACCTTTTCTTTACCCTTGTCCACCTGTTATGTTGTTGTAGAAGGCATGGCCCCTTCTGTTACACAGCATTTTGTCACTGTCCCTACAATCCCCAACTCGCACATTAGAGGGTCATTTATGTGACTAATAAGAAGTGTCATGCCCTACAAAGACCATCATTGCATCCCTTTACATGAGAGAAATATTCCTCCCGTTGACAATTCCCTGAACAGGACTGTAAAAACCCTTGTTTTTTCCTTGGCGTGAGTAGCCTGTTACACTCCTGCACCGAGCTGGAAAATTAACACTAAGCCCACGCCAGTTGGCACTCTATCCCAATTAAGCACCTACACCAAGCTGTTTATGGAATGTTTTTTAAAAATAGAGGTGGAGGTTCCATTCCAACCACCTCGAGGATGAGTCATTGGGAGTGGTTGAACTGAAACAACCACGGACTCCCTCCTTTAGTTAGTAGTTTCCACCTCCCTTGGAACTCTCCTAAAGGATATGACTCCCTCCCACCTTGTAGGGATCCCAACCTCCTCCTTTTCCTCTATAAAAGAAACTATCTCTCTTCTCATCAACTAGCTGAACTTGGAGGATTGATACTATAGCTAAATAATTAAGCATAGATTTAAGAGTTGCATTGAGAAAGAGATAGAGCAAGGAGGAACTTCTTCGAGAGAGCTCGAGTCCATGCCCTCATCCCATCTAAATCCCTTGACAAATACTGAGACGTGCTACAGTTGAACCCCGCAGGAGGAGACTGTGACGTCAAAGAATCAGTTGTACCTCTTCCTTCTACTTATCTATATACATGACTACTGTTTGGTTAATGAAATATGTTTAGCTCTCTTTGACTGGCTAATAGTTATGAGTGAAACGATTATGTTGTATGTTGTTCTTGTTTCTTGTTATATGTGCAGGTATCCGAGCATAACGGCGAACAGATTGTGATTTGCCAAGGCAGGAGCGAGAGGCCACTACTCTTTCGACAACGACAACAGCGTTGGATTCCAGGTAGGTCAATCTACCCTGTCTTTTGTTCATTCATTAATTAGGAATAAACACTTTAGCGTGTCCCTTTGTTTCTAGACCCACCCTAGGGCTAGAGGGATTGTCATTGTCCGCAGAGATGATTTACCTGCATAAAAAATTGGCGACTCCGCTGGGGATTAGTGTGAGTTTGTCGTTTCAGCTTGTTGAGTCGGCTTTGGTCATTGACTTGCCTGTCTGTCTTTTTCCTATTTTTTCTGTGTTTTTCATCAATTACAATCTTTTAGTTTTTGCTTGAAGTGGTAAGTTTGGTCTTGGTTGGGAGAAATTATTTGTTTTTTCCTTTTCAGGCATTGGCACTTTTATTTTTTTGACAGTAGCACCGATTGGCGCTAGTTGTCAGTTAGCAACCCGTGCCAATTGGCCATTGGCACTAGTTTTCCGTCTCAAGTCGCGCTAGTTGGCGCTAGTTTCACCCACAAAATTCGTGCCAATTTTAGGGTGTGTAAAAAATTAAGGTTTTTTCTCTAAGTCCTTCACTAATGTGTCTTGCCCTTTCGGTCTTTTTCTCTGTATGATTTACATGTTCTCCCCTTTACTTGTTCACTTGTGAGCATAGATCACATTGCTCATTGTTCAGCTGAAAAGTATTCTTTGTATGATTGCATGATGTAAAAGGGAATGAATGACTTGTTTTGAGCTCATGCTTTGGAAGTCCTCTTTGTGCTTGACCTCGTATGTCTGGTAGCCTTTTGAGGAGTTTCGTTACAAAGTGTTCATAATAAAGATTACATTCTTAGTGTTTGTTTGCATCTCTTTTTCATTCATCATGTCATTAAGGAAATTTTCATTCATTTAGTTTTTGTCTCATAGTTTTCTTTTCGTTAAAATGCATTAGATCACATTGCATTGAAAAGTGTTTTTTGAGATCCATCATTGAACTTAGAGTATATTTTTGAATGATTGAAAGCTAAAAATCACAGAGTGCATTCTCCTTCATTAAAATCATGCATTAATTAGATTCTCATTTCATCGAAAAATGCAAGAAAAAGGAAATTGTGCATAGATTACAATTGCATAGTTTTCAAAAAAGAGAATTTCGCATAGATTACATTGCATAATTCACATCGTTGAATGTTTTAAATTACTTTTGGATAGTGAAATTCATCTAGTTAGGAAAAATTTATGTTTTCAGTATTACTATTTGTTGCATATTTGTTTGAAACTCTTCCCTTAACTAGATAGCATTCATCGAATTGAAAGATTTATTTTCTCATATAGCTGCATATAGGAGTTTGTTAGATGACATTCGATTGGGCCTTGAAACTGAGACATAATTCAAGATCAACTTTAAAATTTATTCAATCAACCTAAGGAATCATTGAAACTTAACACTCACATTTAAAGGTCTAGGCTAGTGACGTGTTCTGAAGTCGTTAAACCTAGCAGTTGTCGCTTGCCCTCTGGCATTAGACAGCGCTAGCACGGATTTGTGTTCCCCGTACCATCGATTATATAAAGGGAGACCCTCATAGGTTACAATCCTTTATCCATAGGAAGCTGATTCTGCCACCCTGTAACCATGATACACCGAACACAACATTCAGGGAGACTACCTGCACGTACGTTAAGTCCTTAGTCATTTCTCTTTCATTTGATCACCAAGTTGTATATTGCAGTTCACAGAAACTTGGTACACCCTCTTGCTTAGATTACCTGAGTAGTCATTTTGGTATTTTCGTGACTCTATAAAAGTGAAAAGATCCTCAAGTGCTTGTCCTTTCACGCTCGTTTCAACCTGAAAGTGATAGAGTCACCTTTTTCCCATTTCTCGACTCTTAAAATATGAAATGGCAGAAATTTGTTTCAGTGTCTTAAAAAATTAACTGCCCACGAAATATTCCTGGTTAAAGTTATCTTACTTAGTATTTTTTTTTAAGGTTGTTTCCAATGGAAACATTTTCGAAGTTTACCAACCAAGGAATCCCCTCCGAAGGGAACCCTGGTCCTTTTCCTACTTTTGGGAATGTTGGTGCTCCTTAGGTTAACCGTTCGGTTGCATGTTTGGTTATTTTCGACCTATGTGGTCTCAAGTTTCCACCCTCTGTACAACCATCTCCTCCACCTGAAAAACATCATTTTGATTCTAAAGTGGACCTCTCCCCTTATTCGCCTATTTCTTCGTCCTCCTCTTCTACTTCCCCTGGTGAAAGTTTGGATTCCAATAACCAGGTGGCTAAGAAGAAGAAGAAGAAGAAGAAGAAGAAGACAAAGACGAAGAAGTCAGATAAGCGAGAGGTTAATGCTGCAGTTGTTTCACCTAAGAAACCTTCCATTGATAAACCATCCAACCTTCCACGAAAATTCAAATTCCCTTGCATGTTGTGCAAAGTTGACCACCTTCTTCGAGACTACCCTGGCATTCCCAAGGTACTTGAATTATGGTCCGACGGTCGTCCACTGTTGCCTTTGGCTTCTGGAAGTCATATTGGTGGAACATCTTCAACTGGTATTGATAAGACTCATAAGAGACAGGGTAAGATCACAAATCCCTGTAGGTTGTGTGAAAGGCATCATTTCATTCACCTTTGTCCATACATGGATGAAGCCACAAGAGTGTTGGAAAACCCTACTGTTTCTACACCCTACGTTCCAGTTGGTTACCAGAAACTTTCTTCGAGTCCTCCGTTAGTTGATTCAACAATCGATCAAGATTCATCTTTAGTCAATCCCACTCCCCCGAAAATTCAAAATCATGAATCCATTCCTAACCAACCGTTGGTCATGGAATTGGTTGATCTGACCCCGCCTGTGGTTCATCAGGTCTTTTTCGTCGAGAGTGGATCTCATCCCTCTCACATTCTTCTTGTTTCTTCATATTCCTTGGACTTGGAGAAAGATAATCCCATCCCTGTGACTCAAAAAATTTCTCTTCCTTCTCCCATGTTTGAGGTCCAAGAGGATGCTCCTCTTTCTCCGGTAACACCAGGGGATGACCATCTCAGTTCAATGGTACCCCCTCCAAGTAGTTTGGTCGCTTCCTTTGATTGGAGTCGATTTTCAGGATATCGCCTTCCTTCTTATGTGCCTTTTGAGATCACGGTACAGGCCTTCAATGTGGTCATACCTAGCACCATTATAGATGAAGGCGTGTCTATTAGTATTTTGTCTTCCACTATTTGGAAAGCTTTTGGTTCTCCACCGCTTCTACCTGTTACACAAAATCTGTTGGCATTCAATAGAGGAACCAGTCAACCGTTAGGAATCCTTTCGAAGTTGCCTATTACGTTGGGAGGGAAAATATTCTATATAGATGTGATGGTGGTCCAAGGTCCCTTGGATTTTAATCTACTCTTGGGGAGTGACTATGCTTATGCCATGGGTGCACTTGTCCCCTTCCTCTTTCATGTGATTTGTTTTCCACACAAAGGTTGGATCGTGACCATTGATCAGCTTTCATTCTTTGGTCCTGACGTTACATCTATTCCACCGTCGTCTCTTCCGGATCTTTATCCGTCAGTTGTATCTTCCCCATCACAGGTCAATTATGTGGCTACCTGTCCCATGCCCACAGTCAGTGATAGTTCCATTGTGCATCGTGTGCTGGGGGCATTGGGTCCTGACTTCCAAGATGTTGCTCTCCCATTAGATGAACACCTCTTGGAAGCCATGACTTCTTATTTGACATGATGATTTTTCAACAGAGTAGAGTTCGTTTTCTTGTTTCAAGCTCCTTAAAAAATGAAACAAGCTTGTCGGAGCAAAGTTCGTTTTCTTATGTCAAGCTCCTTAAAAAATGAAACAAGCTCTTCGGATCATAGTTTTTTTTCTTGTGTCAAGCTCCTTAAAAAATGAAAAAAACTCTTATGAGGACAGTTCTTTTACTGTGTCAACCTCGTTTAAAAAATAAAATAGGTTCCCTGTTCAATTCGATCTTTTGATTAGAGCTCATAAAATCCCAATCGAGTCTTTCTCTTGCTCTCATGTTTGAACCTTCACTCCATCCGTCTTTCAAATGGACTGAAGCTTGGGGGGCATCTACCTCGAATTGAGTCACCATGCTGGGGGTATGCCTGCTTTTCAAGCATAGTTTATCTTTGTTTCAAGCTTGTGTAAAAATGAAACCAATTTCAAGCAAAGTTTCTTGTTTTCAAGCTTGTGTAAAAATAAAACCATTCTTATTTTATCTCTCCTTATTGCCATTTTATCAACCTATTTTTCCATATGATCCTTGGTTTTCTCATTCCACCATCACCATCTGCTTGGCCGATCATACGCCTTCACTTTGTTGTTTCACCCGTTCCTGAGGAACCGCTGCAATGAGTGTTCTTGTTAGCCAACCTCTTAACCTTTACTTGTTCTGAGTAGTTCCACCATCACTGGAACCAGTTTCTACCCTTAATACCGCTCGTTCCTCCAGGTGGATTCATCTTTCAACTCTTTTCTGACTCCCTAAAATTGAAAATATTGTCGAGATTCTTGTCATTTTGAACTCGTTAAATGCCTGTGAAACGATATCTACCTGGTATACGTTTACCCCTTTTTCGGGCTAGGATGGATTATTTACAAAAAAGGAATACCTTAGCCTATCACGACTAAGAGGTTCTCTCAGACACAGTTTTCTACCTTTTTGGATCTGTGAGACTACCTACGAAAAGGGACTGCTGGAGTTTTCTTTTCCGCCTTCATTTCAAACTCTCTAAACATGAAAATATGTCGAGTTCTCCCTTTGTCAGACTCGTTAAACCTTGATGACATCGGATTTAGTCACCATGACGTTACTCGAGTTCCTCCTTCCTAGGGCTCGTAAAATGTACTAGGTTTGATTTGTCCGAAGGACAAAATTACAGTGCAAGCATATGCTATCCCCTTCAAGCTTATTTTAAAAATAATTGGGGTACTCGCCAAAAATGGTGGGGAAAAATGGAACCCGGTTTTAGTTATGTTGGCAGTATGTCGCTCTTGAACGTGACACTTGTCTGCATTCGTGTCGGGTTGGGGACATCTCATTTCATCATTTTTTTCCTTCATGGATTTGAGTAATCTCTTTTGACCTCTCATTTTCTCTCTGCCACATCATCATGACCTCAGATCCCTTGATGTCAAATATTTCCAAATCCAGTGTCATGTCGCTGATATGTTCAAGGGAAGTTTGCCTTTGCAGTTTTCAACCTTCCTCTGATTCCCTGTTAGTCCGGATTCACTTTCATCATGTTCCTCTGTCTCGTGTCGATGATGTGGGAAACATTATGGCCACCTTAGACTAGGTCACTTCCTGTCGACTTCAGCTCATTATCCAGGAATTTGATCTAGAGACTCCCTTTTGGTACCTTGGAGCCTGCATGCCTCAATGGCAGGTTTTTCACATTCGGTGCAAGGTTCACATCATTGGCCTTCGATCGAGTAATTTTGTGGGTGTTCGACGTCAGATCACTATTCACATTCTGTATATTGTACCTTTTGTACCTTGAGGGCCATCTTCATCATTGGTGGTTTCTCTCGTGTCTGTTAGCTACTTTCATCATTGGCTAGTAATCAGACGATTTTCTTGCATGTTCGACTTTAGCTCATATATTCGCATGCTGGAAATTGTACTTGTTCGAGTCGAGATGGAGCGCAAGACCCTGGGTTTTGTCTGATAAAATCCAAGCTGCGGATTTTTGTGGATTATCATGACTTATTACATGACTCTTTTGATTGGATGGCTACGACCATACCTGAGTCTATTTTTTGATCCTTATTGTTGGATGGCTGCGTCCATACCTCGGATCTCAGTTTTATTTTACTCTATTATGGATGGTTGCGTCCATGACACATGTTCATGTATCACAAATATCAGTTGTATTTTTAATTGCAGGTTTTCCGACAGCAGTGTTTGGTTCGAACGCGTTCTCATAAAGCATTTCGCCCCTCCCTCTCCCTTAGACCTCATGCTTTAAGGGGCATATGTTATGCAACATTTTTTCACTGTCCCTACAATCCCCAACTCGCACGTTGGAGGGTCATTTCTGTGACTAATAAGAAGTGTCATGCCCTGCAAAGACCATCATTGCATCCCTTTACATGAGAGCAATATTCCTCCTGTTGAAAATTTCCTGAAGAGGACTATAAAAACCCTTGTTTTTTCCTTGGCACAAGTAGCCAGTTACACTCCCGCGCTGAGCTGGAAAATTGACACTGAGGTCGTGCCAGTTGGCGCTCTGTCCCAGTTAAGCACCAGCACCAAGCTATTTATGGAATGTTTTTTAAAAATAGAGGTGGAGGTTCCATTCCAACCACCTCAAGGATGAGTCATTGGGAGTGGTTGAACTGAAACAACCACGTACTCCTTCCTTTAGTTAGTAGTTTCCACCTCCCTTGGAACTCTCCTAAAGGATAAGACTCCCTCCCACCTTTGTAGGGATCCCAACCTCCTCCTTTTCCTTTATAAAAGAAACTATCTCTCTTCTCATCAGCTAGCTGAACTTGGATGATTGATACTATAGCTGAATAATTAAGCATAGATTGAAGAGTTTCATTGAGAAAGAGATAGAGCAAGGAGGAAATTTGTCAAGAGAGCTCAATTCCATGCCCTCATCCCATCCGAATCCCTCGACAAGTATTGATATGTGCTTTGGCTGAACCCCACTGGAGGAGGCTGTGACATCAAAGCATCAATTTTACCTCTTCCTTCTACTTATTTATATACATGACTACTGTTTGGTTCCGCTATTGTGTTATGATGTTTGTTTAATGTGATATGTTTGGCCCTCTTTGAGTGGCTAATAGTTATGAGTGAAACCATTATGTTGTATGTTGTTCTTGTTTCTTGTTCTATGTGTAGGTATCCGAGCATAACAGTGAATGTATTGTGATTTTCCAAGGCATGAACGAGCGGCTATTACTCTTTTGACAATGACAACAGTGTTGGATTCCAGGTAGGTCAATATACCATGTCTTTTGTTCATTCATTGACTAGGAAGCAACACTTTAGTGTGTCCCTTTGTTTCTAGACCCACCCTAGGGCTAGAGGGATCGTCTCTATCTACAGAGAGGATTTACTTGCATAACACCTTCCACTCCATGTGGAGAAAAAACATGCTTGTGGCCTCTCAGATAGGTTTTTGGCAATGGCTCAACCTCAACCATACTAGCCCATTTAGGCTCAATGTCCTCAATCCTGCTAGGTGACCCAAATTCATGATGAGATGGAGATGAAGGAGGTGAAGGGGATTGATCTGATGATGATGAATGTGCTATGGGCTAATATGGAGGGATGGAAGTGGATGGCCGGGATGATGAAGGGAAATTTTGTGCATGTTGAGTAGATGGCTCATTGAAAATATCATTATATATAAAGGTGCTCCATGCAATGTTTAGTTGATTAAGATGGTGGAGGACTATGATTTTTATGAGGGAATGATGAAATAGACTTCTCATTTGTTGTTCATACTCCTTTTTCTGGGAAATGTACGCCATATTCTCTATACTCTGTAAAATAGAATAAGGTATGTTAAGCATCCTTACCCTAGTGAAATGAATTAAGAGCCAGATGTGATAGGAATAAAGCCTTGAAAATATGCCTTCACATGAAAAAAAATTCATGATTATCTTCATCATTGGGGCATATCTGTCTAGGAGGTGAGAAAAAGGAAAGAACCTCTTTGTTTGATTTTGGTGTCTTGGTTTTAAGAAGAATTCAAATACCTGTTTCTTCAAATTACCTTTCTTCAACCACTTCTCACCAACATTTGGGATCCTAGTGGGAGCTGAAATAATAAAAGTGGATAGAGTAAAAGTGGCACCAACTAATGTAACTTGGTTGTCATGGAGTCCGGATATGAAAATTCTAGTCAACATGGGATGGTGTTGGACCCTCTGAATTTTCTCACAAAAATCATAATAACCCACATGTTTGAAGCATGTCACAGTCAATGGAAAATCCAAGAGTTCCTAGTGTTGGTGGGTTCAAGTCTGAGCACTCTTCCCCCTTTATGTGGCCTCCTCACCTCTGTTTCCTCTCCTTCAATAAATGATGTGTTTTCTTCCTCTTTTTCCATGGTGTTTTTGTCAAAACCCTAGGGATTAGGAAAGGGAAAATGAAGGAAATATTTGCTAGGGATGTGTGAAATGGGGAGGGGATAGGGAGTAGAAATATGATAGATTTAGGATAGGTATTTAGGGATTGGGAGCCTAGGTAGATGTAATACCTAGGGCTTAGGGTTTTGGGAGAAAATTATAGTAAAAGGTAATTTTTAAAATGAGGGGTTTTGGAATGGGTTTTTATAAGTGTGGGAAGGATGCAAAGGGTAACAGAGTGAATTTTTGGATTTTTCAAAAGTGTAATGGGATACTAGGGTTTTTCCTCAATTCAAACACCAAACTACAACCTCAATTTACAAGACTTCAACACATAAACTTATGAAGATGGTTTTTTAATGGCATGATCATCTTACTGGTTTGTTGGAGGTGAATGAGTGAGTTGGTGGAGCTTTGAAGACAATTTTTCACCACTTGAACACTTTTTAGGGATTTTTGGTCATTTGCGCCATGAACAGAGCATTTGCGCCCTTAACTGAGTATTTGCGCCCTTGCTCAGGCTTTTGCGCCCTGAACTGGTTATTTGTGCTCTGCCTCAAGAATTTGCGCCCTGAACTGGGTATTTCTGCCCTCGTTTCAGCGTTTTCACGCTACCTTTAGAAGTTGTGCCCTCGTTTTAGCGTTTGCGCCCTGCCTTTAGCATTTGCGCCCTGCCTTCAACATTTGCACCCTCAACTCTTCTCTTTTTCCAATTTCGCCCAGAAATTTGCAATTTTGATATTTTTGAGTGCTTGCTTGATGTTTGGATGAGGAAAATGAATTTGAATTGGTGTCAATGAGTCATAAATATCTAATTGAATTTGAATTTGAATTGAAAAACCCACTTTTCTAATGTCTCATTTCACTTTTTTGAAAACTTTTGTTGATTACCATTTCATTTGATTTTTCTTTCTTGTGGGATGATGTTGCTGGTGTTTGACACTTTTCACTTTCATTTTGGCATATGTTATTTGAGTTGGCAGCTAGGGACATAACTTATTACATATATGAAGCATAAAATTACATAAAAAATGAAATAAATTAAAACTCTGTTTTTTGAATAAAATTACATATTAGTATGAAAATCATACTTTAAAACCAAAATTAAAAATTTTAAAATGATATTTACATGTTGATAACCCTCTGCAGATGATAATGAAATTCTTATTGAGTCACTCTCACACCTTTTACTGACCTCATTGAGATGAAATGGTGCATTTTTTACCTTAAACAATGAAACCCAATGACCTAATGGAGCCTTGAATGAGCTGACTCCATGGTTGACTTTGAATGACATAAGACATAGTTAAATGAGCTTTTCAAAATTGTTTTTATGCTCAGTAATAGATGAAGGTGGGCCAAAAAATGTGAAATTTTGAGGGAGAGTGAGGTTTTATGACTAGGGCTACCAACAACGAATCAAATTTTTGCATGACCTAATGGAATGATAAAAAAATTCTGAGTGGGACCCCTAAAATGAATATAAAAATAATAATTTTGATCACTGATGGCATAATGCATATTATGACACTAACAAAATGCACATTGTATTTATGGCCAAAAATATTTTATTGTAGTTAATGACGTATGGGAGCAATGCTTGTTAGCAATTCTTAGATAAGTATGATACCCCTATGCTCAAATATGTTTTTTACACGTGTAGTTTCAATGTTGGTGACATGTGACTGTCATGAATAGGAGGGATCCATTTGGCTGAACCTTCGACAAGATGTCGGGAAGTACATCAGATCCTACACTGCTTGTGCCATTGCCAAACCGACCATCAAGAAGCAAGGGCTCTATACTCCGCTACCTACCCCTAGTCGACCTTGGGAATCCATCTCCATGGATTACATGTCAGACCTTCCTTCTAATAAGCATGGAAACAACTGTGTTTTCATGGTCATCGACAGATTCTCAAAGATGGCCATTATGGCGGCCTGCGAGAAGAATATCACAGCAGAAACCACTGCTAAACTCTTCTTTGAATGAGTGTGGGTGCACTTTGGGATCCCACAGTCTATCATATTAGATCGTGACAGGAGGTTCCTCAGCACATTTTGGTCCAGCCTCTAGTCAATGTTGGACACCAAGCTCACCAAGTCCACAGCTTTCCATCCCCAAACTAATGGCCAAACAGAGGTCGTCAATAGGATGATTGTACACATTCTACGCATGTACAATTCAAAGCATCCATGCACATGGGATGATATCCTTCCCTATGTACAACACAGTTATAATCGGGCTCTCCACAGCTCAACCGGCCACAACCCCTTTTAGGTGGGCTTGGGATTCCAGCCACTATGTCCCATTGACATAGCCATGCCATTTGCAGCTACTCAGGGCGATTCAGCTCATGTCCAGTCTGAAGCTGACAAAGAAAAAAACTTCATCGAGTCCATTCAGCACATCTGCCAACAGGTTCATGACATATTGGACAGAGCCAATGCTAAGTAAAAGCAACGACATGATCAACATCAGGTGCCACACAACTTCTAGGTGGGCGAAAAAGTGTGGCTACATTTGTAGAAGGAGCGCCTCACTGGACCCCCCCGCAAGATTCGCCCGCTCTGATATGGGTCGTACACCATCACCAAGGCTGTAGGGAACAATGCCTTCGAGCACAGTATTCCACCATTCCTTGTTCTGCACCCAGTATTCAATGTAGACCGCCTTCGTCCCTACTTCTTACCTCTATTGGACACCTCTTACATTGCAAAAGAACTCACACCAAAAGAGTTAAACCCAGACTGCATGGAACAAGCCACCACAGACTGTATCATGGACATGCAAATCAATAACACTCGTCGACAGAAGATCCAACTGTATCGGGTTGTCAAAGCTGGCCAACTCCTGCACCAAGGCAAGTGGTTCACCAAGGACCAAGTTCAACAAAAGTTTCCTCATCTCATGGAGGAACTCAACGCAATGGGGACCATTGCTTCCTAAGGGGGGAGGAATCATCCAGGTGGATAGTGGTGGCCACCCACCTATTCCACTTAGGGCCCCACCATTGCCTCTTTCAATTTTTTTCACTACTTACTATTTTTAGCAGTTTTCAGGGTCCCGAACTTCCAGAGCCGTTTTGAAGCCCCAAGCGGAGATAGTATGTTGAAGTTACGTCCTTGGGAATTTGAAACACCAATTTAGCCAAACGGGGCCCATAGTTTTGGCACTTCATCTCCTAGGGTTAGGTTTTTGGGCATTTAGAATTCTACATTGTTTCTCCATAATAAATAGGCCCTCGAGCCTCATTGTAATATAGTTCAGAGGTCTATAGTTGCCACATCTCTTCTCAAATATTCGCTACTAGCACCCTAGCTATTTTATTTCCATCATGTTTGTA
The DNA here is from genome assembly GCA_034641835.2 of Pinus albicaulis. NCBI lineage: Eukaryota > Viridiplantae > Streptophyta > Pinopsida > Pinales > Pinaceae > Pinus > Pinus albicaulis. The sequence goes on from CM076583.1 coordinate 1,322,170,807, forward strand.
AGCATATTTCTGTGATTTGATATTAATGAAATGAAGCCTTATTTCCACTGTATTTCTATGTTTATGGTTATTTCTGTATTCTCTTGTGTTCCTGCATAAATTCGGATCACAATAGAATTAAATGCATACACATAACCATAATGCATATGACTATGCTGATCAACTAGCATTTAGCATACATGTAGCCAAAATAACAATGGAATGACAAACATATAAGTAACCCTAATGCTTACACCAACTATGAATCACATACCTGCATGCCAAACATGCTCACTTGTATGACAATCTGCTCTTACTCTGCGGTCCATTGTTGCAACTTCACTTTAATGATCGGCATCTCCTACTCTATCTCAACCAACACATTAGCATCATAACATACCAATATCATAATGATGACCTAATTGCATACAATGACCTTATGCACAACAACCACAATCAAACCAATGCAAACTTGACCATATGCACCCACTTGACATGTATAACCAATCATGAACGACCAATGCATGCTCAATATATGACACCACACAAGAAAACATACATGGATAACACAAAAGCATGACCAATATGTAACCCTAGTATAAGCAAGAAATGCATGTACAATATGTAAGAAAGCTTGCACGAACACTACATAAGCATGAGAAACACATAACCAGTCATGACAACATGTTGACAGCAACACCATCAACCTTCACATGGAGACATCACTACAACCATGATCAAAAACATTCAAAAGAAACAAGAAAACATAGGCCACAAGCATACTAAACACATATGCAATCACCATAAATACATGATCAACACACTTCCCATCCAGTCTGAGGGTTGAACCATGCTCTGATACCACTGTGTAACACCCTCTTCCCAAATCTACCCAAGTAATCAGCCAACCGGGGTAAACACGTGACGAGATGCTACTATAATGATATTCAACCTCCTAGGTGACTTTAAGGAAGCGTAACTCACAGAAACACAAAATACAAACCTTGTATAACAACAATAACACCCCCAGGAGTTAACCCAACCATTTAGGCCTCTTACTCGTGGGTCACACTAATATTTTTACCTTGTTGAGCTATAGACGCATGCACAGGTTTGCAAGCCAGCGTCCAAGAGGATATAGATGCAGGCATAATATTGCATGATAGCGTCCAGGGCCCCAATTACTTAATTTTGTGCCAGGGTCCACAGGATTTGAGCCACATTTTCAAGCCCAAAACCCATTTCTTTGCCCAGAACTTCATGAAAATTTAGAGATGGTAAATAAAAACAGGACATTGATACGAAAGAAATCACATTAGCAAGAAATCATATGGACCCCTCCTATTCATGATAGTCACATGTCACCAACATTGAAACTACATGTGTAAAAAACATATTTGAGCATAGGGGTATCATACTTATCTAAGAATTGCTAAGAAGCATTGCTCCCATACATCATTAACTACAATAAAATATTTTTATGCCATTAGTGATCAAAATTACTCTTTTTATATTCATTTTAGGGGTCCCACTCAGAAATTTTTTTATCATTCCATTAGGTCATGCAAAAATTTGATTCGCTGTTGGTAGCCCTAGTCATAAAACCTCACTCTCCCTCAAAATTTCACATTTTTTGGCCCACCTTCATGTATTACTAAGCATAAAAACACTTTAGAAAAGCTCATTTAACTATGTATTACGTCAGTCAAAGTCAACCATGGAGTCAACTCATTCAAGGCCCCATTAGGTCATTAGGTTTCATTGTTTAAGGTAAAAAATGCACCATTTCATCTCAATAAGGTCAGTAAAAGGTGTGAGAGTGACTCAATAAGAATTTCATTATCATCTGCAGAGGGTTATCAACATGTAAATATCATTTTTAAAGTTGTAATTTTGGTTTTAAAGTATGATTTTCATACTAATATGTAATTTTATTCCAAAAATAGAGTTTTAATTTATTTCATTTTTTATTTCATAGCTATTTTATTTCCATCATGTTTGTAAGAATATTTCTGTGATTTTATATTAATGAAATGAAGCCTTATTTCTGTTGTATTTCTATGTTTATGGTTATTTCTATATTCTGTTGCGTTCCTGCATAAATCCGGATCAGTGGTATTAGAGTGGTCTTCTTTTTCTCGATCCTTCTTTGCATGACCCCAACGAGGTCGAGGTATAAGGAGTTAGGGCTCGATATGGTGGAACCTTTGCAAGATCAACCTCGCAAACCCCGACAGACGCCCATGGGGGATGAAAAGAAAGATGAGGGAGCAGGAGATCCTATCAAAATATTGCTTGAGGAGGCCCTCCAAAAACAAAGGAATGCGATGATGGATAACTTTGCCCAGATCCTTCAATGACTACCCACCGACGGCGCATCTGCATCCAGCAGCCACTCTGGAGGTGTGAATCCCTTTAAGGTACAAGTAAACTTTGACATTCCCATATTTGAGGGTCAAATAGATGCAAATGTCGTAGATAGATGGTTAAATCTATTAGAAGGATATTTCTCGGTTCATGATTTTTCCGACCAGGAGAAGATTATTCTTGCACTCCTAAAAGCTACCCCCCATGTCAAGGACTGGTGGGAAACCTACTGTGAGAAAACAGACAAGACAGAACCCTCTATGTTCTTAGTCGTACCCACTTGGAATTCTTTCCGGTATTCCATCAAGGAACAATACTATCCTGTGGGGAGCTATGAGGCAAGTACATACAATGGACCACGCTGCGGAAACAAAGGGATCAAGATGTGCATGAGCTGACGAATTTGTTCCATACCCTGCGCACAAAGTTGGGTATCAAAGATTCAGAGAAACATTTGGTGCTGAAGTATCGTGGTTGTCTGCACAGATACATTCAGGAGTAAATGGAGTTCCTCGACATCTCCTCGCTTGGTACGGCATACCGGTATGCTGCCAAGATTGAGCAGAAATTCAAATAGAAGAAGCAAGACTTTGGATCTGTGAATCAAAAGCAAGGAAAAGGTGCCCCCAAACCACAGAACAAAGGACAAAGCCAAGGCATGGCGACCCAAGACAACCTGCCAAAGACACAAGCAAAGAACAACATCGCGAAGCCAAATAAGGACATGGGAAAGTGGTGTGAGTTCCATAAGAGCTCCACTCACAACACAAGTGAGTGTCGGGCCAAGCAGTTGCTGTTGGCCGAGATGAGGGCTTCTGAATCAGATGCATGCTCCGACTCTGAATCAGAACCTGACAAGGTGAATGACAAAGTCAAGCAGATTATTGATGCAGAGCCCAACGTCACTGTTGCCACTACGAAGATCCAGAAGGAGGAACCAGAAGATCCAGAGGAGGCAGAGCGTCTCTTCCACTCCCAGATGTGGGTAAAGGGTTCCCCGCTACGGTTCATTTTTGACAATGGGAGCCAAAAGAACCTCATTTCAACAGATGCCGTGAAGAGGTTTGGCTTGCCGACCACGGCACACCCACAACCATACACCATCGAGTGGCTTCACCAAGGACGGGATCTCCGCGTCAGCCAGCAGTGTCGCCTTCCCTATAGCATCAAGCCCTTCACGGATGAGGTATTGTGTGACATTGCTCCTATTAATGTTTCTGATGTATTATTAGGCCAACCATACTTGTGGAAGCAACATGATGTGTATGAGTCCCGGCCTCGCGCTATTATTGTTACTTTGGGAAATAAATTGTACAAGATACCAGAGGTACCACTGCCTCCCACTATCTCTTTGGTTACTGCAAAACAATGCAGTAAGCCCATTTCCCAAACTAGGAAATTTGTTTTCTTGATGATCCGCCCCCAGGGAAAGAAGAAGACTGTGGCCACGACCTCCAGACATGGCTCCTCTGCATGACAACAAAAAATGGACAAGGTTGTGGAGGAGTATGGGGACATCTTCACCTCACCCATAGGGGTGCCTCTACACTATCAGGTCAAACACCCCATTGACCTGACCCCAGGTGCGCCGCTACCCAATGGACCAATCTATAGGCGCTCTGTTCTGGAGAATGATGAAATCAAAAGGAAGATTCAGGAGCTGCTGCAGAAAGGTCATATCTGGCCAAGTTCATTGCCCTGTGGGAGCCCAATCATGTTGGTACAGAAGAAGGATGGGACTTGGAGACTTTGTATTGATTATCAGGCGCTGAACAAGATCACTGCTCGGAATAGGTACCTGATCCCATGGATTGATGACCTTCTGGACCAACTCAAAGGGGAAAAATATTTCAGCAAGATTGACTTGAAGTCTGGGTATCACGAGGTACCAATCGAACCCTATGATGTGTGGAAGACTGCCTTCAAAACCAAGGAGGGCCTTTTCGAATGGCTCGTCATGCCTTTCGGATTGACAAATGCTCCTGCAACCTTCATTAGGTTTATGGACGACATCTTGCATCCATTCACCAACTCATTTGTAGTGGTATACTTGGATGACATTCTTATCTTCAGCCAGACTTGGGAAGAGCACCTCCACCACATCCGAGAAGTCCTCCAAACACTGCGGCAACACAAGTTGTGTGCCAATTTGGAGAAGTGCACTTTTGGCATTACCCAAGTTCAATATCTAGGATACATTATTGATGAAAGGGGGGTGCATGTGGATCTAGCCAAGATCCAAGTCATTCAATATTGGCCAGCCCCAACCGCCCTAACAAAGCTTCGCAGCTTTCTGGGTCTTGCTAATTTCTACCGCAGGTTTGTGTTGGGATTCTCTCATATCACTTTGCCCTTGTGTCAAGTCACCAAGGGAGGAGCGAAAGCAAAATTGCTAATTTTGACCAATGTATACAAGCCAGAGAATTGAACATCGCCTATTCTACCCTGATCACATTGCCGTACTTGCAACAACCATTTGAGATCGAGATAAGATGCTTCAGACTATGCTATTGGGGCAGCAGTATTACCAACAGGGCATTCAGTGGCGTATCACAAAGGAGACATTGTCCCTCATACCAGTATCCCACTTATGACAAAGAAATGTATTCCATTGTGCAGGCTTGTCGACAATGGAAGCATTACATTTTGGGGAAGGAGACAATCATCCACACAGACCACCGACCCCTGCAGTTCATACAGACACAAGGGAAGTTGCATAATGATCGCCATTATAAGTGGTCCAAATATCTGCAAAAATTTCATTTGAACATCAAGTACAAGAAGGGTTGCACCAATAATGTTGCAGATTGCCTCAGCCAACCACCGATCGTGGCCATAACCATCATTCTCAACTCTTGTGGGCATGAGACTTCTATTGGCCGCTTCTCTACAAGAATGATCCAGAATTCAGCTACACATACAAGGCACTCTTGGGGGGTATGCAAGTTCAAAATTTTCACCTCCAAGATACACTATTATGTCACCTGGGACACCTTTGTGTTCCTTCAAGCGAGCGTGCCAAGATGATATGGGAAGCGCACTACAGTCGAGTCGCTGGGCATTTTGGGGTCGATAAAATAGTGGCAGGGGTAAATTGGTGTTTCAACTTCCCAGGGACGTAACTTCGGCATACTATCTCCGTTTGGGGCTTCAAAATGGCTTCGGAAGTTTAGGACCCGAAAAACTGCTAAAAATAGTAAGTTGTGAAAAAAACTGAAAGAGACAATGGTGGGGCCCCAAGTGGAAGAGGCGGGTGGCCACCAATATCCACCTGGATCATATTGATTTTATGATTACATACATGATAGATGTTAATAAATTAATGTGATCATATGTACATGCATTGGTTAGTCAAGCATGGTAATAACCTAATGACTATGTTATATGATGTTGATAAGCATGTTATATGTTAACTTATTGTTGCTATATGTTAGTTAACTTGATTATTAGGGTTATAGAATTAATATCTTGTTTTTATATGTATCATGCTAAATTGTATTTTCCTAGGTAGATGGTTAGGGTTATGACATTTAGGTATGAGTCGACTTATTTGTGCTATTATGTCATACTATTCTAGATTGATTTTGCATATGTGATTGTTATGCATGAAAGACAAATTTTTATGAGAGTATGATGTTAACATGTTAGTTAATTACTGTTATGGATATCATGAGTCTTATTTGTGTTTGAGTTGGTGTGTTGTGAAGTTATATTGTGCCAACTAGATTGATCATGTAGACAAGATAACCTACCCTAAGATATATTGAGGTATGAGTTTTCTTATGTCATATACTTGGTGCTTGAATATTTTATTATGTCGTCTATTTGGTGTTTGATTAAATTGGTGTCTATTACGTTATCTAGTTGATTTATTTAACATGGTACGTTTATAGTTTTTTTGAATGTTTGATTAATCATATGATATGAGTATGTGTTTGTAAGATTGCATGAATATGGTTGTAATAACACATATGCATTGAGATAGTTGATATGTACTTGAGTGTAAGTAGGTGATAGTTGTAGCATTATGTATTACGAATGATGAATATGAGTTGATTGTGGATTATGACATAGTTGTTAGCCTTGGTAAATGTGTATTTATAATTGATAGATATGTTGTATTGATATTGATACATATGGATGACATGTATGTGTTTAGTTACAAGGCAGCATGATTGGCACAACAAGCTAATGTAACTATCGTGTAGTTATGTTTATTTATACACTGACAATTATGTGTTTATTGTAGTATGATTCAGGAGATTGCATGGCAAAAGATACTACCATGAATTCTTTAAAAAGGCTTGGGTTGAGCTTCCCTTGGTAACCATTGGGCTTGAGTCATGATTTTTTTTTCTATTTTTGTGTTTTCTTTCCTTTGTGATTTTCTTGCGCTTGATTTGTAGTTTTGTTTTTTGGTGCAAGGCCTTTCCACTTTGTTGCGATGTCGTATTGCTTGTGGTTTTTCATGGTCTTCTTCTTGCTTTCCCTTGTTCTGCCTTTTATGTTTTGTGAGTCTTGGGATTGGTTAGGAAAGGCAGAAGCTAATGGATCTTTGGGAGAGATAAATGAAACCCAATAGGTGATGCAAGACTCAGATGAAGCTCAGTGCATGTATAAGGGAAACTAAAGTTAAGAGCATGACAATCAATTAGATTGGTTGAGTCCATTGTGGTAAATGAATGGCAACAATACAAACATTAGAAAGGAAACATAAAAGGTAAAGAAAGTGGATATGAGGTGTTAGATGCCTTGACTATGTTGGGAACAATTGTTCTCCATGTTGTGCATTTTGTGCACGAATAAAGGAAGTTTTATTAACTTGGACCTTATGATATCTAGAAATTGTGTTGTGATCATGATTATGTGGATGTTTATATATGTATACATGTATGTATGCATGTATGTCGTGTCTAACATGGTCATGATTGTTTAAATGATAATTTTTATATGTATATATGTGTGTATGTATGTCGTTTTCTGACATGATCATCATTGGTTTATGCTAATGATTATATATATGTACGTATGTATGTATCTATGTCACTGTCTGACAGGGTTTTTAAGGATCATTCTTGTGGAGGAATTATTTCTTATGCAGGTGAATGCCATGAAAAGGTTCTTGGTCTTATGAGGAATCAAGTAGGAAGATTAACTCTAAAAGATCTATGAGGTCAGTATCATGTGGACATGAATTGATATTATATGCTTGAACTATGCCTATGTTTATGTCATGGACAGGTAATGTTGAGGGGTTCATCAGTGAAGTGAAAGTAGTGTGATTTGCGACAAGCTAGGATAAGAGTGAATAGTGGAAAGACACTAGAAGAAAGGTTGCTTGTGGAGTTAGTGTGTGGTCTATGGATGTACAGTACTATTGTTGTGTATATGTTGCAGATTTTGTATATTTAGTGATTGTACCTATGGTGATGTTTACATGCAACATATGTAGTATTGTGTACATTTGATATTGTATGCCTGTTGTATATGTGGTGTTGTGTGTATGTTTCATATCCAGTGCTAGGTATAGATGGTTTTATGTACATGTTGGATATGTGGTGTTATGTACGTATGGTGCTATGTACATTTTGTATATGTAGTGCTATGTACATAGGGTGTTGTGTACGTGTTGTACATATGGTGTTGTATGTATGATTATACATGTGGTGATGTGTGCAAGTGGTGTTTTGTACATGTTGTACATGTGGTGTTGTGTGCAGGTGGTTCTGTGTACATGTCGTGCATGTGGCATTGTGTACATGAGGTTCCATGTACATGTCGTGCATGCGGTGTTGTGTAGATGTGGTATTTTGTACACATTGTGCAAGTGGTGTGGTGTACATTAGGAATTGTGTACACGTTGTGCAGGTGGTGTCGTGTACATGTGATGTTGTGCGCACATTATTTAGGTAGTGTTGTGTACAAGTGGTACTATGTACATGTTGTGCATATGGTACTAGTATACATGTGGTATTGTGTGCATGCCGTACATGCTTTGTTGTGGGAATGTGGTACTATGTGTTATCACTCAGATTTTCCTTGAAGTTGTTGGAAGAGGAAAGGGGTCCGAGGTAACCACAAACCAATCTTTTAGGTACAGAATCTAGCCAATCTGTACCCAGAGAGGGCTCTCTCTGTAAAATTTAGCTTTGTTTTGGAAAATGTTAGGCTAGTTATAAAGTCCAGGGGTTTTGTTTGAATTTGGGTGGTGGAATTTGATAGCCGAGGGCAAGATTGAGTAGTTCAGGCCTTTGGGCTATGGAGTCAAAAAAATGGCTTTACTGGATTAAGTCTCTTAGCAAAAGATGGTTTCACAGGGCAAGATAATCAAACAGAGAACAATTGTAGATCTAAAGTGAATGGAAAGGATTTAAAATGGATGAAAGGCAATTAAGAATATTTCAACACATTTATAAGAGGGAAAATTGAGTGATTATTAAAAAAGAGCAATTAAGTATTCTTTATTAAATAATCAAAATGCTTAAACCAGAAAAACAGGAGCAATTAAGAATTCACTGTTTAAAACCAGTTTAGAAGAAAACATTTAGAATAACAATGATTAAAATCGCATTACACTTAAGTACTAAAATCAGATTACACTTAAGTACGTTCTGATTTACTCCTTTTCATTAATCATTCAGAAATGAAACACAGTGATATAATAAATAGATATAAAGACTTTAAAACACAAGAGGAAGATTACTTATTGATCCGTAGTCTGACACATGAATCCTGTAAAAAGTATTTCGCTTCAATTCATCATCCAGCTTAGCCACAAAAAATTTCTCCAATAGCACTTTATTCCAAAATAGTCAATGTTACAACAAAGTTCAAGAATCCACCCTCAATACTCCGATTGAGGGAGTATTTATACAAAAGGTTACAAAAAATATCTCATAACAACTTGAGATATTATCTAGGATGACTCATAAGTAAATTACAATAAAATAGAGACAGATGGTCTCGTAGATAAGAAAAAATGATAACTGATGTTGTGTTGTTTCCTTATTTTGAGAATGTGCTGGAGGCAGGCCCTATGCTTTGGCTCATTGCTATCCTCTTCAGTAACTCTGTGTTGGCTTTTCCATTTAACTGATACTCTTTGACTGCTCTGATACACTTTGATCTTTATTCATCCTTTTATCCTTTTTCCATGACTTACTGTAGTACATAATTAAAAATTCAGGTAAGGATAATTTTCACAAAAATTCTAATAGTTCTTCCCACCATTTATCTTCCAGAACTTTGGTCCTTTGCAGCTTTCTGAGAGTTTCATCAGTCTCTGTATACCTAAAGAAAGTAGGTTGAATAGGAAACAAATGTTTTACTTCATGCTCAAGATAAAACAAAATTTCAAATCTATCATGAAGACTTTTTCCTGTAGGCAATGCTGCTGTTGATGAACTAGTTGAGGTACTGGCCTGATTGTCAGCATGCTTGTCCAATTTTTCAACATAACTTTCCAGGTCCATCAATTTATCCTCTAAAACAAAAGGACTAAGCAATCCTTTATTCAAAAAAATATCAAATCTTTTTCTGAAGGCAGTGATTTCTTCTTGCATGTCTGAGCATCTTTGTTCCAAATTCTGCATCAGAGTTCTTTTGGTAAAAACTCTCTTTATTTCCAAAATTGTGCCTGTCCTGTCTTGAATTCCAAATTATTCAAGTTGCTACTTGTTCTGAGTATTTAGAAAATGGATGAGTTAATTTGCTTCATCAGGCCTGTTTCCCAATTCTTCTCTTGTAATTAGGACTTCTTCTATAGCCAATTTGACTAAATCATTCTGTTCCTGCATTATTTGAATTGAGGGCCAGACATCTTTTATTGATTGGATGATGTTGTCCCAAAGAATTTCATTGATTTCCTTTAAAGGCTTCTACAATGTGAGATCCTTTTCTAATTTATGGACCAACTTTCTAATCTGTTGACCTCTCTTGTTTTATCTGCAACATTCATCTTTGAGAGGTCATATTTTTGTTCCAAAGAGGTAAGTTGCACCTTTGTTCTCTGTAGTTCTGTCATTTGGAGTTTCATTTCATCCATTGATTTTTTTAATTCTTCTGGACTTAAATTGGAAGTATGCACCTGTGGCAATTCTGTGGGTTGACATTTCGTTGTAGTACCTACAATTACCTCTAGTGTAGATGCTGGAACACTATGTTGCTTATCTTTCAATGCCTTTTCAAGCTCTTTCTTTGTTTCATTAAGTTGCTCATTCAGTTTTAAGAGCAAGTCCATTAATTCCTCTTCAGAATTTTGCTTTATAATTTCAGTAGTTTGAGGATGTCTTGATGCTGGTAGCTTTAGTTGTTTTCTCAAAGCTGCAACATCATCATCTTTCTTCTTGATTAATGCTTCTATTCCCTTAACATCTTTGGGGTTATGTCCCAATCCAATGATAATTTACTCCAAATTTTTAATCATGTTGTCTTTAGCCTGAGAAGAGGCTTTTTCAAGGCTTAATTGAGCATTTGTATTCTCCAAAGAATCCTGCAGTTTCTGGGTCATCATTGATTTATCCTTCAGAGTAGAATAAATCATCTCACCTGTCTATTTATGCAGCTCAATTTGATCTAAAGGATGAATATCCTTTTCTAATACTTCAAAATTAGTCCTAATGTAATCTGCAGCTGTCTGAGGTTGCTGCACTTTGGGTTTGAAGTGACTCATTAGCATTTTTCCCTGTTGGATGTCAAAAGCTGACATCAACCTCTGCTGATTCTTAGGGGCCATCTTCAAACACTAATTGTAAATTTGAAGTCTGAGAGGATCATTTTTTGCCTTGATATTTATGAATGTTCTTTTAATGTCCCAAGCATCTTTCAATGGTGGTTTGAAAGATGAAACTTCTGCACTTTGCTGCCTTTGCAGCTCTTTTTTCTGTAAAGTAGTGGATGTCCCACTGTTTGCACCTGTTTGCTGACTACCCAATTGTTCTTCCTCTTTACTATCAAGGATTTCATGAACAGATTCCATTTCTGGGAGAGGGTTCAATTTTTGTCTTTTAGCATCTTGTTGTTCAGAAGATCCACCAATAGGAGTAGCTACTTCAGCATCTCTCTTTTTTCCCTTTTCTACATTCAGAGGAGTTTGTAAAATTGAAATTTCTGGCTCATTGATCTGAGTAGGAGGAATCTTTACTTGACTCTGTTCTTTAGAAGTCTGAGGTTGTTCTGTCATTGTAAATTTCTCTATAATCTGTATGTCAACCTCTTTCTCCTTTCCTTTAGATGATACTATGGCCAATGCACTGATCTCCTGTAACTTTTGTTGAGAAGTCCTTGAAGAAGAAGGACCAATACTTGGTATCTGTACCTGTCCAAAAGAGTCTAGGTCAAGTATCTTTTCAAGGTATTTCATTACATTTTCAACATTGACCTGCTCACTATCCTGTTCTACCAATGTTCCTTCCATCCATTCATCCATATTGGCATATTGTTCAATTTCTAGAATTCTTTGATGCATGTATGGTGAAAGTTTGTTTTTCATTCTTCTGTCACAAATAAAGCTATTTGGGTCATAAGGTACCCAATAGAAACTTTTTTGTAATTTAAGATAATCTTCTAATATCCTTTCAGCTTCTTTACCAGCATCTCTAGAGTTACAGACAAGGGGACCTTGCTGGATTTTAATCCTGAGTTGAGCCTTTTTCTTTGAATTACAAAAATGTACTATATCTGAGTTGATCATCTGCCTGAAATACTCTAATGCAAAGAGTCTCATTGGGACATACTTGGGCAATTTGAATGGGCATAACTCACACCCATAAACTCTGATTTCTGTGTGATTCCGGTATAGGTACCAGTCACCTATCCGGTATTGTTTTGAAAGCTGAAGAATTTTCTTGATTTCATTGTTAACCCTAGGAGGAGAGATTCCTGTCAACAAGGTAGTTGCAGGGTGCACAAAAAGGTCAATAAACTCATTGTAGGAATAAGGAGAATCACGGGAATTATGAGTTATGGCAGACCAAAAGATCACAGACCTAGGATTTCCTTTGGCATCAAGCTTTTTGACATGAAAAGGGAAACTTTCTGACTGGTAATAGAGCATGAGATGGTAAATAACAGAAGAATACTTTAACACTCTCTCATTCTCTAATCTCATGAATTGATCATGGATTTTGTCTGCAATGTAGGATGCAAAGTCATACTTGACAGCAGGGGGTTGTCCAGGGGTGAAAATAGACAACAATACTAGGATTAATTGGTCAACATATTCACTAGTATTAAAACCCATTATAAAGGATATCATGTTCAAAATAAGTCTACCTTCCTCAGTGAAAAAAGTATACCCATAAGGGGGAGGGCCTTTGGGCTGATGTTCTGGAAACATGAAAGTCTAGCAAAGGCGAGTTAACTCTTCATGGGATAATTTGGTAGATTTATCAAGTAATTCTCCCATGGACAGGGGAGTGAGGGCTTGACCAGGTTGAAATTGTAACATCTCATTAATGGACTGAGCAGTTATGGGAAAAAGGATAGTCTGACTTGGGGACAAAACTGCTCTTAGATTGGGATCATAGTTTACATGACAATAATGGATTATCTCAGGAAAAATGTGGACTGAGGGGAGAAGGTACATGGGAAGATTAGATTCCCACAATCCAAAAATGTCAGAGCCTTTCAAGTAATTGTCTCTGCAGTAGCAAAATATCCGAAGGGGACTTTCACTAAGAACCGAGTCTTTAATTTGAAAATCTCTGTCCACTAATGGCAAATAATCTAAGTCTCTGTGAGGGGCATTCAAGGGTGTAACATTTAAAGCCACAGGAACCTCCATTTCTGGTTCTTGTGGATTCATAAATGGAAATTCGGGGTTTTCGTGAAAAACAAGCACAATTACCAGATTTGGGGAATGCAATTGCAGTTTGGGATTTGAGGAATGAACTAACAATCAATCTTGAACTCCGTTTTAGTGGAAGTAAAACAAAAACTAGGATTCTTACAGAGTTTAATGGGAATTTGGGGTAAATACCTGTTTTTCCGGGGTTTGAACAGTGATTAAACAGGTACCGGTTATGGCGGATGAACTCTTGAACACTGGACTGCGATTCTCTTCAGCAAAGTAACGGTCGGCAGACTTAAACAGTTGATTTTTGAAATTGGTCGCATGGGAGACTGGTTAATGCACAAAATAATGAAAACGACGTGGGTTTTTGTTTTATTTACAAATTCAAAGGGTGGCGGGCTTTTGATTGATGACGTCAGCAAGTATGGTGGATGCGTCACAGAGGGTAGTGGTAAGCGGTTTCCATCGCACCGCTTTTGGGGAAAGGTGGTTTTGAGCGGAGGGGAAGCGATTCCAAACAACGAATGGCGTGTGGCCCTGTACGATCCAGAAAACCAGTTGGCCATCGCGCGTTATTGTTCAGACGCGGATGGCTAGCGAAATTTTTAATAGTCATAGATCTTGGATCAGTCGATCGGACGGTCTTCGGGACGTGGAAATGACGGGAATTTAACAAGGCAGGTCCAACGTGATTATTTGTTAATTAATCTCATCGAGGGCGTTTTTATTGGCGGGACGGGTTATTAATTAACCTGGAGGTTTAATCAATTCCTTCGTACGACAGAGGGTCGGGGAAGAAAAATACGCAAGGGATGGGTTATTTTGAAGTTTTAGTTTGAACTAAACTTCGGGTTATTTTTTGTTTTAAACACATATAAACATGTTTAAATGTTTTATCATATATTTTTTATTATATAGTAATTAAATCAAAACGATTTAGTTACCATAGGGGGCGGGAATAATATAAAGATATATTTTAGTCAAAGGGAGCATAATGAGGGTAATTTATTCAAACATATGGGGATTAAATACTTTGACTAAAATTATAATAAATGGGTTTTTGGGCATTTTTATAAAAATGAGTTATATATAATATGAGAAGGTTATTCTCATAGGGATTTAAATAATAAATTAGAAATTAATATGACAAATGAGATAAAGCGCTAAGTGTAAAACATTAGGATAATGTATTTAACTTATGCTTGCATAAAATGGGTTTTATGGAATATTGCATGATTTTCCTAAGTAAAATGGGATTTTACTTAAGAAAATATTTTTTAGAAGTGAATGAGTGTGATGATGAATGTTTTTAAGTACTTAGGTTTTTCCAATTATTGGGCCGAGGGTCCGGTCCCTCCAAAAGTCAAGGAAATGCCTTGAGCCCCTTTAATTTTCAAATACCTTAGTACTTAGGGGAGATTAGTGAAATGTTTAGGGAAAAATGAAAAGGGAAGTTAATAATCTGACTTTTCATTGCTTGAAATTCTTCAGTGTATTGTCTGCCTTTGCACTTGTGATGAAAGTAAAAGATTTAACACATCTAAATCCATCATCCATCACATGTAATTCTGCAACATCATCTACCTACCCTACCTACTTTACTCTACCATTTTTTCTTCTTTATTAGGGTGCACTTAGATTGGCAAACCCTTATCACACTTTTTCTCTTTTACATATGAAAATCTATCTAATTCTAACCTTATTACATCCAAGGGCTTAGATTAAAATGTTGAGCTCCTTTTATTCACTCTACCTATCTACTTATCTGCCAAGATTAAACAGTTTGGTCAGATTTTGTTCTCTATCTCTAAAACATAAAATTGAGAAATGAACTAGCCAAGCTTAAACTGTTTGACTGTTCATAAATTGTGGCATAAAATACAAGTTGCACACAATTTTTTTTATTACATCAGAGAAAAAAGTAGTGGCATTTAGACTTGCACACTTTCCTTGGCCTTTCTTTTGGTGGGGTTCATTTTCTTTCAATTTTTTGGCCAATTTTATTTTTTCACCCTTTGATTTTTCTTTTAGGGTATACCCTCTTTACATTTTTTTTAAATTTTTTTATTTTTTTATTTTTTGAAAATATGGAAAACCTTTGCAACAAGAAAAAGTTATGAACATATTGCATAGTTCATCAAGTCAATCATGAAATATGACACCTATTGGTATAGGATTCTAACAGTATGTATGTGCATGGTGTAGCCATGGTATCATGACATGTGTATTCATTATGTTGTACTTTATATATGTATATGTATTGTGATGTGTCATACACAGGGTGTAGGTGTATGTGTTGTATGCCGGTGTAGGCATATGTATTGTGTTGTTTTGTACATCGGGTGTAGGTGTATGTGTTGTATGCCAATGTGGGTGTATGTATTGTGTAGTGTCGTACATTGTGTGTTGATGTATGTGTTGTGATATACACTATGTGTATGTCTATGTGATAAAAGAGAAGAAAAGGCACTGGGTGATTTCCAGGTGTGGAAACCAATCTGGTGTGTGTACAAAAGAACAAAGGAAGAAGTAAGGACCGATGAAGGATAAGTATCGATATTTTATTTCAGTTCTATTATGCATGTGATCTACGATTATGACTTATGATGGTTACATGTGATTTATGATTATGGTTTATGGTGATTTCATGTGATTCATGATTTGATTTATGATGGTTGTTTTTTGAGCTAACCATATGTGATATGTTTATACATGATGATTTGATCAAACAATTGATTTGACTTGTTTTAGCAAGAAGTGAAAAAATTTCAATTGTACATTGTTGACAAGCTACCAATGAGGTATGATTTGAGTTTATTTCAATTCATTTTGAGTCTAATGGGAATTATTTGCTTGGTGCAGGAAGCACGGAAATTCCTAGTTGGGTGGTTGAAACTATCTGTAAGAATTAGAAGCAATAACAAAAGGAATTGAAACAGGTACCAATATGTTGGTAAAGCACTTCAGGAGCAGGGCCATTGTGGGACATCAGTACCCAATAGTGTCCATTTATTTCCATGAGCATGCTATGACCGGTATGATGGTTTTGAGGCAAGGATATCCCTTGGTTTTTGTATCTTCTAATGCGAGGAATCCTTGCAAAGGGATGGAATTCCATATATGGGGGTTCCAACGGAACTTGGAAGGTGTGTGACTACATGTAAGGGGGTAACCTGATTTCCCAAGGGACTGTGTAGTAGAGAAGGGAAGGTCGAGGATGGAGTTTTTTTGGTCATTATCATTTCCATATGGAATCAGATGCACATTGAGAGTGTTCCCTAGAACAATGAGCATGTAATTGTTCATTGAGAGGAAAAAAATGCGATATTGTAGCGCTAGACATTGGATGAAACTTTTAATTTGACAGTGGATTCTCGACTTCCTAGGAAGGAGGTGAATCCTGAAATTTATTTGAGGGTGGAGGTGTGAGCCTCTGGATTCCATTTTTGATGATACGGGCATCATATCTTTCTATTTTCTAGTTGATAAAATGTGTATATGTGTATATTATTGTAAATATTATTCGAGCTAGATTTATAAAGCTCCATAGACAATATGATTATTTTTTGGTTCAAGCAAATGTGGTTGTTATTGTAAATATTGTAATGACATCTGTTATAAATCTCCAGTAAATGATATGATTGTCATATTTTCAACGGTGGTCATTTTAAATATTATAATGATGTGTGTTATAAAGCTCCATGGGAAGTATGTTTTGTTTTAGCGGTTTGATGGTTGTAGGTGTCATTGAACACCGAGGACGGCGTTTCACCAAGGGGGGGGGGGGTTCTGTAACAACCTTGGTGAAAATTCCATGTAATAAAAATTAAAAATAATAACCATGGTTGATGGGACACTTATTCCAAGCTGAATGGTGGGAAAACATCCTAGCGGGTGTTCATTTTAGTTATTATGGCTAAAGTAAATTGGAAAAGGAAATGGAAAAGGCTTTGGAAAGGCATTAAAGAGGAAAAAAGTATTTTTGGCACATTTATTTATAAAAATAATGGAAAATAGGAGAAAAGAAAGGTGAAATGTCACATGTTGCATGTGAGGAGGAAAATGAAGGAAAATAATGGAAAATGAAGAAAATATAGGCCTCATTAATAAAAGGGCTATCGAGGATCAATTGGTAAACTTTTGCCAGTGCATTTTTGGAGATCTCTCATTATTCTCTCTCTCTCTCTTACTCTTGGAAACTTATAGTTTCTTGGAGCACTTGGGTATTGGAGCAAGAAAGGAAAGAGAGAAAGAAGAAGGAGGAAGCAAGCAAGCAGGAGTAGGAATCAAGTAACTGCAACAGGATTCTTGGTAGGTATCGATTTTCATGTGTATTTTCCTTGCTACATCTAGCATGCATGGTATTTCATGTGGTTCTTTTTTGTATTGGCATGGGTTTTTTCCAAGTGTGACAATGTTTTCAGCCTAGCCTTACTATTTCCAGATAGCCATGGTTTTGTGGAGTTATTTTGTCTTAGTTTAACTAGATTACCAGATGGATTTGAAGCTGAGTGAGGTGGATCTCCGAATATTATTATTTTGACACCTAACTGGTTTATGTTTTTCCTCAGTTTAGGTACTAGTGATCTGAGTTTGGATTGCAGTGAAGCCTTAGAGTTTTTGTCTCGGTTTAGGTCCTAGTGATCCAGGATTATATTACGATAAATATTGAGAGGTGGTTTCCCTTGATTAGGCCTAGGAATCCTTGTCGGTGAATGGAGGAATATACAATAAATCCTATAGGGCGGTGTCTCATTTTAGGGCCTAGTGACCCCTGATTCAGACTATGGGTTGCAGTAAAGCCTAAGAGACTAGGAGACAAGAAAATTCCTCATAGTTTAGGTGGATAGAATCCTGTGATATCCATGCTTGTGTTTTCCTAGTTATCGAGTGTATATCACAGTAAAGACAATTATAACATGTTTATTATGTTGGCATGGTGATCGAGTGTGGATCATGGTAAAGCCTGATTTATATTGATGAGGGTGAGGTGTTTTAGCCGCAGGATGCCCTGGTTGGTTCTTTCGGTACAAGTCATACATTCATGCTTGGAATATGGCACGAGGGTTATTGGATGTAGAGAGATTTGTCTTAGCCAATATATGGTCGGGTGGAACATGGAAGTCCCATCTCCGGTTGGCTTTTACATTCATTAATGAGACACTCATTGCTGTGGTATTTGATGTATAAATGTATTCGTTTATATGTGGATTCTATTGTTGTTGTATCCATGATATTTCTGTTGTTATTAGGATAGTTATAAGCATGTATTTTATTAGTGATGTTGTACGGCTCTATTCATATTTTTACTTGTAATTGAATGCACATTATATCTATGGTCAAATGGATTGTATTGCAACTAATGATGTATGGGAGAATTTTTTCTTAATGATTCTTAGATAAGTATTTGACCCCTATGCATAGATATGTTGTTTACACTTGTAGTTTCAATGTTGATGACATCTTTGACAAAATTTCTATCATGGCTAGGATGAGTCCAGATGAGTTCTTATTGATGTGATTGCTTCTGTATCACTGTCCTATTTTTATTTACCATCTCTAAAATTTTCATGAAGTTCTGTGCAATGCACTGGGTTCTAGGCCTAAAAAGGTGGCTCAAATCTCGGGGACGCTGGCACAAAATTGAGGAATTGGGGCCCTAAATGCTAGCATGAAGTGGTATGCCTACATCTATGGCCTCATGGATGTTGGCTTGAAAGAATGTTCCTGTGTCTATAGCTCAACAAGATCAAAAGGTCAGTGTGACCCACGACTAAGAGGCATGAATGGTTGGGTTAACTCATGGAGGTGTTTGTTGTTGTACAAGGTCTGTATGTTGTCTTTCCGCCAGTTCCACTTCCTTAAGGTCACTTAGGAGGTTGAATATCATTATAGTAGCCTCTCGTCACATGTTTACCCCAGTTGGTTGGTTACTTGGGTAGATTTGGGAAGAGGGTGTTACATTCCAAGCTCCAACTTGGTCAACAATAAGGACTCCAATACTTTCAACAACTCCAAGCTCCAACTTGGTCAAATAAAAACTTTAAAAGAGATACTTATTTCAAAGATTATACAAAATTTATTCAATAATCCTTCAATAATTCTTCAATGAAGTTTTTCAAAAGGACGTTTGCAATAGGCTTCAACAATTCTTCAACAAGGTTGTTGCAAATATGTCTTAAATAAGCTTCAACAATGCTTCAACAAAGATCCTCCAAAGGATGTCTTCAATAGACTTCAACAGGTCCTATACAAGATCCTCCAAGAATTCTTGAAAATGCTTTAGCTTATCTTCAAAAATGCTTCTTCAAGTCTTCAAAGATATCTTCAATAATAATATTTAAAAATGCTCCATGTATTATTTCTTCAAGAGATCTTTAGAACCACTTCAAAAGCGTTGTTATGTAACTCCTCAAGAAAGGTATTCAAAATTTGCTCAACCACAAGTTTCATTAGAGTAATTTTGAGGTCTAAAATGGGCCTCCTAAGGAAATTATAAAATAATAGTGGAAAGAACAAAATAATATTACATTACATCATCAAATTTTAGAGGGAAATAATAAAAAACTACTTTTTTGACTCGTGTTTTCAACTTATCTCCCCATGGGTTTGCTCAAATTTCAAGTGGGAACACTCGTTGGATTTATAATTTGATTCCTAATCCAAGGAGTACCCATGTTGCATACTTTCAATGGACCTTGCTACATGAAATACATGATTGCAATAACATTTTTCATGTATTTCTCATTTTTTGTGTTGTAGGATCCATTAAAAGTATGCAACATGGGTACTCCTTGGATGAGAAATTAAATTTTGCATACAATGAGTAATCCTGCTAGAAATTTGAGTAAAACCTTAAAGAGATAAGTTTAAAATATGAGTTTAAAAATTTATTTTATTATTTTATTATTTTTTAATCTTTTTACTTTTTTACTCCAAAAATGGTGAATCATCCTCCATGGTTGACATCATCATATTCAATCCTATTGGTTCTTATAAAGTTTATTTTGGTTGTACATTTTTCTTAGGAGGCCCATTTTAGACCTCAAATCTTCTCTAATAAGGTCTATTGAAAATTACCTTCAAAAATTGCCTCAATAAGCCTAAAATGTATGCTCAAAATATGATCAAACAGGGGTATGTAAATTATTCTAGTAGAAGGAAGAAAGTATATTATTATAGGTCTCTACAAGTCCAAAAAAATTACTTGTCATAGGTCTATTCTAAAGGACGAATAGGTCTTCTCAAAGAAGTTTCGAAAGGTTTTCTCTAGGACCAAGTATATCTTCTATGTTGATCAGTAGTTGTCATTGATGTCAACCCAAGTAGCACTAGGGGCTACCCCAATCTCGCATGGGAATTTTGACTTGAAAATTTACTCTATTCTAAGTCAAGGATATTTTGGATGAATTCTACTCATCGATATATTTCTGTTGATATATGGCATGCCATGTAATTCTTCACGGTTTGATAGATATTCGTGTTTGAAGTTAGTAACCCCAGTTAGTGGGCTAAAAACCTATGGGGTTGTGCCATCACACTCATAATTGGTTGTGGTCATTGAATAGTCAATAATTAATAATTTTTTGAGCTCCTAAAATCCCTCCAACATTCACTTTTTGAAGACCCTCTCCACCTAATCATTTCTATAAATTGTGACCCTCGTATCCTTCTCATGTAAGGATTTCACTGCTTCAAACAGGTCATCGTGGAATTTTCACTATAAATTTTTTATACGAAGCTTCAAAATTTGATATTAAAATACATTTGAGCCGAAATCTTGATGAACCTAATGACAAAATTTCAGATCTCGGTTCACTATATTTTCAGAGACATGATCTGAGGAAGTTAGGGCTTTTGCAAGCTCTCAAATTCCATGTCAAACAGGTGACCTTGGGAAAATCGTCATAAATTTCTCTCTAATCATTTGATTCAAATTTAGTAAAAAGAGATAGAAATAAGACAGAATTTAGTTTTTTGGGTATCGTTTTAAGGACTGAAGGTCGAAACTGTAACACGTGCAACTTCGTACAAGTTCGCTCTACTGAACCAGTCTATAATCAGGTCATTGTGGGAGATTGGGAATAATTATTTCTTGAAGAATTCAATATCGATTAGACCTGTGGGGTTGGAAAAAGGACTCGGAGGGCTACCACAAGACAAAATTTCAGACCTTGGAGATCCAAAATTAGATAGATACAATAGATTAAATATCAAGATTCTAGAAGGAAATAAAAAGTATGCATTCAAGGATCACTGCAGTAAGGACCACACATCAACAGTCAAGGATAAGTCTGCTACAAAAAGGTATGTATGACTAGTGTTTGCATTTGAATTTGAATATCATCTCTGACATGTGTTTTTGCAGGACAATGTAAGTATTTTGCATGTATGTTTGTTTGGGTTTTGTTCATAAATGTTGAATGTATTTACCTTTGAATTTTGAATATTTCTCTGACATATGTTTTACAGGACAGTGTAATTTTTTTTTTGTATATTGGTTTGGATCTTGTTCATTAATGCATTTTCAGGAAGGAGGACAAAACAGGACAACTCAGACACATACTATAAGGACGTGAAACACCAAAGTACCATTACTTGAAGAAGGCACAACGGTACCTTAGCAGCTACTAGTGATCTAAGAAGCAGTGTCAAGTCAAGTATCAAGCCATGTCAAAAGTCAATGTTCTAAAAATCATCATTGTAAAATTGTAAAATATTCAATCTTCCTAGAGTTGAAGAGGCTTTGTTGGGAGGTATAGGAGTCATTGTTGGATAATGTAATGGTTGGGTTGCAAGTCATAGTGTGATTGGGTGATTGGTTTAGTTCAAGAAAATAATTATGAATCATATTGTATCATGGATTATTGTCCCTGGTACGAGAGTCCACATTCTTTTCTTATTTATGATCATTATAGGGTAGCTGGAGGTGCTAGGTTGGTGCATGAAGTCACCTACAGGTTGGAACCTGTGAACACTTCAGGGTGGTAGGTCAGTCTAGGATGTTAGGGCATCCATTTAGTTAAATACTAAAGAAACCAGGGCATTGGGGCACCCTTCTAGTGGGAGCTGGAGAATAATGCTTTTCTAGAATTCTAGGAAGTTGTAACTTTCATTTTAGTTGGGGCTGAAGATTAAATAATTTGTTAGAAAAACATTCAGTGGTTTTTGACCCAGAGGTGGTTTTCCACCTAAAATTTGTGTGTCTATTTTTTTCTATTGTTTACTATTGTTATTTAATAAACATTAAGAATAATTGAATATTAACTATTACTCTGAAAATATTTAAAAGTGTTAATTGCTAAGGAATATTGATTCACCCCCCCCTCTTGAAGAAAAATTTACCATAGAACATTAACTTATTTATCAAGAGAAACATAAATCAATTAGCATCAATAATAAAACATAAACACATAATATTTAACCGGGAAAAACCCAAAATCTAGGAAAACCCACCCTAATGAAATTTCATTAACCTTGGCCAAAACCCTAGCCAACCCAACCATGTGAGCCTTCACTACAATGAAGTCCTCCCAGCCTTTTATAGGCTCCATTACATGTAATACCACTGACAGAAAACCATGGGTTCACAATACCATGTACCCCAAAACCATCATTGTTTAACCTAGTCAACTTTGACTCTATCCCCGAGTCAAATTTACCTAACATTCCCCCCTTAAACTTTACTTACAATTCTTTGACTAATTACCATCAATCTTTCCATGTGATTCAACCCCGCTCACTCTGGCCCTTACCCCCCTCAATTTTTTATGCCTGAGGTATTTGTTAACCTAGAAATCCTCCTATCACCTAGGTATAACTCAAACTTTACCAATGATTACCTAGGGGTACACATGCCTTACGAGGTCTTACACCACTATGCCCATTTACATGCAATTATTTACTCCGTTATAATAATTAATAATTTTTGTTTTAATTCCTTGTAGCTTTTCACTTCCATTCTCTTGCCTTAATGCTTTTCTCTCCGTTCCAATGCACCATGACATATAAAAACATGAACCATATTCATCATATTCCATGGGAAAAATATTCACATCGACAACCCAACATCACTGCTCATTGAACCATGATTAGTGCATAAGATGGTATCTAACCATGGTTGTATTTCAGGCTCGAAAACGTTGTCATCCCAGTCACAAAATCTGGCTTAACCGCTATTTTCGACCTGCGACTCTGCAACCCTCATCGGCAACTAGTTGTTGGCACCATCTTATATCAGAGCATCATTGGCTCTCTCTAGTGCATTCGCCCGTTGCGTGCATTCATTGTTTAGTGTTGCTCGTGCCTCTGCCACGACCCCATGGCTAGGATCTCTTAACTTATCCTCTACCACCATAGCTCCTGCATTGTAAGCAAAGGATCTGACCATGCCATTTTGTGCAGGATCAAACTCTACACATTTTATGCTGACTCTCAGCCATATATCTTCAATCTCCAATGCCTTCATCACGGTTACCGACATTCCCATTCCTGTACAATATACACATAGAATATATCCAACCTATGAGATAGATGCAGAAGCATGCCTAACTATTCCACAGGCATATCTTCATTTATATTCACTTTTTATGAAGCATCTATGGCTCCACCATACAACTCAACCTCCTTATTAACTTATGTCACCTACTTCATGACCGTTGCATGCCATGCCTCCCTTTGTTCATGCTCAATCACGTCGACAACCCCTAGGCATCTGATCCATCGTTGTTGCCTTCAAATCGCATGATCTTTGTTCTATGCCTTGAGTTGTGGCTCGGGCTTTCAGTATAGTCGTCATACTGGCATCCAAAATGATTTCGCATTCATCATTTATTGCTATGGATTGCAGTCTAATGAATAGGTGGAAACTACCAGCTCTTTATGAAGGCACAATGGCCCATATGAGTGCCTCTAGAACATTTATGTTACCGTGCACAATCATGAATTTTCCATCAGGGGTTAGGTTGACCAATCTGAAATCTTGGCCTGCTCCGAGGAGACTGTTCACCAGCGCCCAAATCCGATCTTTTCCCAGATCTGATTTTCGAAAAAACTCAACACCGATCTCTCTAACATGTTCCTGAGCTCTCCCTCACATTTTGACCACTAGTCACATAGCAGTCTCACAACCATGCTACCTTTCCTCGGCTACTAGATACATTTTATATCTCTTTTGACCTTTACATTCTAGATCTAGATCTACATCAGTGCAACAAATCATATCTCCATTCATAGGCCAATAAAACCCTTGGCAACATAAGCGTCCCTCTTAATCCAACATATGTCTTTGATACCAAATGAATAAAAATTTATCGAATAACATTAATTTATTTATCCAAAGAAACATAAGCCAAACAGAAACAATAATAAAAAATAAATGCACAATATTTAACCAGGAAAAACCCCAACTCTGGGGAAAACCCACCCTAATGAACTTTTATTAGCCTTGGCCAAAAATCTAGCCAAACTGGCCATGTGAGCCTTCAACGCTCACCTCCCTGGCCTACATTAGAATGAAGACCTCCCAGTCATTTATATGCTCCATTACATGTAATAACACCAATATAAAACCATGGGTGCACAATACTTTAACCTGGTCAACTTTGACTCTATCCCCGAGTCAAATTTACCTAACACCTCTCAGTATTTCCAACATACTCAACAGGTATGATCCAATAAGCACATAAAAATTGTTCCTTCCTAAGTCAAATTCTATTTAAATAAGCCCAGTGATATGCCAAGAATTTCTCCAGTATTTCGAGTTCAGTTCAAGGATAGAAAGGTCAAAGTCTAAGTTCTATTTAGGGCAAGCCATAGAGGGTTGAAGTTTGGTCACATACTAAATCACAGAGGGCTGAATTCTTGGTCATAAGATAAACCGCAGAAGGGACTAAGGTTTGGTCACATACCCAAGCTACAAAGGGGTTGAAATATGTGGTATATTTTGAACCATAAAATAATATAGCTATTTCTCCAATGTGATCCACAAAAAACATAAACATTTCTCAACAAATGAACCACATATAAATATAAACACTGCTCCAAAAATGAACCACAAAAAAAAGGTAAAAACCAAAAGGTGATCTCCTTGATCCTCATGCTGCCTCTTGAACAACTCCTTAGTTCATGAGTTTTGAACTCCTACACTTTTCTTCAGATCGAATTTCTTCCTTATCTACTTGACTGAGTCAGATGGGTGAAATGAGAAGCTTCAATTTTTATTTATACGGATTAGACCAATTTTGAAGTGACATGTCTCTCGAAAATGGGGTCGACTTGAGTTTATGTAGGCTCATGTCATCCGACTTAATGATAATGGGTTTCTCAACTTAAAAAAATCATATTTCATAAATGAGTAGGATTTAGAAGATGAGTAAATACTCATTTGAAAGGGCTTAAATTACTTTACAACCCTATGCCACAATATTACATATATGGTGTCTCCTTTGACATCGTTAAGAATCATTATTCCAACAATACACCCCTTTTTTACTGATGGAAAAAATATCCTCATATACTACTCCCCTTGTCATCGTCATTGTCACCCTCCCCCTGTCAGAATCTCCCCCTTTGACATCAATAAAAAAGGGATGATCTAATTGGACGCAAGAGAGATGACCCTATCTTTTGACGAAGATGTTCAAATTATTCTCGAGGTAGGGGTTTTGTGAATATGTTTGGAATTTTTTCCTTGGTGTTGACATACTCCATTTTGATGTTATGATTTTCAACATGTTCTTGGAGTAAGTGATACTTGATTGGGATATGTTTTTTCTTTGAATGCATGATTGGATTCTTTAATAGGTTGATTGCACTAGAATTGTCACAATAGATGGTAATAGGCTAATTTGTTTATATGTTGACATCCTTCAAGGCTAATTTCATCCATAGAATTTTTTTAAAACAATATGTTGCTGCTATGTACTCAGCTTCAGCTCTAGAGAGAGATATATATTATTGTTTCTTGCTAAGCCAAGACACAAGACACTTTCCCAAGAAGAATGAAATCCCATTGGTACTCTTTTAATCATCAATTCTTCATCAAGGTAAGATATGTTCTCTTAGGGTACCATAATCCAAAATCAAGAATGCATTTCAGGTATATGAGTATTATATTTACAACTAGCATATGAGATTCATTCGAGGCTGATTGGAATCTTGCCACCATTCCTACTTCCTACACGATCTTTGGTCGTGAATATGTAAAATATAAAAGAGCTCCAATCATTGATTTGAAAAGAGTAACATCCACCATAGGAGATTTATTATTTAAACTTATCTTGCAACTTGTAATCATAGGTGTGCTCACAATAGCACATTCTTCCATCAAAAATCACCTAAGCATATCTCTGAGATATTTTTCTTGTGATAAGAACATACATGCTTTGTTTTGGGTTACTTGAAGTACAAGAATGTAAGACAACTCACCAATCATCAACATTTCAAATTCTTTTGACATATTTTGGGAAAAATTGTGACACATTTCATCATTGTTGATCCCAAAAATCAGATCATCCACATACACTAGTGTGATTAATACATTATCTCTGTCCATCTTCATATAAATACTTCTTACCGCAACTCTTTTCTTGAAGCCTTGTTGTTTTATATAGTAATCAAGTCTAGCGTACCATACTCGTGGAGCTTGTTTTAATCCATATAGGGCCTTCTTCATTTTGCAAACAAAATATTTTTCTTCTTTTAAGTCAAACCCTTTCGGTTGTTCCATGTACACTTATTTTAGGTCAATGCTTATAAATGTTGATTTTACATCAATTTGAAAAAATTTGAAGTCTTTAGAGAAAAAAATTTCCAGAAACATCCTTATGGATTCTAATCGGGCAACAGGAGCGAAGGTTTCTTAAAATTCAATTTCTTCAATTTGAGAGTACCCCTTGCACACCAACCTTGCATTTTTTTTTATGTATTTTCCTTCTTCATTCATATTTTTCTTGAACACCCATTTGGTTCCTATGATATTATTCTCCTTTTGATGAGGTACTAGTTCCCATGTTTCATTTTTTTCAATTTGATACATCTTTGCTTCCATTTATTTTATCGAGTAAGGGTCTTTGCTTGTGTGAAATTTTATGATTCTATTGTGGATAGTAAGGCAATATCATTTCTTTTTGGTGTATTTGTCATCTTTCTTCGATTTTGTATTCCATGATCTACATCACCAATAGTTTTATCTTATGGATGATGTTTTTGAACGAATTTGACCCTTGATGGAGTTTGAGATGGCTCCTTTTGATTCTCTATTTTTCACATGATTCATTGAATTCCCCTAAGGTAAATTGTCCACCTTTATATGTCCTTAAACATTTGATCTTTGATTCACTTTAATTTTCAATTGTAGCTTTGAAGATTTTAAAACATTCTAGTGCTCCTGACTTAAATCTTATGAAAAATTCCCACATCATTCTAGTATAATCATTAATAAATAATATAAAGTACATTTCTCCTAATAGAGATGGATTTTTGGTTGGCCCACACATATCTACATGGAATGATTTATAGAGGCTTTGATGATGAGAGTTCCTTTTTATTGAAGCTCTTCCTTTTTTTCTTTCCATGTTTGGCATGGTGCACAAATAACCTTTTTAGGTTTTAAAATTATGGGGATATCTCTCACTTCTTGAGTTTTGCTAATATTCACCAAATTATCAAAGCTTAGATGTCCCAATCGCTTGTGCCACAACCAAGTTTCATATACTTCACTGATGTAACATATTTATTCTTGAATTTAACTGAGAATTTATACATTATATGTTGTTCCTTGAATTTAACTGAGAATTTATACATTATATGTTGTTCTTACTCTTCCTACCAGTTTTGTTGAAGATGATCTCCTTATTTCATAGTCCTTGGAACAAAAGATGAGATCATGTCCTTTATCACATATTTGGATGACACTTAGGAGATTATGCTTGAGTCCCTCAACATATAGTGTATTTTGTGCTTTGTCATTGCCATTGACGAGACTCACTGTGAATTTACCAATATTTTTAGCAGATCCACTTCCAAAAATCACATTTCCATCCTACTTTTTTAGCGATATAAACTTCTTTTGGTCACTAGTCATATGCCTAAAACATCCACTATATATGAAACATTTTTTTCCTCATTTTGCGCACACAAGGCTAGACCACACTTTTAAGGGGTGGGTTCTCTAATCTTCCTTCACCATACCCTTTCTCTTGGTTCTGGTGGACAATTTTATGCTTCATGACCTAGATTATTCCATTTGGAGCATTCTAGAATATACTTTGAAAGAGGAGAAAATGAATTATAATTTTTGATATGGTTTTGTCTCGTTGAATCAATAGTCTTATTTTAGTAATTATTCCCATGCTTTCTCGAGTTAAAATTATTACCTCCATAAGCCTTACAATGCTTATCTCGATGGCCAAATTCTTTATAAAGGAAACACTGACCAGCGAAAATAGTTTGATACCTATTAATATAAGCTTATATTGATGTGACATTCCTTTATGGATAAGACAACTTCTTCGTTCCTTGGAATATTGCGAGGAGTTCCCTTTGGTGTGTCAAAATAATTCTCATTTCTTGGATGATTGCATAGAGCATCAATATAGCTTCTAGGTTCTTATTCATGGTGGATACCAGTGTTATCCTTTGAATTAGATGATTCACTAGTATATCCAAGTCTTGATTTGTCACGTTGCAGTGTTTGAGTGCTAAGGATGAAATCTAGGGATTGAGAACTTTTCAATATTTTTTTGACTTTGTCCAATTATCTTTTTAGATAGACAACTTCAGCTTCTAATTTTCCGTGGTCTCTTCCTTTTCTTTTAGCTTGTTGTTCAATACTTCTTACATCCTATTTACCTCTTCTTTTTTGGTTTTGAGAGAGATTATCTCTTGTGTTGACTTTCCATTCTTTTTCATTATTTTTTCATTCACTTCAATGGAACTAATTAATAAATCATCCACATTTCCATATTCTTCCTCTTTAGGTTAGTCTGTGTCATTTTTGAAAGCCATGAATAATACTTATCTGCTTCCCACATAATCATCAACTTCATTAGAATCATCACTATCTTTCTTGGAAAAAAAATCATTTTGTTTGAGCCTTTCTTCTTGAATGTTCTCTTATTAGGTTAATCTTCATTAGAATCATCAATGTATTGTTTGGAGAAGAAATTTTTCTTGTTTGACCCCTTTTTTTTAATGTCCTTCTTTTAGGTTCATATTCATTGTCACTGTCATCCTTGAAAGGACACTTTGCAGCATAATGTCCTATTTTTCCAAATTTAAAACAAATGAGAGGATACTTATCTTTGAGTTTGGATCATTTCTTCAACTTCTTGACAAATTGCGCCAAATCCATTTCAGTATCATAATCATCACTGTTGTAGTCACAACATCCCCCCTTCCTTGATGTTTTTGATGCTTTGAAAGCAACTTCTTTGTGAGTTGAGTTTCCTATTATCATATATTATGTAATAAGAATTCCATGAAGCTAATCCTTTTTCAAGTCAAAAAAGTATTTCAATTCTTCGATGGCACTGGCTTTGACATCAAATCAATCTAGAAGTGATCTTATAATTTTATGGACATTTTTCTTCTCTTGGATATCTTTGCCTAGTTCTTTGAGAGAATTGGAAACTTCATCTACCCGAAGAAAGTAAGAAACAATGTCTTATTCGTCATTCATTTTGAGACTTTAAAACTGCCTTCTAAAGGTTTGGAGCTTTTCCTTCTTGAATTTATCATCTCCTTCTTATATGCTAATGATATTTTCCCACATCTCGTGATTTGTTTTAATATTCATCACTTTAGTGAATTATGAATCTAGCATACCACTTGCTATAGAATTAAAATCCTTTACATTTTCCACATGTTCTTTCTTTCTGCTAGGATTTGTTGGAAGCGGAGATGGGATCTTGTATCCATATGTTACAAATTGCCATAATTCGAATCCAAGAGATATTAATTAGAACTCCATTCTAACTTTCCAAAAGGTAAAATTTGGTCCATCAAATTGGGGGACCTTAGCATCCTTACTGGCCATTATAGTTTTAAGAATCCTTCTTCCAACTATTAGGTTGTTCTTTGAAGAATTTGGCTCTAATACCAATTTTTAGAAATACTGAGAGGAGGGGGGGGGGGGGTTGAATCAATATTTCTTTCAATTTTTATTTTATGCTAGTTAAGATTTTTATCACAAAATAAACCAAAACACAAGGTATATAACACAACTAATTTTACTGATCAAAATTAGGACTTTAATCCTCTCAACAATTTCCAAGCTCCAACTTGGTAAACAATAAGGACTCCAATCTTTTGAACAACTCCAAGCTCCAACTTGGTCAAATCAAAACTTTCCAAAAGATACTTCAAAAATTATCCAAAATGTCTTCAATAATCCTTCAATAAAGTTGCTCAAAAGGACACTACAATAGGCTTCAAAAATGCTTCAACAAGACTACTGCAAAGATGTATTCCATAAGCTTCAACAAGGCTACTCCAAAGGATGTCTTCAATAGTCCTCAATATTTCCTCCACGATCTCCTCCAACAAGTCTTCAAAATTCTTCAACTAATCTTCAAAAATGCTCCAAGTCTTCAAAGATATCTTCAACAATAATCTTCAAAAATACTTCATGGATGTCTTCTTCAAGAGATCTTCATAAGTGCTTCAAAAAGTGTTTCTATAAAACTACTCAAAATATTTATTCAAATGTTTCTCAACCACAACTCTAGGTATGTTTCAAATTACCTTAAAAATATGCTTCAATAATTCTGAAATGTATGCTCAAAATATGATGCAACAAGGGTCTGTAAATTGTTCCAGTAGAAGGCCAAACCTATCTTGTAATAGGTATCCACAGGTGTGCAAAAAATTACTTGTCACAAGTTTTTTTCTCAAGGAAGAATAGATCTTCTCAAAGAAGTTTCAAAAAACTTTCTCCGTGACCAAGTAGATATGTTCAACAAATCTGATCCAATAAGCACAAAAACGGTGTTTCTTCCCTAGTCAAAGTGTGTTTCAATAAGCCAAAAAAATTCCAATACTTGCTCCACTAGCTTGAGTTCAATTGAAGGATAGAAAATTTGAATTCTGAGGTTTATTTAAGCCGAGCCATAGAGGGCCGAAGTTTGGTCACATGCCTGAATCATAGAGGGCCGAATTATTCATTAGAGGAAATTTTAGCCTAAAAGTTCCCATGAAATTTTCATGTCATAATATGTAAACCAATCAAAATCCTTCAAATTTAAAAATAGGTACAT
The DNA here is from genome assembly GCA_034641835.2 of Pinus albicaulis. Classification (NCBI taxonomy): domain Eukaryota; kingdom Viridiplantae; phylum Streptophyta; class Pinopsida; order Pinales; family Pinaceae; genus Pinus; species Pinus albicaulis. The sequence goes on from CM076583.1 coordinate 1,322,202,202, forward strand.
GTAAATATTTTGGAGGGAAAAGAAGAAAAATACTTTTTTTTTCAATTGTATATTTGGCTTATCTCCTTGTATGTTACTCAAATTTAATGTGTAGACACTCATTGGTTGCATAATTAAATTCCACATCCAATGAGTACCCATTATGGATACTTTTTAGAAGACCCACACTGATAACAATTGAAGATACTTTGAAAAAGTGTGTTCAACATGATTTTTCAATGTATCTTCAATTTTTGTCAATGTGGATCTTCTAAAAATTATGCATAATGGGCACTCATTGGATGTGGAATTTAATTTCGTATCCAATGAGTGTCTACACTTGAAATTTGTTTAAACCTTTAAGGAGATAAGCCAAAAATACAATTTAAAAAAGTAGTTTTATTTTTTTCTCTCCAAAATTCATAACTCTTAGTTTATTATTTTAACTATTATTTTATTATTTTTCCTTAGGAGGCTACTTTTAGGCTAAAATTTTCTCTAATAGTTCATAGGTTGAACCACATAAGGCACTTAGGTTTGGTCACAGACCTGAGCTACAGAGGGGCCAAAATCTATGGTATAGGTCGAACCATATAAGAAATTATCTAATGCTCCAAAGTAATCCACAAAAAAATGTAAACACTGCTCCATAAATGAACCACAAAAAAAGTAAAAACCAAAAGGCAATCTCCTTGATCCTCGTCATGCCTCTGAAACAACTCCTTATTTCATGAGTTATGAACTCCTACACTTTTCTTCAGATTAAATGTCTTCCTTATCTGCTTGACCGATTTGGATGAGTGAAATGAGGAGCTACGATTTGTATTTATATGAATTAAACCATTTTTGAAGTGACATGTATCTTGAAAATGGGGCCACCTTGATTTTATGCAGGCTCATGTAGGCCGACTTGATGATATGGGTTTCTCGACTTAAAATATGCATATCTCATCAATGACTAGGAATTATAGGATGAGTAAATACTCATTGGAAATGGATTGAATTCCTCTTCAAGCCTATGCCACAATATTCTCGAAATGATGTCTCCTTTGACATCAATAACAATAATTATTCCAAAAATACAATATAATTACTTTAATTAGAGTTTTGGGTAGAATGTACAAGAATACACCATCGATTTCAGGAAGATGGCCATCATACTGGATATCCCTCCCAAGAGCCCATATTTAATCCTTAAGTATATGAGGGCTCTACATAAACATCTAGGAAATAAATTGATTATGATTAAGCCAAGAGCAACATATGAGGTTTGTGTACATGCATAATACTTGTAAAAAATAAGTCAAAAGAAAGGGAAGTCAAGTGGTTTGAAACATAAATAATATCAGGAAGCTTTTAAGGAAGGGAAGAAGAATTGGAAAGAGGAAAAGAAAACAAGACAACAACTATTGAAAACCGGTGCAAGGATCCCAGCATTGCAATCACTACAACATTGATGGCCACAAAGAGATAAAACATTGGAAATTGCATTCAGAGTTGAACTCAAATAATAAGAAGAAGGTAAGAAGAAGGACGCGAAGTAAAATATTCTTATCACCATAAATTCAAGAAATTAGGTAGACAACAATGCTAATTTCAGCGAGAATATTATCTATACCCCAATGCAAAAATTTATGAATTTGAGTATCCTTCATAATATAGAAGAGAAGGATATTACCAAGTTATTCTAGATTAAGATATCGGTCCAGAAGACCAAGATCGATGCCCTATTCAACTCAGGTTCCAAGTTAATCTCGCAACTAAAGATCTAGTCAAAAAAATTGGATTGGAGGTTCAAAATCATCCTAGGCCATAATGATTAGGATGGATAAATTAGAATGCATATATTAATGTAAAAAAAAATATAGGGTAAAATTTTCTATCACTGTTGATTTTATTGATGAAGTAGAAACAAATATAGTTGCACTTGATATATGTAAATTTGTGTTTGGGAATTCCTATATGTATATGCAAGATACAATCTTTATCTGAAGAGTCAACTAGTACTTCCTCACCAAGGATAGGAAGTCACTCATCATCAACATGCACCAAGGAAAGTCCAAAATTTCATTGGTGGGTGCCATTCAAGCAAAGATTAGTTCTAGCAAAAAAAAAGGTTTTATTGTTTTTAATATAAAATCAATATAGTGAGCAGTTAGTACGGGAAAAGGCATCCATAAAAGGGTGTGCTAAAGAACAGAGAAAAAAAATAAAAGGGTTTCTATAAGCATATGAGGGAGTGTTCCAAGAGCCTAAAGTGCTACCACTTAAGAGGGAAGTGGAGCATAAGATCCATTTGTTACCAAACTCTCCATTACCAAATATTTTGTTGTACAAATAGTTTGTTCTTGAAGTAAGTCGAATGAAGAAGTAATTGTCGCATCTATTGGACCAGGATGTAATTGGACCAAGTACCTCACTTTATGGATGAACATATTTTTGGGTAAATTTACTATGTAAACTAACATTGGTATTTTACTTGTCAATCTGGGTTTGAAGACTTGGAAGCATGTCCAAAATATATGGATTTCAGATGAAGTCAATTTTAGAAGACAAAATTTAGAAATTGAAAGAAATGCATATTACAAAATTATTCTAAATAATAATATTAATGGAAATTCATATTATAAATATAAAATCTAACTAAAAAATTTCTGATTCAATATGTAGTAAGTGAAGGAAGAGGCTCCTAACTTAGGAGATCCTAGTTTTCCTTCCTCGCAGTACTATCTTTAAGAAGAGAAACTCAAGAGAAATAGTTCATGATGTATAGAAGGTAAGAGAAGAGGCTCCTAACTTAGGAGGTCTAGGTTGTCCTTATTTACAATTCTATTCCAACATTATTACCATTGCATTAAAAATGGAAATTCAAGAATAATTCAAGAAAGGAAGAGAGGATGAATTTTAGTTCTTGTTCATGATTTGATAGAAAGAGAATTTAACTTAAATTCTTGTTTTCCTTTTCTTATGAAAATTACATTTAAAACAAAAATCATTCGGCAATCATAATAAATCATATCACATCACAATGACTGAATCATAGATCTAAAGCAAGAACTATTGCATTGAAAACTGTGCTAACTTAACAGAAGTGTGCTTAGCTTCGTGTGGGGGGCCCTCCATGTTGAAAATGCAACAAGATGATGGAGCTTAGTGAAATGAAGTCGCCTTCACTAAGTGGGCCCGCAGGCTATTTTTGGCGCAAAGTCTATTTTTAGACATATGGAGCATGGTCTGGGAGTTGCAGTATGCTACTCTTGGAGTATTGGTCATGTTGGTAAAAATAGATGGACCTCTATTTTTAGACATTTAGGTCGAAGTCTATTTTTAGACTGCCTATCCTAAAAATAGGTCAGTCAAATATTATTAGCCCTTAATAATATTTGGATTCTAAACTTCAGTTTATTCTCTTGGAGCACTTCAGTTCGAGCCTTGGAAGTGGCTCATGCATCTGACAGAGGAATTACGCTTTTCCTATGGGTTTGGTGAGAACATGAATGGTTGACTTTAGGACTCTGCGTAAGTTTGGTGGAGTTGATGAGACAGTTGGTGGAGTTGTGTTCGGTTTAACTTAGTTGAACTAGTTGTGATTAGTTTAACTAGCTAATCAACTAGTAATGAGTGGAGTGAATTAAATATTATTTAATTCACTAATGATTAACTCATTATTCAACTCAAGAACACATCAGTTCACTACAGTGCATGGACAGTTCAGTGGAGACCAGTGAAAGAGGTAGATGAAAGGGTTGAGATAGCTATCAGTTGTGACATTAGTTGTGCATGAGATTTGCACCACACTTGGAGGAAATTTCCCATGAGTATTGCGCTGTCAAGCCAAGGAGATTCAAACCTTGGATCTTTCATTAGACCAGCCTTGATTGCGCAATAGAGGCAGGCAATTAGTGGATGAGTTTTGAACCTGTGACTTGTTCAAAACCAAGCTAGTTTGTGGGTAACTTTATGAGATAGTACTGAGTACTTGTGAGGAGTATTGTGCTATGTACTGTTACATGTTCTCTCCATATAATATAAAAAATAGCTGAGGGGTTTTCAGCTATAAGCTTTCCCCATTACATATTGTGTTAATGTGCGCATGCGACTGTTTCTATTTCCGCAAATTGATGATTGATTGTAGAAGAGATTATGTGTTGCATATGAATTCGAATTAGTATGTGATCAGGATAATCTCGGTGGATAAATATTCATTATTCAGCAAATTTCTACACTCCACCCTTGCCTTGCACACTTGAAGAACTTATCAGCTATAAAATTAAATCAATCATCCACAACATGAACATCAAATAGGAAGTAGAACTATTTCTTCAAATTTTCTCAAAGTCTTCAAAAGTCTCAATACAAAATCTCGCAAATTTTGCATGCTTGAATGGTCCATAAACTTGGTTTAAATAGACAAATAATAAACAAATTGAGCTATAATGTCTCTAGCATTCCTATCTATCCTAATCCCATCCATATAGGTCTAAATCATCCATTATGGTTCACAAAATCAGGAAAAATCATAAAAAATACTAATTCTACCCTTTTTCCTGTTAGGATATTCCGACACATAGGAAATAGTTAAGAATAACTTAGTCTAGTGTAGAGTTAGGTGAAGTGTGTTTCTTTACCATGTACATTTGTAACTTATAATCTGACGGTCACGATTTTTAGTGATCCGATAATTATCTCTCACCTCGGTATTAACGGCACTTGATCCATGGCTTAACACCCGATTGGTCCATGATCTCTATTTCAAGAGCATGGAGGGTCATTTGTCCGGTAACCATTTATGAGAGAAACATATGTAACTTTTCTTTTTATATTAATAAATTTCGTGAAGTGGCCACATTGGCTCGAGCCGTGGACTGTTTCCCTCTTTGAGGGTTTTAACCACATGATTATACTAGTGTATTGATTTGTGATCTGTTTGTGAGCAGTGACCTTTGGTTCTTGATCTAAGGAACTTACCCTGTAAATTCCTACATGGTATCAAAGCACAACATAAATTTGGAGCACTCTTCACCTTCATCTTTAGGCATGGCACTTTCTGCTTGTGGTTGTCAAGCATCAAGATCTAGTTATGCATTAAATGTATCTCCCTCTTCTCCTTCTCATGAGTGGCTCATTGATTCTGGAGCTTCTTACCACATGGCTAAAAATAAATCCATGTTTTCTTCTTTAAATGATTGTAACACCAAACATATTTATGTTGGTGATGATAGATCTCTTAGTGTTGTAGGATCTAGAACCATTCATCTAGATAATGGTTAGTTTAACGATGTACTATGTGTTCCTACCTTGTCATGCAACCTTCTATCTGTTTATTAGATAACTCATTCATGTGAAGGGAAAATAGTAGAATTCTCACCTCATGATGTTGTAATCAAGGACCTCAAAGATCCTAAACATATTTTAGCTACTAGCATTTCTGATGATTCCACAAGGTTGTATATGTTTGACAACTTTGGGTCATCCTCTCTTCCCTCCATTTTTGTTGCTCATAATGATGATGTGAGCAAAATTTGGCATGATCGATTTGGTCACTTAAACTATCGCTCTCTTCAAACTCTAGGTAAGGAAAATATGGTGACAGGCCTTCCTATGGTATCTTGCCGAGATGGTGTTTGCTCCTGATGTGTACTTGGAAAACATCATCGGGATAGTTTTAATAAACGTGCCTCTTGGCACACTTCAGCCCCTTTGCAGCTTGTGCACAATGATTTATGTGGTCCACTTCTTGTTGTTTCATTCTCTGGTTGCAAGTACTTCTTAACTTTCATTGATGATTTTTCCAGACGCACTTGGGTATATTTCTTAAAACTCAAGAGGGAAGTTTTTAACATGTTCTTGGCCTTTAAGGCCTTTTTTGAGAAACAATCTGGACATCAAATTCTTAAGTTAAGATCGTAAAATGGCGGAGAATATGTTAACAAAAAATTTATCAACTTCTTCACTGAGCATGGCATTCAATTGCAACATAATATTCCATATACTCCACAACAAAATGGTGCAGCTGAAAGGAATAATCACACCTTAAAATAAATGGCTAATTGTATGCTTCAATCTAAAGGACTTGGTCTCAATTTTTGGGCAGAAGCCATTAACTGTGCAAATTACATAGTAAATCGCACTCCTACTAAGGTTTTAAAGAATATAACTCCAGAAGAAGCTTGGAGCTCAATCAAACCAGATGTAAGTCACTTTCGTGTTTTTGGAAGTGATGCTTGGGCCCATATTCTAGATGCAAAACATAAAGCCTTAGAACCTAAGAGTGAAAAATGTATTTTTGTTGGATATTCTGAAGATATCAAAGGATATAGACTTCTTCAACCAAAATCCAAAAATATTATCATTAGAAGAGATGTAAAATTTGATGAAAATATATCAGCCTGCGAGCCTAGTTCGACGGGTGTGCCACTTTTGGCCTGCGAGCCTGATTCGGCATATGTGCCAGCTCTCTCTCTATTCTATTTTTAATAGCATTCCTTCTAAATCAGATGATGACAACGAGGATGACAATCCTCCTCCATCTCGTGAAATTGTTCCTTATACTCAACCGCTTCCAAGATGGGTCCGCTCTACTCGGGCTGCAGCAGGTTCTCTTGCAGGTGACCCTGCCGATCGACGACATACACATTCTCAGTTCGAAAGAGATTCTTCCTTATTGGCTCAAGTTCCAGAAAAACTTGATCCAAAAACCTTTGAAGAAGCCTCTGGTCAACCAGATTGGGATGAAGCTATGAATGAAGAGTATCGTTCCTTATTGGAAAATGATACTTGGGATCTTGTTCCTCTTCCAAAAGGAAGAAAACTTGTCAGATGCAGATGGGTTTACAAAACCAAGTTTGGACCAGATGGAAAAGTGGATAGACATAAAGCTCGTCTTGTTGCTAAAGGATTTTCACAAGTTGAAGGCATTGACTATACTGAAACCTTCTCCCCTGTTTCCAAAACGAATTATATCTGCCTTGTTCTTTCCCTTGCTGCCTCCTTTAAATGTGAATTCTATCAAATGGATGTTAAATCTACCTTCTTACATGGAGATTTGCATGAATAAATCTACATGGAACAACCTCCTGGCTTTATCCAAAAAGTCTCCAACCTTGTTTGTCACCTTATGAAGTCTCTCTATGGTCTCAAACAAGCTCCTCGGGCTTGGTATGCCAAAATGGATAGATTTCTCTTAGATAATGGCTTTTCTAGGTGTCATTCTGACAACACTTTCTACACCAAGAAAGTGGATAATTCCTTCACCATCCTTGTTCTTTATGTTGATGATATTATCCTTACTAGTAGTGATCCAAACCATATAAACCATGTGAATTCTAACCTCAAAAAGAAGTTTGAAATGACAGACTTAGGACACTTGCATTATTTCCTTGGTCTTCAAGTCTTGCAATCCAAGGAAGGCATTACCCTCTCTCAGTCCAAGTATGCCTGTGATCTTTTACACCACTTTCACATGGAAGACTGTAAGCCTGCCCCTTCTCCCTTTCAGTCTGGAGTCAAGCTTTCAGTCAACTGTACTACCCCTGAAGTTGATGCTACCTTATACCGTCAACTTGTTGGTAAACTTTTGTATCTAACCCATACTCGTCCTGACCTTTCCTTTGCCATTGGTCTTGTCGCTCGGTTTATGCACCAACCTCATGAAAGTCACTGGAAAGTAGCTAAAAGAATACTTCGATATATTCGAGGTACAGTTCAGTTCGGGATTCATTACAGTGCAGGAGCATCTCCCTTGTTGATTGGTTTCACTGATTCTGATTGGGCTGGTGACCCTGATGATCGGAAGTCCACTGCAGGATATGTATTCACTCTTGGTTCAGGACCTATTACTTGGTCTTGTAAGAAAAAAAGTGCCATCTCCCTTTCTTCAGCAGAAGCAGAGTATCGTGGTGCAGTTGAAGCCAGCAAGGAAGCCATGTGGCTTCGTCAGATCCTGTCTGAATTTGGTCTTCATCAGCGGCATCCAACTACACTTTGGTGTGATAATCAGAGTGCCATTCAGCTATGTAAAGATCCAGTTCAGCATCAACGTATGAAACACATTGAACTCCACATACACTTCATCAGAAATCTCATTCATGATCGTGTTCTTGAAGTGCAGTATTGTCCAACCAATGATCAAGTAGCCGATATCTTTACGAAGGCTCTCACAGAAGTGAAGTTTACCAAACTTAAATCCATGCTTGGAGTTCAGGAAAGTTGTCATTAAGGGGGGATGTGCTCTAATGCCTCCTTCCTTCTCCTATTGTGTCACTTTTGTAAATCCTTCAATCCTATCCCAATTTGTTCTTAAGGGGGGATGTTAGGATATTTCGACACATAAGAAATAGGCTCCTTTTGTGTCACCTTTGTAAATCCTTCAATCCTATCCCAAGTTGTTCTTAAGGGGGGATGTTAGGATATTCCGACACATAGGAAATAGTTAAGAATAACTTAGTCTAGTGTAGAGTTAGGTAACGTGTGTTTCTTTACCATGTACATTTGTAACTTATAATCCGACGGTCACGATTTGTAGTGATCCAACGGTTATCTCTCACCTCGGTATTAATGACACTTGATCCGTGGCTTAACACCCGATTGTTCCATGATCTCTATTTAAAGAGCATGGAGGTTCATTTTTCCGGTAACCGTTTATGAGAGAAACATATGTAACTTTTCTTTTTATATTAATAAATTTCCTGAAGTGGTCGTGTTGGCTCAAGTCGTGGACTGTTTCCCTCTTTGAGGGTTTTAACCACGTGATTATACTGGTGTACTGATTTGTGATCTGTTTGTGAGCGGTGACCTTTGGTTCTTGATCTAGGGAACCTGCCCTATAAATTCCTACATTTCCTAGGGATTTCTGAATAACAGGTCAAGTTTGACCAACGTTGATCAAGCATGTTTTAGCTCAGTTTGACGGAATCAATAGGTAATTTTCCATCCGTGGTTCCCGAGATTTCCAAATATATTCTCAGCTCTCGCCCAGGTTTCCTACACATATGACTTCAATGGAGCTATTACAAGAATTTTTAGTGCGGTCCAAAAATACTCTTAAACCCCAACTTTTACAAAAATCTCTAAAAATTGAAAAATTTAATTTAATTAACTAAATATGCATAATAAGGCTAAAATTAGGCATATATGGATGATATAAGGTGGAATATTTTGGAAAATAGGTGAATTTATGATAGGAAAAATTGACCAAAATTGAGGGCCAACATCTCCCCCTTGTTGATCTTCAAGCATGTCCTCATGCTTGCTTCCTCCATTCGGATCTTCTGAGTTATGATGTCCCTACTGTCCCTGATCTTGTAGCCTCTTTTTGTGCAGCCTAAAGAAGACAGTCAATACCCTCATAAATCCCTTCCTTGTATATGGCAGCTTTCACCTTCTGCCTCTCATATTTGTATTGCCATGTCTTCTTCTCATTGAGCCATCTGTAAGCTTGTTTAGAGATGATGATGTTCTTAGTTTCAAGCTTACCAATTTTCTTGGTCAATTTCTCATTTTCTTTGATTAGATTTTTTTTTGTTTTCTTTGTACATCTTATTTTCCTTTTTCAAGTGTCTTTCCAAGATCTTGTTGACCTCCAACTCTCTTGTTAGTTCTTCTATCTTCTTAAGGTACTCTTCTTTATGCAGCTCTCTAACTTCTCCTCTAGTATCATTAGCATATGAATGTGATGAGGTAGCTCCTACCCAAGCATTCTCAAAGTAGAAGTCCCTCTCCAAAGGTTCTTCTTGGACTTCCCTCTCCATTCTTTGTAATATTTTATTAATTTGTTTTTATGTTGTTGGATGTTCAAAAATTTCTATCTCTGGGTCTTTTTCTTTGTCAGTTGACTCTTCTTGTGTTTTCCTCCTAGGCTTCCTAGGAACGGATAGGAAGGAAATTTCTTTTTCAACCATAGTACTATCATTCTTCTTCTTTGATTTAGTCCTAGGATACGTAGGGGAATTCATAATGCTCCTTGTCATATGCAATTGTTCAAATTTTTCTTCTGTTATTTTCTCTTCAAGATGATTCTTGGCCAAAAATTATTTCCAAACCATTCCCTTGTTTCTCACCTGATGTTCCACAAGTACTTTAATGATCCCTTGATGATAAATGTTTGCTTCCTTTGCTTCAGTTTTGTTTTTGACATTGTCTATCATTTTTTTTAAGCTCCTTGAAAAGAAATAAGGTAGATTGATTTTGGACTCTTTCTTCATGTGTTGAAGCAACCTAATGTGATAAAAATAGACCCCACTATACCAGTTGTCACATGTGAAATATTTTTGGATAATCAACACTAATTCTGACCATGGTTCACTTAACCAATCCCTTGAAATTCCTTTTTCCCTGTCAAAGGATCCCTTTCTCTATTTTTCTGGGAAGAATGTCCATCCTTTCTCTTTAAAGTGTATACCTTTGTGATATTCCTCTCTTGTCAAGGGAAGATCTGGTGCTTGACAGAGATAGTCTGGGTTTAATGGTATGGAGAGCTCACCGACTCTTGTTTTCCCATGTTCATAATGATTTATAATTTTTTGTGTGATTTTTTCATTATTTCCATAGCTTTTGAAGAAATTCCAACAACCCTTCTTGGTATAATCTTTCTATTGTTTCATTTCCCCAGTTTTCTAGTTTGAACTCTTTTGGCTCAATTTTGGTTCCCATTTGTTTCTTCTTTGTATACCAATTGATATATCCTTGTACAGTTAAAATCCTCATTATATATATATATATATATATATATATATATATATATATATATATATATATATATATATATATATATATATATATATATATATATATATATATATACTTTTCCTTTTTATTCATGCAATTTTTAGGATAAATACCATGGTAGATAGACTTACCAAATATCTGAAGCTCTTGAAAAATAATGAGACTATTCCTCTTCTTGTAACTTCTTCAATTTTCCTCTATTCTGCTGCAAATGATACCCAAAATGAATCCAGTGTTTGTAAAATTGATAGATATTTTTTTTACTGTGTGAAAGACCATAAAAATATCTCAAAAATGTTTCACTGCTCTGCAAAATCATGCCTCAATCTCTGTTTGCAAAAAAATTTCATGGAAATCCCTCTCTATTTCAAAATTTGTGCATTGTGTATATATAATAGGACTCTTTGCATTTTCATATGCAAAAATGTGACAAATATGCATGAAGAAAATCGAGTTGGAATACCTGAACTTTGATTAACTGGAAGAAAACTTGTAGAGGTTCCTGATTAATGGCGTGTTTTCCATGTGTTAAACAATACCATTTCGATTAAAACTCCTCTCAACATCTCGAAGATTCATAAATAAAACAAGTGTCAAGGTATGTTTATGGTGGCAGAGTATTACAAATCCGCAACTGAAGTCTTGTTTTCTCATTTGATGACACATATTGAACAAAATATTGATTTTAACTATCCTCGAAATCATTTAACTATTGATGGAATTTTGGGATTGACTCTTACCTTTCACTTGTGAAATACTTGGAATTTGTTGGAGAAAACAGTCAACTTGGCGCAGAGAAAATCTCGGTCTCAATCTCTTCGTTTAAACCGATGTGTCTCTCCTTACTTATCCACCCAGACCCTTCAATTTATTTGCCTAATTCTACACAATTTCTTCACAGCTCAAGGCTCTCCTGACCTACGCAGTCCTCTCTTTAATATTTGTGTTTCTCCTGCGTATATCTCTTTCCATGAGGGTTCTTCTATGCTGTGTGAATGCGTAGTGTTGCTCTCAACTCTCAGCTTGGTTTTGCTATGACAATGGAGGAGAACATATGCAGAGAAAGTTTTTTTTTAAACGTTTTTATCATTTATCTTTGCACTCCCAACTCATGCTCTGACCTCTGTATTCATGGCTGCCAGTTATGCTTCCTATGTTTCATAGTTTGACTACCTTCTCTCCTTTATGATTATCCTTTCTACCACCAGTTTTCATGCTAAGCGGTCTTGTCACCATAATTTTTGTTTATCCAAATATGTATTTTGTACAGTCTCGATGCCATATCATGTCTCTTGCACTTATTAAGGCCTTCACTTTATTGTTTGGATGCCTATTGCATATTTTCGCAATCATACATTGTCATGCATTTGTCATTTCATTCTTATTGCATGTTGTGTTTTGTATGTTTGCCTTTTGATTCCTTTGTATGTCATTTTTTATATGATTATTCATTAATTTTCTTTGAAATGACCATATCCATAGGTCATTTTCAATCAAATTGATTTTGTAATGACACTAACTCCTTTGTTTTGGTTGTGTAGGCAAGCTAATCTTTCATGTTTTTGCAGGAAATTCCTTATGAGGCAAAAATTTGAGCCACAATTTTGGTCAAAAATGTTTATGTAGGAGGATAACTATAGGATTATATGAGGTTAATGTAGGGTTATGATGAATTTTTTTTTTTTTTTAATGTAGGATATAGGATGATGAATGTAGGATTATGATGAGGGTAATATAGGGTTATGATGAGGTTAATGAAATGTTTTTAATGTATGATGTAGGATAATGTAATAGGATATAGGATGTAGGGTGATAATTTAATAGGATGATGAATTCATGAAATGATTATTGCATATCCAAGTTAGATTAGTTTAACAATCCTAGAAAAAATTTCAAATTCAAAGGTTTTAAGAACACTTTTTACACTTACAATACTTTCCTTCCACTTAGTAGCTCAATGTCAATGCTCGTTCTGTTGATGATGACCTTTGCTAGTTTGTCAACACTTGAATATTTTTTAATGATGATAGTTCTTTTGACTTCAAAGATGAATTTTCATGGAATGTAGGCACTTGTATTTGCTTATCAAATTCCCTTGATGTAGATTATTATGTTTCATGTTTTTTCTGTAAATCATATGATATCTATTTTGTTCAGGTCCCTTGTTGATAAATATTGATGTCTCAGGTCCCTTCTGCAATGATATTTGATCGATGTCTCAGGTCCCTTCTGTAATACAGCTGTTTGTTATTAAACTATTTGCATATTTTTTATTGGTTATCTTCCCCTTTGCTTATTTTAAGACTTGTCCTCGAGTCTTTGAATTCTAGAGGATGATTTATGCAAAATGAAATTGAAGAAAAAATAAAACAAAATAGAGAATTCACATTGTCCAAACAATTTGGTTTTCCGATATGAAATCGAGTTTGTATTGTGCGAGTTTCTTGGATTTTCACAACTAAACTCCTTTATTATTATTATTATTATTTATTTTTTATTCCAGAAGTAGGGAATGAATATCACTATGTTGTTCCATTATTTCCATATTGTCTTCTGTTGAGACTCTTTTCAGAAAGTTTTCTTTATTGATAGGCTTATTATAGACTTTAAGTCTATGTCCATTAACTAGAAATGAAATTGATGCTTCATCAATTGTCTTTCTCTTAACTACTTCATTGTCAAAGATTTCTTCTATCTCATATGGCCCAAGCCAGTGAATTGTAAATGTAGCTTTGAAGTCTTTGTACTTGGATTCAAAAATAAGTGCAAATCTCCTTTATGAAAAATTTTGTTTTTGATGAATCTGTCATGTCATTTGATTCTTTGTTGTTGTACTAATGATGTATGCTCAATTGCTTTTTGTCTAATTTCATCTAGTTCATTTAGTTGCATAACTCCCTGTTGTTGTGCTTTTGACAGGTCCAATCCCAATTCTGTTGCAATTTTAAAAGTATGAATTTAAAATTAAATTGGTAACATAACTTCCTTACCATATACCAACTAATATAGGTTGAATCAAGTTGCATTCCTCCATGTAATTCTGTGTGCCCATAATGCATCTCTTAACTTTTCTGACCAATCATTTATGTTCATTTGCATTGTCTTTGTCACGATGTTTTCTAGAACCTTATTAGTGGATTATACTTGTCCATTTGTTTGAGGATGGTATGGAGTAGACTTTCTGTGTTTGATTTTATACTTTTCCGTAAGATCCCAGACAAGTTTAGAAGTGAACTTTGATCCCTGGTCTGTAACAATCTGTCTTGGAACTCCAAATCTTACAAATATTTCTTCAAAGAGGAATTAAACCATTGTTTCTTCTGTTGCTCTTGCCACTTCTTTTGCTTCTACCCATTTTGTAACATAGTCTGTACACAATAAAATGTACTTATTTCCATTTGAAGGCGGGTTAATAGGTCCCACAAAGTAAAGAGATCATTGTTCAAATGGTTCTATAACTACTTGTGGTTTCAATGGAATTTCATCTAATATTACAGGTCTTCCAGTTCTTTGGTAGCTATCACGTCATTTAACCTAGGATTTTGAGTCCTTGAAGATTGCAGGCCAGTGGTAGCCAAGTTTGAGCACCTTGTATGTTGTCCGCTTGTCTGCAAAATGGCCATCATATGGTTCGTCATGACATGCTTTAAAAATATCAATAATTTCATCTTCTCTAACACATTTTCTTATCAAAAGATCAGAACTAGTATAAAATAGGTCACCATTGACCCAGTTATATCTATCACTTTCTCTGATTATTTTTCTTTTAAATGAGATGGTAATACTATGGATGATAAATAATTAGCTACATCTGCAAACCATGGGGTTTTAGTTGTTATAGAAAATAAATTTTCATCGAGAAATTTGTTTGAAACAGGAATAGGATCGCCACGTGAATGAAGTCTTGACAGGAAATATGCTACTTGATTGTATTTACTTAGTCGATCTAGAATAGTGAGATTGAATTCTTGCACTAATAACAACCATTTAGTAATTCTGCCATTGGTAATTGCTTTGTTCATTATGTATTTAATGGTTGAATGGTATGTATGAATAAATATTTGGTAACATGTTATATAATGCCTAAATGGATTGACTATATGCACAACAACTAGCATTTCGTTTTCAGTTATTGCATAGTTCAATTTTTGTCGTAGTTAATTTTTTGCGTATGAAGTAAATGGCATAATTAAACTGATTTTCTTTTTTCCCAAGTGATGCTCCTATAGTTGTATCAGATGCATCAATAGATATGTGAAATGGCAATGACTAGTTTGGCCCTCTAAGAATGGGTGTTATTGACAATTTTTCTTTTAGTATTTTGAATGCATTTTGACAATTTGTTGTTCATTGAAACTCAATGTATTTTGCAAGTAACTTGAATAGGGGTAGAGCTATTTTACTAAATTTTTCAATGAATCTTCTGTATTAGCCTGCATATCCCAAGAAACTTCTTACTTCCTTTTGTGTTGTTGGTGGAATTAAGTTTACAATGACTTGTATCTTTGTTGGGTCTACCTTTATTCCTAAAGAAGAAATGTGGTGTCCCAACATTGTCCTTTAAATTAACATCATAAAACATTTCTCATTGCTGAGGGATAAGTTTGTCTCTATGCATATTTTTAGAAATTTTTTAAGTTTGTTCAAACAATCATCAAATATACCTCCATAGATAGCAAAATCATCCATGTAGACCTCTACACATTCATGAATTAAATCAACAAAGATGGCTAGGATTGCCCTTTTAAAAGTAGTAGCTGCATTACATAACCCAAAAGGAAAAACATTATATGAATATGTTCCCCATGGAAAAGTAAATGTAGTTTTATCCTGATCCTCCAGTGCTATCTTAATTTGATTGCATCCGCTAAATCCATCAAGAAAAGAAAAAAAAAATCTTTCTTGCTATTGAATCTAGTACTTGGTCAATGAATGGTAATGGAAAATGATCTTTCAATGTGGATTTATTCAATTCCCTAGAGTCTACACATATTCTCCATTTTCAATTTTTATTTGGTACCACAACTAAGGGATAAACCCATTGACTATCTGAAATAGGGTAGATGAATCCTACCTGTAACAATTTTTGCAGTTCTTCTTTGATTATTTCTTTCATCATAGGATTCATTCTTCTTTGTGGTTTTCTAACTGGTTTGATATGAGCATCAATATAGATATGGTAAATACATGTCTTTGGATGAATTCCTTGCATATCTGTATAGTCCCAGGCAAAATCTTTTGAATATTTCTGTAATAATGAAATTACTTATTGTTCTTGTGATAGTTGTAGATTATTACCAATATTTAGACTCTTTCCAGGATTGATTTCAATGATTTTTCTTTGTGAATTGGTAATTGAGATAATAGGAAAAATGCTTTCAAATTAATTTTTCAATGATTGAATAGTACAAGTTTCCTGAAAACATTGATTCAAAAGATGATTTGCAGCTTCATATTGTGTTATTCGTAGTTGCTCATAAATAACAGGTTCTGAGATGAAAAGTTCTATTAAATCCTCATTTATTCCTCTTCTCTAAAATTAAAGACTTAATTAATTCTTATAGCATATTGAGTTTCTTGTTGTTGTTGGTCATCAAGCCATGGTAATAAAGAAGGAGATTGTGTTGGAGTTTAAAGTGTAACATGTTTCCTTTCATCTCCATGTGCTATGATCATGCTTCATGATCTACATCCAATGAAGGCATCTGTTGTGGCTAACCATGGTCTACCCAGAATTAAAGAATGGCCTCCTAGATTTATTTTTGGTTGCGAGATTAGAAAGTCTACATGATATTTCCATGAATCCAAAGAAACAATCATATCTTCTAATATTCCCTCTGGTACAACTTTAGATCTATCTACTAGTTCTAAAATTGTAGTTGTAGGTTGAATATTTGGCAATTTTAAATATTTTATAGTCTCAGTTGTCATTACAATTATAGCAGCTCCCAGATCAATTAAAGTGTTTGGAACTGAAAAATAATTGATTGAAATGGTAACCATAGGTATCCCAAGATCAATATACTTTTGTTTCGGGGAAAATCACCCTAGAGGTTCGTTGGGTTACAACCTCCACAGAGCAGGGGCATGCTACTTAAGAAGGACTCACACAACCATGCATGTTCAGAAAAACTAAATAGAGTAGATCGAGGAAGTTACCCGTAGGTCCTACGGTTGAAGCAAATCCCGCAGGGTCCAAACCCCCAGCAACCGTCCTTCCTTCTTAACCTGAAAGACAAGAAGAAACAAGCACGAAGAACTGGTTGTACAGCATATATCTACTCTAAATGTTAGTGAAATCCATATAAAACATCAGATAAATCATAATGAATGCTTAAATAACAATTTTCTCATATATATAAGCAGACACTAACACGTATATTTTGGGAACAAGATCGTACTTCTGTATTATAAATAGCATGTACAAAAGTAACGAGTGGAGAGATCACCTAAATCCTTCCACGATCTTCAAGCAGACCGTCGTCCGAATCCGTCCCGCCCTTGCCTCGCTAAGACTCCTTCCAAACTGGTGCATACGAGATGACATATAGGGAGATGAGCATCTCAAGGAAACAAGGGTTTCCTGTAATGAACTAGGAAAGTGCAGGAGGCACGGGGAATCAGACTTGGATAGGGAATACCAACAGAGTATAATATCAATAAATTCTCTCCCTCCCTTAGGCCATACACATGAGGGGTTTTTATACTCCCTCCAAGTAGTTTCAACAGTTGGAAACAATTGGCCACGTGTTGGGGTGGTTGAACTACCTGAGTAACCATCAACCCAGCCTGAAAATAGGGAATTTTTATATATTTTTTCATAATTTTAATGGAATACGCGGAAAAGTGCAGTTGGACTCGCGTATACACGCGGAAAAGTACGGGCATAGTCGCGTATGGGGATTTTTACACTGTTTTTAAGTGAATTTGTCCAAGTCTGTAGGAATGGGTGCCCAAAACCATCAAAGCAATCATGAATCATATGAAGGTGAGAAATGATGCTATAACAACTTTTCAATTGTTTTTTTTGCATACATGAGACTAGCTAATTTTCCAATGACTTGGATTGTGGTTGGATCTCTTTTCTTTCTGCCATTTTTCTTAATACATAATTCTTTTATTGTTTTTGCATATATTGGAATATCTTTTATAGCTTGAAAAAAGGAATTTTGACATAAGAATTATTTAATTCATCCAAAATATTGAATTCAAGAAGAGAAATTGAAGTTTTATGCTCTATTAACCTTTCTGGATAAGGTGGTGTTTGATTCATAATAGTTTTTCCTTTCTGAATTTGATTTTCTAGATTAGATTTTTCAGATTGTTCTCCTTGTTCATTTTGTTCTTCTATGATTGGTGGAGAATATTTGTGTAATACTTTCCCATACCTTAAGTGGACATCTTGTATAGGAAGAATAGAATATGTAAGAAAATATGTTTCTTCTTCCACATTATATGCTAGTCTTTCCACTTTGTTACTGGGATTTGCTACTGGCTGAGCTAGTAATTGAGTTGGTCTAGGTGGGGGTTGGTTAGAAGGCAGTTGAAGCTAATGTGGTTGAGTTAGTAAGGGTGCAGAATTTTGTTGTGTAAATGGCATTGGTTGAGGATGTTGCTGGAATTGTTGATATTGAAATGGTTGTTGAGGATATGGTTGTTGATATGGCTGGTATTGTTGTTGAGGATAGATTTGTTGAGGTGGTTGGGTCCCATAACTATATCATCACCAACCTTTTCTAGGTTGGTTTTGGTATTGTTGTGGAGGCCAAGCCTGCCATGGAATCATAGTATTCCATGAAGTTTGAGGAGCATATTGATTATCCTGAGGAGTTTGTTGAGAAAATTGCTGAGGTAAATTTTCGTTCATACCGGGAAATCGTGGCTATCAAGGTCTCATTGGTGCCATATAGTAAAGAGAATCAATCCCCTGTACTTCTTCCATTAAATTTACTTGCAATTCTTTAATCTTTGGACAATTTTCAGTTGAATGATTTTCTGTACAAATTCCACACACCTGAATATTATCCAAAGGACATTCTCTTAGTGGATGCTTCTTTCTACACTTAGGACAAACGATTGATAGCATCTGATCTTGTTCATCTTTATTTTTCTTGGCTTTCAAAACATCAACTTGTGTTCCTAAAGTGCTAAAAAGATCAATTTTAAAGTTTTCAAGCAAAATACCTATTTCTTCTCTTGTTACTTTTCATGTTGTTGATTTAGAAGCTCTTGAATTAACGTCTCTTTTTCCACTCTTTGCTCTTCCCCTAGAATATTTTTGACATAGTTCAGCAATATCATCAAATTGAAAATTTGAGATGTCTACTTTGCCCATTACATTGAGAATATCAAGGTATCCATCTCTTATACATTTGAGAAAATTTGTGCAAATGGTATCAGGATTCAAAGTGTGTTGATTGGATTTTTGTAGATTGTAAAGGAATCGTTCTAATTATTCTTCCAAACTCTCATCTTCTTGTTGAGACCTCCTAAAAATATCTTCTTTTGAATCTCTAGGCCTACAATAGGCTTGATACTTCTTAAGAAAAATTCTCTTGATGTCATCCCAAGAGGCAATAGTGTGTTCTCCTAACCCCATAAACCATTTCAATGTAGTTTATTTGAGAGTAGCAGGTGGTATAACATCATTTATCACCTTTATATACTTGATGATCTATGTATTGGCCTTGGGCATCCCTTTCCATTCAGACTTGGTCAACTTCTTAAAAAATGGCATTTTAATTCCATACGTGACTCTGCCCTGTCTTATACGCATGTAGACGTGGGTTTGCTCATATCTAACCCGCATATACAATTTAAAATATTAAAAAATATATAATCTCCCTATTAATTTTATGGGTTTTACCTAAAGCCTACCTACACCAGCCCATGGCCAAACTATTTCCCAACTGAAAAAACTGATTTGAGGAAGTATAAATACACCTCATTGGGAAGGCCTAAGGGAGGAGAGAGAATGTTATTGATACTATAGCATGTCATAGCCCGGATCAAGTCTGATTATCCATGTTCCTCCTGCACTTCCAAGGTTCAGGAAACCCTTGTTTCCTTGTGATGTTCACCCCCATTTATGTGACATCCTTTGCACCTTTTATGGAAGAATATTGTTGAGGCTTGGGCTGGACGAATCTGAAGGACGATTTCAATTGGAGCCATGGTTGATTTCAGGTGATATCTCCACTTTAGTTTTTACATGCATCAATAAAAGAATCTTTGTCCCGTTCCTAATGCCATGGTCTTATATGTCTCTTATACATGTTAAATAATCTTGTAATGGTTTATTTCATGTTAATTTTCATGAGTTTATATGGTCTAACATACTGAAATTTAGGATATATATGTTGTACAACTAGTATGTGTGCTTTGTCTTGAGTGACTTGCAGGTCTTGAAGCAAGAGGAGAAGTAGAGGGTTTTCACCCTACGAGAACGACCTCAAATATAGGACATACGGGTAAGGTCACCTATCCTTAGTTTACTAGTTTAAGCATTAGGACTTGTAATTTTATTGCCTCTTGTGATTATATTCCTTTCGCTCTGTTAGGTCCCTCAATCCAGACCTTAGGGTATTTTTGTCCGCAACAATAGGAAAGAGACGAATTTTATGCATTTTATTTGTATATCCATAAGTACGACATAAAATATCAAACTCAAACATGAATGAATCGGGATCTTCATTTGACATTCCATAAAAATTGGGTAAAACAAAAGGTGGAATATTCTTCATTTTTACCTCCTCTCTAAGGATTTCTCTTGTATATAGAATTGGGAATCCAAAGGTAGCTTCCTGATCATTGTCTAGTTCTATATTATTATGTATCTTATTATCATATTCTATTTTTTCATATTCTACTCTTTTTCTCTCTGCTTCTATTCTCCTTTCTTCCTCTCTTTTTCTCTGCCATTTTTTTATTGCCTCTCATATTGAATTATTTGTTTCGGAGTTATTATTGGTATATCAGATCTTTCTCCTTCCTCTGTCATTTTATTTTCAGTTGTTTGCAATGTCTCAATAAGAGGTTGAGTTAGTGTTTCCTCAACTTTCTCTATTTTTTCAAGAATGTGTTGCTCTATTTGTTTAAAAATCTGTTTCCTTGTCTCTTTTTTTTCCTATGAAAGATGTTTCTATTGGTGTTTGTTTTCTTTTCACTTCATAGGCTAACAAGGTTTTCCTTTCAATAAGAGTCAACTTTTGTCTTGATATTTGTTTTACTTCCAATTCTTCTAAAATTGGTCTTCCAACAATTGGTGTAATTAGTTCTGATGGTCCTACTCCTGTGGATGGTTGAATTTTTGGGGGGTTTTGTTTAGAAAATATACCTTTTTGATATCCTTCTCTAGGCATAAAGAAACATAACTAAAAAAAACTAAATTTTGTCGTTGTTTTTGTTGTGTTTTGTTTTTTATTTTTTATTTTTTTTTAAATCTTCCTAATTGACTATATTTTAAGTATGCTTCCCCGGAAACGATGCCAAAAATGTTGGGTCAATTTACTATGTAAACTAACACTAGTATTTTACTTGTCAATCCGGGTTTGTAGACTTGGAAGCATGTCCAAAATATATGGATTTCAGATGAAGTCAATTTTAGAAGACAAAGTTTAGAAATTGAAAGAAATGCATATTAAAAATATATTCTAAATTCTAAGATTAATGGAAATGCATATTACAATTATAAAATATAACTAATTTTTTTTTAATTCAATATGTAGTAATTGGAGTAAGAGGCTCCTAACTTAGGAGATCTTGGTTGTCCTTCCTCACAGTACTATCTTTAGAAGAGAAACTCAAGAGCAATAGTTCATGATGTATAGAAGGTAAGAGAAGAGGCTCCTAACTTAGGAGGTCCTGGTTGCCCTTCTTTACAGTTCTATTCCAACATTATTACCACTGCATTAAAACTAGAAATTCAAGAATAATTCAAGAAAGGAAGAGAGGATTAATTTTAGTTGTTGTTCATGATTTAATAGAAATATAATTTAACTTAAATTATTGTTTTTCCTTTCTTATGAAAATTAGATTTAAACCAGAAATCATCCAGAAATCATAATAAATCATAACACATCACAATGGTTGAATCATAGATCTTAAGCAAAAACTATTGCATTAAAAACTATGCTAATTTAACAAAAGTGTACTTAGCTTGGTGTGGGGGGCCTCCACCCTTGCCTTGCACACTTGAAGAACTTCTCAGCTACAGAAAATTTAATCAATCATCCACAACATGAATAGAAAATAGGAAGTAGAACTGGTTCTTCAAATTATCTCAAAGTTTTCAAAAGTCTCAATACAAAATTACACAAATCTTGCATGCTTGAATGACCCATAAACTTGGTTTAAATAGACAACTAATAAAAAAATTGAGCTCTAATGTCTCTAACAGTCCTATATATCCTAATCCTATCCATATAGGTGAACTCGTCCATTTTTTTTTTACAAAATCAGGAGAAATCCCAAAAAATACTAATTCTGCCCTTTTTCCTAGGGATTTCTGAAAAACGGGTCAAGTTTGAACAGCATTGATCGAGTCTGTTTTAGCTCAATTTAACCTAACCAATAGGTATTTTTACATCTGTGGTACCCAATATTTCCAAATATATGCTCATCTCTCGCCCAGTTTTCCTACACATATGACTTCAATGGAGCTATTACGAGAATTTTTAGTGTAGTCAAAAAATACTCTTAAAACCCAATTCTTACAAAAATCTCTAAAAATTGAAAAAATTAATTTAATTACCTGAATATGCATAATAAGGATAAAATGAGGCATATATGGATGATATAAGGTGGAATATGGTAGAAAATAGGTGGATTCATGGTAGGAAAATTTGACCAAAATTGAGGCCCAACACCTATCATAATTGTGCCAAAGAAAGATGGGACTTGGTATATATGCATTGATTACAGAGCAGTAAAGAATATTACACTCAAGAACGGGTACTCCTTGTCTAAGCTTGATAATCTACTAGATAAATTGCAACGATCAAAATATTTCACCAAGTATCATTTAAAATTAGGGTATCACTAGGTTCAAGTCAAAGAATACACCTAGAATACCACCTTCAAAACCATACAAGGTTTATATGAGTGGTTAGTTATGCCATTTGGTCTATGCAATGCACTAGCTACATTCATGAGATTAATGAATGTTGTAACACACCCTTATCTACATTCATTTTTTATTGTTTATTTGGATGATATATTAGTTTATAATGCTACTTGGGAGGAGCACATCTCACACTTGATGTAGTAGCTAGAGACTTTGAAGAAGCATCGATTGATGGAAAATATCAAGAAATGTGAATTTTCACAAAAATATTGTTGTATTTAGGCTATGTGATTGGTGGGGGGAGCTTAAGATATATCCTACAAAATTGGATATCATTAATAAGTGGTCAATGCCTACAACATTTTTTGAAATCATGAGTTTCATTGGAGAAACACAATACCTGAGGAGATTCATACCTTCATTTTTCAGCAGTAGTTGCACCACTTCATGTTATTACAATTATTTTGGAATGGTTTTCGATGGGGAAAGGCTCAACATAAGGCCTTTGAAAATTTGAAAAAGAAAATAAGCCAAGCACCAATTTTCATATTACCAAACTTTCAACAACCCTTCAAAGTAGATATAGATACAAGTGGGTATGTTGTGGGAGTGGTCATGATGCAGGGATGAATACCCATATGCTACCCTTTTGAAGTGTTTCATCGAGTGGTTCTCAACTACCCTACCTACGAAAATGAGATCTATGCTGTTGTGAAAAAGTGGAAACACTATTTGATGGGAAAGGATACCATCATCCACATAAATCACCATTCGTTACATTATCTACAGGCCTAAAGTAAGCTACAATATATTAGACACTACAAATGGATGGGGTTCTTACAACGATTTTATATAGTCATCAAGTATAAGAAGGACAACATAAACAAGTTGGTCGACATGCGTTTAAGGTAATTCACATTAAAATTTACAATTGTGGGAACTCTAATGCACATGGAACCTTTCACCAATTATGGATATACAAAAGCATATTTAGAGGATGATAACTTCAAGGAGGTTTTTCAACAATTGTAGATCTAGAGTTATCAAGATGATGAAGAAAACATAGTTGACTATCATCGGGAAAAAATGGGTTACTCTGTAGGTTGGAAAAGATTTTGTGTTCCTTTCAGTGAGAAATCGTAGCCAATTAGAGAGGCTGACACCTCCAAGGTTTTAGGGAATATCGGTGTTGGAAAGACAATGGCCAACTTATAAAAGTATGTGTACTGGCCCAAAATGAAGAAGATGTAGAGAGGTCCATTAAAGGATGTGCACTTTGTTGTACCAACGAGCCTGATTAAAAGAAATAATGTCAATATTATCCCCTACTTGTTACCACTCGTCCTTTGGAAATCATTTCCATGGAATTTGTAAGAGGTTTACCGACAAATAGGAAGGGACATGACTACATGCTTGTGGTATTTGATAGGTTTAGGAAAATGTGCATTATCATGCCCTGTAAAAAGACCATTAGGGGACAAGAAGAAACAAATTTATTCTTTGAACAGTTCTAGATTCCCTTTGGGATACCAAACAACATAATTTTAGACACGGACACTAAATTTCTCAATTCATTTTGGAATATATTGTGTGAGAACATGGACACGAAGTTAAAGAGGTCTACAACATTCCAATTGTAGATAAATGGGAAAACAACAATATTCAATAGGACCTTGGTGCAACATTTGAGAGGTTAATATAAGAAGATTCCAAATCCCTAGGATGAAAACATGGTCTATATAGAACACTCTTATAACAGTGCAAGCCGCACTGCTATTGGTAGGCCCCCATTGGAAACTTGTTTTGGATATTTTCCACCTTCACCTTTAGATGTTGTATATGAGAAACAAGGAGGAGTGAGGAAGGGTATAAAAGGGGGTGCTTTAAGAGATGAAAAAATTATTGAGAAGGCTAGGTAAACCTATCTGCAAGTATAGGAGACATTGAAGAACTCACAAGAAAAATATAAGTCCAAGTATGATCAACACGAAACAAAGAAATCATTCAGAGTGGGAGACAAAGTATGGTTGCAGTTAAACAAGGAGAGGATTCAGGATACTTGTAATAAAATCAAGGCTTTGCAATAAGGTGCTTTAGATATATTAGAAAATGTGGGAGATAATTCCTATAGACTTAGTCTACCGCCATACATGCACATTTTCTTAGTGGTGGATGTAGAAAATTCCAAACTTTATGAGTCTTCCAAGCTAGATCAGGAAGATGAACAAGTCCTACGTTACATAGAGGATTTATCTCTAGATGCCCAGGAAGGGTTGAAAAAGGATGCAGTTTTGTATAATAGGTATAGAACTACAAGACAATGGCAACATGAATTTTGTAAGATTGGGCTAAAATGACAACTTCTAGGAAAATAAAAATGGTACTCTAAGGAGAAGATAGAAAAAAACATTCTCACCTCATTTAGTAAAAGTTTTTTGGGACAAAAATCCTCCCAAAATGGAGAGGTATGATTAGTATTGGATTATTGTATCATTTTTTATCAATCTAAATGATTTCAGAGTAAAAAAAGTGGAGGAATCAACTTGTGGGAGTAATTTTATCAACCCGGCCTAGTTTGGAGAATTGGGGTATGAAACCTTCCAGGGCCATTTTGAGGCCTTAAATTATTTTTTTTGGGATAAAAATTTCTCACTCAAATTTTTGACCCCGTGACACTATTATAAAGTTGAAATTTTTTCCAATAATACAAGAACCACATCAATCAGAGTTCAAATGCAAAATTTATGCCTCTCGCATGTTGACCTATCATGATTGACCACCACGATTGACTGCCATGATTCAAGAAGATGTCATGTCAACCTCCGTTACTCATTCCAAAGGGACTACCCACATGAGGAATATAAAGAAGACTCTAGAAGAGTCAATTTTGTAACTCTAGTTAAGAGTTTAAGTAGTCAAACCCGACCCAAAGTTTCCTATCGGACTCAATTATAATCATACCACTAGGAGGAAAAAGAGAGTTCATTCATTTCGATTGTATTTTATTCCAAAATAACAGAAAAAAACTTGGGAGTGGGAGTAAGAGAGCATAAAGGTGGGGGTTCAATGTTTTTAGAAACATATTAGGTCACAAGTCTCAAGAAACGCCACGAAATATGCATTCTCCTTTTGAACTTGATTAATTCTATCCCAGAGAAAAATTGATTAGAGCAACCTCACCTTATAGTTGATTTTTCTCCCATAAGGGTTACGCAAATCATATCTTGCATTCATTTTGGTTTTTGTATGATTTTATTTTAATGTTCTCTATTTTTCACATTTTATCTATTACAAGCTTAGGAAAAAAGTGATAATCGATAAATCTGGAACCTAAGGAAATTAACCCTCATAGCATAGATTTCAGTCATATTTTATTAAATATATTGTGACAACCTGTCTAGTTAAATATCTAGGGAAATTTATGGATCACCTTCCCATTTATCTTGATTACCATTTAGTCTTGGCCAAGAACACAATAGTTGACGAGCCAATTTAAGCATTTTTTAATGCAAGCACAATTGAGCCAAGTGCCTGATCCAGGGGATCGAAAGATGCTCAAAGATAAAATTTCTCGAAATCACCAAAAACTAGTGCCAAAGCGTAGACCTCGTTGTTATTATTCCAACAATGCTTGAATCGCTTCAATCTGACATTGTATGTCAAAGTCATCGCATTCTGAAGTTTTTGGAAAACAACTAAAAAGTCAACTTGCAGAGTTGATTGGGCAGTCCGTACAAGTGACGTGGCGTTGACATTAGTAGATGACTCGGTTGTATGAAGGACAAGTGGGCCAATCACGTGCTGACACTTGGCCCTGTTGTACGAGGACATTTAGCGAGTTTTCATCGGTTGGGTTGGTTTTGGTGTGGCCCAATCATGGGGTACCACGTGGCCCAATGGGAGGGAGCCATATGGTCCTTGGGAATTATGCCAAAAATTTTATGGGTCGACCAGACAACCTCACTGGGATCAAAACCATGACCTGTCATTAACTAATCGACAGACTTACGGCCACACCACAAATTTGGTGCTTGCTATAACATTGGCGTTGATTTATTTATTGGTATGTTGTTGGAACATTAGCGGAGAGGGTGTGCACATGGCCCCAGCCCCAGGTCATTTGGAGAGCGACGTAACCATGCTTCAAGAGCATTGGGTGGGTGGTTAGCTCATATCTTACGTCGCATTAAACACCAAATGACCAGGAAGCGGAAGCAGCGAGGTTGGGCGGTTAGTCCTAGCCCCAATTCTATGTTGAACTCATACGCCCATAGTGCAATCAATGGGGCTCGAAACCGGAGGGGAAGGCGTGTGGCCCGACCCCTAGCCATATGTACTCAAGGTGACCACAGCCAAATCCAATGACAAAGGGGCGAGCGCGTGGCCCAAACCCTGGACACATGGTGTCATGCAACCATGAAGCATGGCTGGAAAATTGGTGCTTAAGGTTTATTGGCGCAATTAATGATGCGACAAAATGCACTGTTTTTGGCAGAATCAACGTCTGTCTTGTTGGCCTGTAACTGCATACAAAGTGGAGAAGGAGAAAGGAAGGGAAATCCTTATTGTCAAAGAGCTTCAAAGGAATCAATCTACCTTTCCGTTCAGTAGAAAGGGGAAAATATTGTTGATGAGGTGTGATGGTGATCAAACTTCATTTCTGCCCTCATTCCATTTCATTCACCCTCTATGCTCCTCATTTCCTCCATGTTCTAAAGTTCTACACCTTATTTCTTTCAAGCTCCCCCTTAAACCATTAACACCCAAATTTTAGAGTTAAAAAAGGAGAAACAGTAGAATCAAAGGAAGCAAAGGCAACAGAGAAGTAGTTAAGGCAGAAAAACAGCAAAGGCAGAGTCTTGAACGAGATTGGGTCAATTCGTGCACGCGTTCGAGTCGAGTCATGAACGCTAAAGCAGGTCAAGTCGTGAACGCAGGGAAAGTATTCCATGAACAAATAAAAAATGACCGGGCGCAACCAAAGAGACAAGGTTGGAAAACCACGGTAAGGGAGCGGTGAGAACAGTTTGATCTAAGCAACGATCAATGGCAGAGATTCAAATCGCAATCGCAGATCTCAAGTTTTTCAGGATGGGCACAAGGGTAAATGTTAAAATGAGCATAACGCAATTTGCGATGAGGTGGGAACCGTTCAACCGTGGCGCTCATATAAGCCTTACCAGTTGCCCGCACTTCGCAGCCCGCAGGTTTCTACCCTTACCTCTTAATACTTTCGCAAAACCTTGTTTTTCCACCGATGCGATGAAGCGGGACCCACCATAACTTACCACATTATTGAAACCGCATGCAAAATCTTGTTTCCGCCTTAAACTTTACCTTTCTCCGTTGTTCCGCTTTATCCTTATACTTTTCCTTTTTCACCGCTATATCATTATTTCACCTCCGCTTTTCCCCATTCCCCAATTGCAATTAAAGTGGGTCCATTCTCCCCGATACGTCACCCTTCCCCCACCGTCCATCGCATTTCGCAAAATTAAACCTTATTCCATTCTGCCAAATGTTAAAAAATACGATCGCTGATGTGCGATATCGTATCACATAGTTTTTAACTTACCATTTGAAATGCCCGCAACCTATTTTGTTTAACTTGATGCAATCGAGTCCCACCTTCCCTCCACGTCACTTACCTTCTCCTTTTCACTTCGCACTTCACTTCTTTTAGTGATTACCACCTTCGCTTACGGCTAAACCTTAAGTTTTGCGATCTACGAGCTACGCTCCGGTCCCATCGTCTGCCACGTCACCATTCCCCCACCATTCATCGCATTTCGCAAAATTACAACTTATTCCATTCTGTCAAACATTAAAACCTGCAATCACCGATTTACGATATCGCATCGCACAGCTTTTAACTTACCATTTGAAACATCCCCAACATATTTTGTTTAACTTGCGGGTTGCGGTCTGGTCCCACTGTCTGCCACGTCACTTCTGCCCATCGCATATCGCTCCCCGCATATCTTATCCCTTACCCTCAATTGTACACTGATAAAACCTTCCGACTGTGATTTGCGATGGGAGCAAGGCCCCACCTTCCTTTCCACATCATCTAAAGCCACTCCCAGTCTCTGACCCACCTTCTTTGGGTTTAAATCATTTCCACAGTGCGTTAATACTATCATCCCCACCAGTATTCCGTCATTCCCATTCGTTGTCACACATCCCATCACCGCTACGCCCTTTGTATCTCTCTATCACCTCTGCTTCACCCCAATGTATCCAACAGTCCTTAACGCATTTCATACCCCCCCCTGGCCTTCGAACTTTAACCATGGGGCGGGGGGAGGGGGAGTTCAAAATGGGCGGTATCCATTACCTCCCACTCCTCCACGTGTCGTCCTCTCATCATTTCGGACCCCCTAGCCTTCGAACTTTAACCATGGTGGGGGGTAGTTCGAAATGGGCGGTATCCATTACCTCCCACTCATCCACGTGTCGTCCTCTCATCATTTCGCACCCCCCCCCCCCCTCTCCGATACCGCGCTTACCACTTGAGACCCCCTCCGAAATCTGGTTCCCATTTTGCAATTCAAAAAACACCGCATGGGATTTTGGGCAGAACAAGCAGGTTGTGGTTTACTCAATTTTCTCAAGAGATCTACACTAAAAAACCAGGTGCGTGTAGTACGACGGACCTCTTCATAATGTAATAAGTGGAAATCACCAGACTGAGGGAGTGGATATTTGCAAGAAATATATGGAATCATATGATGACAGTCAGACTGTCCACCTATGATCGCTCTTCGCCATACCATCTTGAAGGCTCCCATTACTGGCCTCCATGGGAAACCATGTCCTCTTTGTTTCCTGTTTAATTTTGACGATTTTGTTGGTGAAATTTCAAATGTCACCCATTCCTGTTTTAATTCTCTCAATACATAAGTAGTGTCTCGATGTACGCTCTGCAAGTTAGGTAGGATATTTTGATTTCATAGGTATGGGTTGATCATAAATGATCAGGATGGTAGACCCTCAAGAGGAACTCTATATGTAGCTAGTTCCAAGATTAGAGAAGGGTTCTGGAATTTGAAAGAATTTTGTTGTAGTTTTGTATGATTGTGCTCCCTGTGCTCTGAGATACATATTTGGGAGAGTTATTTGAACTTAATATGATACAGTGATGTTATTTGGATTCCAGATGGAGCAATGAGTAGTATGTATATGTTTTCTTTTGTTATCAGTAATCTCCTTTTTATGTATAATCACCTTTCATTCTCTGTTGTTTTAATGGTTCGTGTAATGTAGTTGTTGGTAGCCTGCAATTTTATTCATGAATTCATGTCTGTATAATGCTCAAGTGTTAACACTCATGTATTAATCTTGTCGCACGCCCTTAATTCGCACTCCACGAACCTCTGTTTTTGTCCATATATCATTCATATGTGTTTCCTCTGAGATCACGAGGGACAAATTCTTAATCTTCTTAAGCCTGTCTCTGGTGGGTTCCTTCTCAGTTCTTTCTCAACGCCCCCTGCACATTTTAAAAATTATGCTCATTATTTTATACTTGGCCCATCTAAAAGCCATCAGTCTCACAGTCTCCTGAGCCCTTTCACTCTTTGGGGAATTCACATGAATCGACTCCAAGGTCTTCTCCATCCTAGAACCACTAAAACCCTTATTCTCTTGACTCATATTCTGTCAAAGCAATTTATAAAATTGTCTGCATTTAACCTGTGATTTTAAGATGTCCTAGGCACCGGTATTTTGAAACTCAAGGTTGTCTTTAGGAGCTACAACATATTTTTAGCGTCATTGCCGGGGAAACGAATTAGAAAACCTTTCCCTGGGATACGACATTAGCTTCACCCTTAAATCTGGTGAGCACGAAGGGTTGAGAGTTGCATAGACCTCACCTTGGCGACTCCACTGTTATTAATTTTCCAATTAGTTGTAATCATGGCATAAAAAAGGCCTCATAGTCTATCAGATATTTCCCAGGAGAGAACCCCTTCTGTGTCTAATCTTGAAAATATTATATTTAGGAAAGTCTGGAAGGAGAAGTAGTCTAACCATGCTGACTTACCCTCATTTACTCTAGAAGCTTCACCTTCCTCATCTCATGAGCAGGGGCATTAGGCTCAAAACAACCTTTGTCCATAAATAAATGTAAAGGGGGGTCTCATGTTTTATTTCCCCATGTAATTATTCATAGTTGAGTTATTTTTAGTTAATTAGAGAGGAAAATGTAACTGCCTGGATGATTAGTGGGCATAGGAAGAGACAGTCCATCTCTGTCTGTCAAAGGGTTAGTCTAAACGTTAGAGATTTGAAGAGTTTTGAGAGTTAGAGGAGTTGAGTCGATTCAGTGGATTTTGTATAAAAATAAGCCTAACAAGCATAATAAGTAGACCTGCATAGAGAGCTGCATAGTGTGAGAGGTCAAAGAGACAGCGCAGTATAGCAGAGGGCCATGGAATTGAAGATTGTAAGTAATTCATACATACATGTTATAAAAGAAGTGTTCAATATTACATGTGCATCATCGAGTTTGTTTCTGTGTGAATGTGCCTTGAAACCCCGTATATTTTGTATGAGAAGGACCTTATGATTGTTTAAGGTCTTTACGTGTTCCCATGATGTGAACGCATGTAGTGTGTGTGAAGAATATTTGAGCCTCCGTGTGTTGTATGTGAAAAGGACTCTGTGATAGGGTTCATATAATACTCTACATCTAACGAGGAAGTCGATGACAAATCTTTATCTGTGTACAAATTAAACTCTGCATAAGGAGCATAGCATCGCCTTTGTTGTTGGAGGTCGATTAAATCGATTCATTTTGTTAGGGCATAACAAGAGAAGGCCCGACGGCTTTATATACAGCACTGTACACAATTGACCTCTGTTTATAATTCACTTGCGTGGTAATCTTGTATGGGCTCGATAGAATCCAACCATGTTTCGATCCTTCTATCGTAGATGCAAGCTATAACATAGTCTTGGTATGGAATACAATTGCATTGGTGCAGTTGAAACAAGATTGAAAGGCGAAGCAAATGGGTTTCGGAAGGCGTAGAACTGAAGATGGAACCTGGAGCGTGGTAGGAATGGAACCAAGAGGTGAACGCGAAACCGGAGGTAATGGCTGAGTGGTATTGTGAACAAACCCGCCTATTTCACACCACCTTTGCCCAAAGATGAAACCACAAGAAAAAAAAACCCGATCCTATGAGATTGTGCCACGTCAAAGGGGACAAACCACTCTTATCGCGTTTTTTTTTAGTGTTAAACCCCGGAGAGGAAAAAAATGTGAAACTCCACCCTGTTCGTTGGATCGACCTCATCAGCGCGATACTCCTCCAGCCATTGGATGGGCGCGTGGAATTAACAAAGGTATGCTACGTTGTTGTTAATGAATAAATGCGTGGGCCCGAGAATTGTTACATAAATTTTGGGTTTAATATATGGTTTGGTTGTGCCAAGAGTTATATGTATGAAATTCCATGTTGTGGGGTTATATTGCTACGTGAGAGAAGATTAGCATATAATACTGAGTTATAGTATCGACGTGTAGTTTTAATTAAAAGTCAGGGGGGAGTTTAACATAAGGCTCAACCCCATTGGTTAAAACCCAAGGTTCGCACATAGAGTTTGATGGGTATGGTTTCATAACCATATAGAAAGGGTGAAGGGCTCCCACCCAAGTGATATAATTTGAATGCCTGGGTTTATAACCCTTTGTGTAGAGAGAAATGAAATCGACTATGATAGTAACCATAGCCTTGAAAGGTAACCTCCGCCTATTGAACTGTGTATGGATTTCCATATGTATGGGTTTATCACCATTTTTTTAACCCTTGATAAGAAGACCTCGCAGTTAGTAGAATTTCCAGATTTAAATTTGGGACTGCGTACAAAAATTGAGTACCGGTGTTTCTATCTAGAAGAGAGTTAATTTAATATCTCAAATCCTTGATTTGAGATATTAAATATTCCAGATTTCTTTATTAAAATTGCCAGCTAAGAACTTAGAAGGGTAAGAGTTAGCCCAGATTGTGAATTGGTTGGAAAATGAATTGGGAGGGCAGTTTATGCACAGCTTTGAGGACGAAAATTTGAGTGAACCAGGGACTGTGAGTTTTACCCCCATCATAGTGGTATCAAAGCTTGAATTGAATTAGCTCTTTGAAAATGTTATTTTAAAATGCACATGCACTGAACAGGAAAGAAAATTTGATGCTTAAATCTGTTTAACAGAATTTACAGATTTGATTGAGTATGCAGTGAAGGTCTCCAGATGTGGAGAATCTGGATCTAAAGACAAATTGCTTTGAAGATTGCAGCAAATAGAGATGCAGTGTAGGTGAAAGAAGAAGCAAGATCATTCAAGGATCTTGAGAGGTGAGTTGAGGAGCCTTATTTGAACTCTGGTTTGAAGGTATTGTTTGCAGAGTGCTGAGTGCAAGAAATTGAGGAAGGAATCTCAGCAAGAAGCAGATCACAGCTTTGAGAGCGATGATAAGAAGAGTCCAGCAAGGGATTCTGAGTGTAGAAAGAGTGTGGCAGAACCTGGAAGATTCCCAACTGAGGTTGGATGGAAGAAGAACAGAGGTGTTCTTGAGAGAAAGTTGTAGAGTGAAGCCTAGAGAGTAGAAGAGAGTGCTCAGGAGGTTTCAGCAGATAGGGGACCAGTACTTTCCAAGATCCAGATCCAAAGGAAGGGATTGGTGAGGTAAGTTGCAGCAAGAGAGCTTGTTGTTGCGGAGGCTTAGTGTAGCTTGTGAGTGAGGAATTCCTAGAGGAGAAAAATGGCTACTGACAGCCATAACAGAGACTGCAGAGGTTCTGAGAGAGGCCACAGTAGAAGAGTGAGGGAAGATGCCAAATAAAGTGGCATGAGGAAGAGACTCATTGATGAAGAGTGTTGGAAAGAAATGGCTGATATCAATAAGCAGCTTGATGAACTGGAGAGGATGATAGAGGAAAACCAGAGAGTTGGTTAGCTCATAAAGAAGAAGGTAAAGTGGCAGAGGCCACAAAGGAAGAAGGATCAGATGATAAATTCTCAACAGGAAGAATAAATGCTCAGAAAGATTGAGTATTTGGAGAAGAACTTGGAGATTGAAGCTTCAAGTGATACCAGAGGGTCAACGAGCCTTAAATCTGACATATTTTGTATTTTTGCAGGAAAGCCATGTGGAGATGAGCAAACTGCTGACGTTTTCACTGAGAAGGAAAATGGAGCAGCTACATGTTTTGAAGATGCCCATGCACAATTAGAGAAATATTCTGCTTTCCAACATATTGGAAGCAGAGGAGATTTAGTTTATGATATTGGCCAGAAGCTGGAGGTTGAACAGCCTGAATAATTTGAAGAAGAGAAGACTATTGAAGAATCTCTGAAGCATATGGAAGACTTGGAACAACAAGAAGATTTGATGATCAAATCATCAAATGAGACCATGAGGTCTTATGTTTTTGCATCTGACAAGTTGTGTATGAATGCAGGTGTTAATGAAATCAGTTCATATGATGGAACTGTGAAAAATGAAGCTGACTGTTTCCAAGCAATATATGATGAGTATCTTTCAGATGAAGATCAGATTGTGTTATTGTACCAGAAGGAATTCCTTAATTCCTTGTTTTATAAAAGGGATTGCTTCAATGAGGAAAAGACAACTATGTACGAAGATGATAAGTTTGATAATGAAAGAGATTTTTTCTATGAGGTTGGTGATGATGAGTTTGTCATTAATACTGATAATGACAATTTGCTTTTGTTGAATGGCCAAATGAAGAATGATGGATAGATAGCTAAATTTTTTGCAGAGATGGGAAATCAGAATTCTATTCTGATGAAGGTTGAGGAGATAGTGACAGCAGAAGATAGTGAAGAGTGTGATAAGATGCCAATATTTTTGCATGAATTGAGTGCTCCAAGGCAGAGGACATAACCACAGAGAGAAGGTGTTCATATGGTAAGGACAGAGGTGAATGAGAAGAGGAAAGTTCATTTTTATGAACTAGAGCAGAGGGACATCCTTTCAGAGGATGGTCCAGAGGAGAGACTAAATTATTGTCTCAATGATTGTTTGAAGACCTGGAATCAGCATACTGATATGCTGATTGAGAAGAAAATAAATTTGGGACAGCATACTGCGATGCTGACCAAGGAGAGAAAGGCATTGAGGCCTTGTGATTTCTGTTTTAACAAATTTTTGGCGAATTCAGATCCTGTTGATGCTGAAGATAAATTGACAGCATTGGGCAGTCCATTGGGAAAGGAGAAGAATTCAGTGGAAGATATTGACCCATGGAATGGAGGAATTGAGTTGCTAGAGAGTATGCGGAATCAACAGGATTCTATACAAAAGAGGAGACCTCAATTTCCGAATTGGGGATTGCAGAATGAAGATGAGCAGCTGAAGAATGAAGATGAGATAGTCATGTCTCATGTGCAGAGATATGTTGGTAGCAGAGAAGAATTGGTGATTGGATCATCAATTAAGACCACCGGGTCTTGTGAATTAAAATTTGACAAATTGATTGTGTTGACAGGCAAGGCAGGAAACAATCCATCTTTTGGAGTTTTTTTTAGGGGTGATGGATTGTTGCAGAAGGATGAAGGTGAGGCTATCATGCCTCCTGTAAATGAACTTATTATTTCTGCAGAGGACGGAGAAGAATTGGCTTGTTCGAATATCCAAGAGAAGGTTGACGAGAAGGTTGTATGGCAGACTTTTGGGGCTGCTACAGCAGTTGAAAATCAGAGTTTTACTCTGATAAAAGATGAAATCTCAGTGTTTGAAAGACTTGAGGTGATTAGCAGAATCATTCAAGAAGAAAGGAGGCAATTGCTGAAGATTGTCCAGGAAGAAGAAGAAGAACATGCTGAATTGAAATTACAGCATGCTGACAATGAGATACAAGCACAAAACAAGTAGCTGGAATTTTTACTAAAGACATTCAAAAAAGAAAGTGAAATGGCAGAGCAGCAGCTGATTGAAGTGTTGTTGGAAGAAATGCTGGAGCAACAAACTGAAGTGTTTCCAGAAGAGGAGGAGCAAACGCAAAGATTTTATGAGGTTGGTGTTTGTTTTGTGACTGCAGGCACTGATGGAAGGACTAACGCATGTTTAGTCCAGAAGAATAGAAGGGATGAGTATGATGACTGGCAATTCAAATACCAGTCCGAAGATTTGCTGAAGACAGAGAGTAGAGAAATTGTCATGAGTGGAAATCTAGAAGATTTTTTCTGTAGCAGAAGAAAAGAGGGTATGGATGATTGGGAGGCAGTAAGAAGGGCTATAGACACAGCTGAAGTAAGTATGGCAGTAGGAATAACTACAGCAAGCACGAGATTACAACAAGAGGAAATAGAAGTTCAGCAATCAAGGAGAAGTGGTGTCTAGCAGTCAGAAGACACATTAGATCAAGAAATTGAAATTATAAGAAAATTGATGATGAAGGTGTCTGAGAAAAAGACAGCAGCAAAGAAACAAAGAAGTAGCAGCAAAAGAAAACCAGAAGGAGGCTATAAAAGTGCAGCCAGTGGAAAGCTGCAGCCCAAAGAATGGAAGCCAGGGGGAATACAAAGGAAGAACACTGCAACAGATGACCAGTTGCAGAACAAGGTGTGGGATCCAGGAAGATGAAGATGAAAGCACATGATCAAGATATCATGAACTATTTTAACCTGGGGAGTCTGATGCAGGGGCATTAGGCTCAAAACAACCTTTGTCCATAAATAAATGTAAAGGGGGGTCTCATGTTTTATTTCCCCATGTAATTATTCATAGTTGAGTTATTTTTAATTAATTAGAGAGGAAAATGTAACTGCCCGGATGATTAGTGGGCATAGGAAGAGACAGTTCGTCTCTATCTTTCAGAGGGTTAGTCTAAACATTAGATATTTGAAGAGTTTTGAGCGTTAGAAGAGTTGAGTCGATTTAGTGGCTTTTGTATAAAAATAATCCTAACAAGCATAATAGGTAGACCTGCATAGAGAGCTGCATAGGGTGAGAGGTCGGAGAGACAGCGCAGTATAGCAGAGGGCCATGGAATTGAAGATCTGGCCAGAGGCCAGTAGATTGTAAGTAATTCATACATACATGTTAAAAAAGAAGTGTTCAATATTACATGTGCATCATCGAGTTTGTTTCTGTGTGAATGTGCCTTGAAACCCCGTATATTTTGTATGAGAAGGACCCTATGATTGTTTAAGGTCTGTACGTGTTCCCATGATGTGAACGCATGTAGTCTGTGTGAAGAATATTTGAGCCTCCGTGTGTTGTATGTGAAAAGGACTCTGTGATAGGGTTCATATAATACTCTACATCTAACGAGGAAGTCGATGACAAATCTTTATCTGTGTACAAACTAAACTCTGCATAAGGAGCGTAGCATCGCCTTTGTTGTTGGAGGTCGATTAAATCGATTCATTTTTTTAGGGCATAACATGAGAAGGCCTGACGGCTTTATATACAGAACTGTACACAATTGATCTATGTTTATAATTCACTTGCGTGGTTATCTTGTATGGGCTCGATAGAAGCCAGCCATGTTTCGATCCTTCTGTCGTAGACGCAAGCTATAACATAGTCTTGGTATGGAATAGAGCTACATTGGTGTAGTTGAAACGAGATTGAAAGGCGAAGCAAACGGGTTTCGGAAGGCATAGAACTGAAGATGGAACTTGGAGCGTGGTAGGAATGGAACCAAGAGGTGAACGCGAAACCGGAGGTAATGGCCGAGTGGTATTGTGAACAAACCCGCCTATTTCGCACCACCTTTGCATGGAGGTGAAACCACAAGAAAAAACCCGATCCTATGAGATCATGCCACGTCAAAGGGGACAAACCGCTCTTATCGCGTTTTTTCGGAGCATTAAACCCCGGAGAGGAAAAAAACGCGAAACTCCACCCTGTTCGTTGGATCAACCTCATCAGCGCGATACTCCTCCAGCCGTTGGATGGGCACGTGGAATTAACAAAGGTATGTTGCATTGTTGTTAACGAATAAATGCTTGGGCCCGAGAATTGTTACATAAATTTCAGGTTTAATATATGGTTTGGTTGTGCCGAGGGTTATATGTATGCAATTCCATGTTGTGGGGTTATATTGCTACGTGAGAGCGGATTAGCATATAATACTGAGTTATAGTATTGACGTGTAGTTTTAATTAAAATTCAGGGGGGTTTTGACATAAGGCTCAACCCCATTGGTTAAAACCCAAGGTTCGCACATAGAGTTTGATGGGTATGGTTTCATAACCATATAGAAAGGGTGAAGGGCTCCCGCCCAAGTGATATAATTTGAATGCCTGGGTTTATAACCCTTTGTGTAGAGAGAAACGAAATCAACTATGATAGTAACCATAGCCTTGGAAGGTAACCTCCACCTATTGAACTGTGTATGGATTTCCATCTGTATGGGTTTATCACCATTGTTTTAACCCTTGATAAGAAGACCCCACAGTTAGTAGAATTGCCAGATTGAAATTTGGGATTGCGTACAAAAATTGAGTACCGGTGTTTCTATATGGAAGAGAGTTGATTTAATATCTCAAATCCTTGATTTGAGATATTAAAGATTCCAGATTTATTTATTAAAATTTCCAGCTAAGAACTTAGAAGGGTAAGAGTCAGCCCAGATTGTGAATTGGTTGGAAAATGAATTGGGAGGGCAATTTATGCACAGCTTTGAGGACGAAAATTTGAGTGAACCAGGGACTGTGGGTTTTACCCCCATCATCTCAGAAAGCCGACATCTATGGTCCTAGCACCACATCCCGCATACTTGAGTATTCTCCAGAAAGCTTTTCTCTAGCCAGTTCAATCATAAAAAACGAAGCTGAATCCGCTGATATTTCTTTTCCTCCTTTTCACCCTACTCTCGAGATAGAACAGATTAAAGAAGTTACAATCCTCCAAATATTTCTACAGACCAATATAGCAACCTATATTCAACACACACCTATTATACCACAGCCAATTCATCCTCAAAATCTACCATCACCGCCCCTCATGGTTGTACTTGGCTTCCTCCTCAAAAAATATGCCCCACTGGCTCTACCTCCAGTACTGAATGACATTCCTCAAGATTATCTAAAACTCTTGCCTCGGTTCACCATGGAAGATAGTACTTCTTCTCAGAGACATTGAAAACTTATGCGCATTTTCTGAGAATGTAAATGTAGAGCACCTAGATGTGGTGTTGAGGCTTTTCGTCCAATCCTTGGATGGGCAGGCTCGAAAGTGGTTAAAATCTCTTGCTGACCACAAAGTCACCACTTGGGAAGAAATGGAGAATTTCTTCACACTAAAATGGGGAGAAAAGAGGGACCATGGATATGTTCATATAGATTTCAATGCTCTCAAGAATAGACATAGTGAGGATGTAACAGAATTTATAAAGAGGTTCAATAAGATTTATAATAATCTTCTTGTTGAAATAAAGCCTCCACAAGCAGCTGCTAAGGTGGTTTTTGCAAGAGCTTTTGAACTAGAAATTGGGTTCACCCTAAAGGAAAGAAAGCCTACATCTCTAGATCAGATCTAGACGGATGCACTAGAGGTAGAAGAGAACTTTGCTTCTAGAGGTAAATTCAAAGGGAGGACAGAGCATGAGGCCAAAAGAAGGGGTAGCGAGGAGGCTTCTACCTCTAATCAAGAGACGGAATCACAAGAGTATAGAATCGAAGAGATGAATAATCTGATTAAGAACCTCTCAAATAAACGGGTTAACCTTGAATTGGAGCCTAAGAATTCCCCTCCTTGTCCCAACCAAACGATACCTAACCATGGGTTTAATCCCCAGTATCGGAAGACTCCTTTACCATTGTTGCAGCGGGAAAGGAAGGAGCAGCAAGATCACATCCAACCTCCTCTATACCTGGATGGGGAAATGGAAGGACAAGTCGAAGAGGTCACAAATAGCCAAGAATATAAATTCCTCACTTACTCAAAGGATGAAAAGGGTGAACTCACCCTGCAAGAAGAGAAGGAATCCCCCCTAGAGGATCGAGATATTGACAAATACTGCAGGAAGTTTGTGGATTTCATGCAAGCTCAACTCCATAAGAAGTATGACCTCAGGTCCTCCACAAATAGAACCTGAGGGAAAGAACAAAATGAAGAGTTGATATCAAGAGAACAAGCCCCTCCTAGTCCTGCTAGTAAAGGGAAGAAGTTGTTAGAAGAATCGGCCCCTCATAAGGCCACTACATCCACTTCCACAAAGCAAGGATTTGATCCTCCCAAGGATAAGAAGCCCACATCAATACCCTTGAAACTTCCTAACCCTCCTAAAGAGCTGTTCGAAGAATCCATTACATAAAAAGGGCCCACTCCCTTTAATCTCCAAGAAGAACGACCCATGGTGGTTCTTGGACTGCATGTGGAAAACCAGTTTCTATCCTATGCTAAAGAAGAGGGAGGTGAGCTTACCCTCCATGAAAAGGGAGAAGAGATGGAGTATTTCCTAGAGGACAACAATAAAAATCAACAGCAGTCTGGTGATCTAGAAGCAGGGGCAGCAGAGCTTAATTTTCTATATCCACAAGAACATCCTCAGCAAGCAACGTTTCCTTTAGAGACTAAAGACCAATCAGGTTTGCTGAGTGAAGACCACTCAAATATTCTTTTTGAGAGTGAAAACTTTGAAGAAGATCATAAA
The DNA here is from genome assembly GCA_034641835.2 of Pinus albicaulis. Classification (NCBI taxonomy): domain Eukaryota; kingdom Viridiplantae; phylum Streptophyta; class Pinopsida; order Pinales; family Pinaceae; genus Pinus; species Pinus albicaulis. Next base: position 1,322,242,607 of record CM076583.1, read on the forward strand.
AGTTCTGCATCATTAAGTTCTTCATGGGATATTGGGGAAACACAATATATTGTTATTAGTCAAGATCCTTTACCCGAGATGATTGAGAGTTTGTATCTCCCTTGCAAGCCTCCGTATGACAAAGGAAAAGATGAAGAGCACACAAAGCAGTTGACTATAATGGAAAAGGAGAATAAACAAGAGTCATCCTTGCTGCTTGAAGACAATCAGTGGAAACGCACAAGCAAAGCAGTTGTTTGGAATGAGGTTTGTTTTCTTGTTACAAATCCTCCAGAAAAACTCATGTTGCATGTTTACCATGATCCTTTGGGTAGTATATTGCAGCCATCAGTGAAGGAGGAATTTCCTAGGTTCATAAATAGAGCTATGAAATTCAGTGGAAGAGATATGTTGCCATGTTTTGAACCCATTTCTCTACCTACAGGAATGGGATGCCAATTTCAGTTGAGCACTCATTTGCTTGACTAGTTACATTGGAAGTCTGATTATTATTTAATGGGATAATTTTTTATCATACTAGGTGTAGGTAGGAGTGCCAATAAGCTCAGTACTATGAGCATCTTTCCAGTTTAGTTTCAGATTTATTTGCAGTTTTCAGTTCAAGTGTGTTTCAGTTTCCAATTTCAGCATAGTTCAGATTTCAGCATTTAATATTTTCAACGTACGACAGTGACTTCTCTTTTATATAGTTGGCAGTGCAAAGCTCAGTGGTAGTTTCAATTCAGGATTACAGTATGCATTTGTGACTCCATGAGCCCAATAAGGCATAGGCATTCAGGTCTGCAAGTTCTCAATGCACTTAGAACAACACGCTGTCCCCAGATGGAGCCAATGTTGGCTTGTGACCGCACACAAAGTGGAGAAGGAGAAAGGAAGGGAAATCTTGATTGTCAAAGAGCTTCAAAGTAATCAATTTTCCTTTCAGTTCAGTAGAAAGGGGAAAATGTTGTTGATTAGGTTTGATGGTGATCAAACTTCATTTCTGCCCTCGTTCCATTTCATTCACCCTCTATGCCCCTCATTTCCTCCATGTTCTAAAGTTATACACCTTATTTCTTTCAAGCCCCTCCTTCAACCATTAACACCAAAATTTAAGAGTTAAAAAAGGAGCAACAGTAGAATCAAAGGAAGCAAAGGCAGCGGAGAAGCAGTTAAGGCAGAAAAACAGCAAGGGCAGAGTCTTGAATGGGATTGGGTCAATTCGTGCACGCATTCGGGTCGAGTCGTGAACACTAAAGCAGGTCAAGTCGTGAACGTAGGGCAAGTATTCCATGAACAAATAAGAAATGACCGGGCGCAACCAAAGAGACAAGGTCAGCAAACCATAGTAAGGGAGCGGTGAGGACCGTTGGATCTAAGCAACGATCAACGACGGAGATTCAAATCGCAATCGCAAATTGCAAGTTTTTCAGGATGGGCGCAAGGGTAAATGTAAAATGAGAGAAACACGATTTGCGATGACGTGGGACTCGTTCACCCGTGGCGCGCATATAAGCCTTACATATTGCCTGCACTTTGGAGTCCGCAGGTTTTTAACTTTACCTCTTAAGACTTACGCCAAACCTTGTTTTTCCACCGATGCGATGAAGTGGGACCCGCCATACCTTAACACATTATCGAAACCGCATGCAAAATCTTGTTTCCGCCTTAAACTTTACCTTTCTCCATCATTCCGCTTTATCTTTATACTTTTCCTTTTTCACTGATATATCATTTTTTCATCTATGTTTTTCCCCGTTCCTCGATTGCGATTAAAGTGGGTCCATTTTTCCCGACACGTCACCCTTCCCCCATCGTCCATCGCATTTCGCAAAATTACAACTTATTCCATTCTGCCAAATGTTAAAACCTGTGATCGTAAATGTGCGATATCGCATTGCACAGTTTTTAACTTACCATTTGAAACGCCCGCAACCTATTTTGTTTAACTTGCGATGCGGTCGGGTCCCACCTTCCCTCCACGTCACTTACCTTCTCCCCCGCACTTCGCACTTCACTTATTTTAGTGATTACCACCTCCGCTTACGGCGAAACCTTAAGTTTTTCGATTTGCGCACTGCAGTCTAGTCCCTCTGTCTGCCATGTCACCCTTCCCCCACCATCCATCGCATTTCACAAAATTATAACTTATTCCATTCTGCCAAACGTTAAAACCGGCGATCACCGATATGCAATATCGCATCGCACAGTTTTTAACTTACCATTTGAAACACCCGCAACCTATTTTGTTTAACTTGCAGGCTGCGACCTGGTCCCACCGTCTGCCACTTCACTTCTGCCCATCGCATATCGCTCCCCGCGGATCTTAGCCCTTACCCTCCGTTGTGCACTAATAAAACCTTCCGACTGTGATTTGCGATGGGAGCAGGGCCCCACTTTCCTTGCCACGTCATCTAAAGCCACCCCCCGGTCTCTGACCCGCCTTCTTTGGGTTTAAATCAATTCCACTATGTGTTAATACTATCAGCCCCACCATTACTTCTACCATTCCCATTCATTGTCACACATCCCATCACCGCTATGCCCTCTGTATCTCTTTGTCACCTCTACTTCACCCCAATGTCCGACAGTCATTAACGCATTTCGGACCCCCCTGACCTTTGAACTTTAACCATTGGGGGGGGGGGTTCGAAATGGGTGATATCCATTACCACCCACTCCTCCACATGTCTTCCTCTCGTCATTTCGCACCCCCCCACCCCCCCACCCCCCCTCTCTAATACTGCTTACCACTTGAGACCCCCTCCGAAATACGGTTCCCGTTTTGCAATTCAAAAAACACCACATGGGATTTTGGGTAGAACATGCAGGTTGTGGTTTACTCGGTTTTCTCAGGAGATCTACGCTAAAGAACCAGGTGTGCACAGTACGCGGACCTCTTCATAATCGAATAGGTGGAAATCACTAGACTGAGGGAGTGAAGGTTTGCAGTCAATAGATGGAATCGTATGATGACAGTTAGGTTGTCCACCTATGACCACTCTTCGCCATACCGTCTTGAAGGCTCCCATTACTGGCCTCCATGGGCAACCATGTCCTCTCTATTTCCTGTTTAATTTTGACGATTTTGCTTGTGAAATTTCAAATGTCACCCATTCCTGTTTTAATTCTCTCAATACAGAAGTAATTGTTGGATGTACACTCTGCAATTTAGGTAGGATATTTTGATTTCATAGGTATGGGCCGATCATAAATGATCAGGATGATAGACCCTCGAGAGGAACTCTATATGTAGCTAGTTCCAAGATTAAAGAAAGGTTCTAGAATTTGGAAGAATTTTTTTGTAGTTTTGTATGATTGTGCTCCCTATGCTCTGAGATACATATTTGGGAGAGTTGTTTGAACTTAATATGATATAGTGTTGTTATTTGGATTCCAGATGGAGCGATGAGTAGTATGTATCTGCTTTCTTCTGTTATCAGTAATCTCCTTTTTATGTATAATCACCTTTCATGCTCTGCTGCTTTGATGGTTCGTGTAATGTAGCTGTTGGTAGTCTGCAATTTTATTCATGAATTCATGTCTCTATAACGCTAAGATGTTAATGCTCATGTATTAAGCTTGTCGTACGTCCTTAATTCGTTCTCCACAAACCTCTGTTGTTTTCCATATCTCATTCGTATCCATTTCCTCTGAGTTCATAGGGGACAGATTCTTAATCTTCTTAAGCCTATCTCTGGTGGGTTCCTTCTCAGTTCTTTCTCAATGCCCCCTGCACATTTTAAAACTTTTTCTCATTGTTTTATACTTGGCCCATCTAAAAGCCATTAGTATCACAATCTCCTAAGCCCTCTCACTGTTTGGGGAATTCACATGAATCAACTCCAAGGTTTTCTCCATCCTGGAACCACTAAAACCCTTATTCTCTTGACTCATATTCTATCAAAGGCATTTATACAATTGTCTACATTTAACCTCTAATTTTAAGATGTCCTAGGCACTGGTCTTTTGCAACTCAAGGCTGTCTCTAGGAGCTACAATAGGTCCCAAGTGAATTTGTTGCTCAGAGGTCTTCCAAAAGGGATGAGTTTGTTTCCTGGTTAGCAGTTTTCCCAATTCGCAGGTCAAATAGCAAAGAAATGTTCCAGGAGGCCTAATTTGGCCATTTTTCATTCTTTTTTAGCCCAAGAAGAGCATAAACAAGCGTTTTTGGGTGTTCTGAACGCAATGGAAGCAATATTTTTGTGATTTGAGAATTGTATGTTGGAAAATTTTCATATCCAAGTCATTTTGTGTTGCAGACAAACACTGTGTTTGGATTTTTGAGGCCATATGGAGACCTTTTTTAGCATGGAGAGAGCCTAGACAAGGGTTTTCAAGCTCTCCTAACGCATCTACAGCCATTTCTTCTTCATTATAGTAGAAATTTTTAGTCTATTATCAATATGATTGTGGTAAAAGACCATTTCAACACTTCATTATGAAGTAGTTGAATTTATGTTTTTTTAATCTCAGAATGAATACAAGGACCTATTGCCACATTTAGTGAGAGAGTCCTTTTCTTTTGACAACATCATTTCTTTGCTAAAAGGAGTCAAATTGTGAGTGAGAGTTCTTTGAAGGAGAACGTTTATTTGAAGGATAAATAATGCCACTATAGAAGGAGGTTTACTCTATGAGTCAAATATTTTTAATGTACTCTTTTTGTTGTTGAGATCAAAAAAGCAACCTAGGCATTGGTGTAGGGCCCAGAGACGTAGTGCACACTAGAAGACCTTCGTTATTACTTGTTTGTTTTTTCTTCATTTTTATCATGTTGGGTTGCATATGATTTTGTTTCATCTTTAAGTTCATCTAAAACTTAACTATTCACTTTTAATAAGTTACAATTTATGTGACCGTTTGAAGACCCAAATTTATCAAATCTTGCAAAGTGTCAAAGGATGATCGATTTTCATGTCATTGGTATTAAAGCAAGTTCTTACCAGATTGCAAGCATGGGTGAAATTTTGCAGTATGCAAGACTCTTAGAACTGGAAGAAATGAATTCTTCTCTCCAAGTGGAGAAAATGGAATTGAGAAGATTGCTTGAAGCAACAGAGGATGAGAAGAATAATTTTCACCCGATGTTGCAGAATGTCATTGAATATCAAACTGGGGAATGTTCAGCTACCGAAGATTCGCCCAAGGCTCAACAAGTTTGTGGTCATGGGATGACTGATGTTTGTACCCTTTGACAGATGAAAAACGTTGCTTATATGTTAAATCACAAGAGTGTTTTTCTTGATTATTTGTCTACAAAAGAGAAGAAGGAGGAGATGGCTAAGCTTCAGGAAGAGGACCAAGAGTCACAAGAAGATAAGAAGGAAAAGGATACTTCATGTTCAAACCATTCTCTCAACAATGATAATGCTTATTTTGCATCATTTGAGAAACATACCAAGGGTATTGGTATGAAATTGTTGACCAAAATGGGATACAATGGTAAGGGACTAGGAATCCATAGTCATGGAGTTATTAATCCTATTGAGGTGATACCACAACCTCAGAATGAATGATTGGGATATGTTCAAGAGGAATTTGGAGAATGCTCTAAAATTGCAAAGTCAAGAAATTCTTGAAGTGTAAAATTTGTGAAGAAAGAAATTTTGCAAGTTGAAGGAGTATCATATCATGATGATGAAGTTGAAGGAAAAAAATATCCAAAGAGAGATGAGTGCTACAAAGGAAGAACTAATTCAATTTCTCCTTGTCAATCAAGTTATCCTGGCAAGACTCATAATCCTAAGGACAATCATAAAAGGTATAAACGTCCTGATTATTCAAAGGATTTCTAATGCCAACTATAAACAACATGATGATTTGAATAAAATGTTGTGGAATGTGTTTCCTTGCAATTTTTTTCATGCACCTAACCATTGTGTAGCCAAGTGCCAAAAAAGAATAGCATTAGCCAATAAAATGAATATGAAGTGAGATGAGGAAGGAAAATCCCCTTCCAAGTCCAAAGATATTTTTGCCAATAAATGCTCACAAAAATTTTTGTACTCATTGCAATATAAGTGGGCATTGGATCGAGAAATGTTTGAAGTTTCATCCGCAAATTCATCCAAAGAAGGAAAAATAGGACATGAAATCACCTGAGAAATAGAAGTCAAAAGAACGTGCAAAGCACACCATAGCCATCTTTAAAGCAACTCCAGAAGAAAGCGAGATGCAGAAAGAAATCTCCCTAGCAAGAAATGGTTGGACTATTTGTATAGTTAAACATTGCATTTCTTTTCTATTCCACACGTTTCATGTCCCAATAGTTGAGTATTTTGTAAAACGTGATGTTATGAATAAATCTCGTATATGCAACAATTTTTTCTTTGGCATTTTATGTTATTCTGGCTTATGGATGAGTCTATTTGTATCGGAATTTGAGCGTTGAATTTATGAAATATTGTAAAAATGCATCTTCTTCTTAGATATTGTGGTAAGAATCCTAAACCTTGAAATGAGTAGTTACATTACATCCAACATGCCTACAATCGTGTCAGGGACTCATTTACACAAGTATTTCTATTTGAAGTTTATTTGGGTTATTTGCCAAAGTATCATTTGTATTTTATCTTTGGTAAAGATTTTGCAATAGATGGACATAGTGTTGTATACAAAGCCAAGCATTTCATTGAACAAATGCAACTAGTGCATAAAAGAGTACAAGAGAAGCTTGAGAAAAGCAAAGCCAAGTACAAATCAAGGCATGACAAGCATTGAGTTGATCATGATTTCCAAGTGAAAGCTCAAGTTTGGTTTTATATCAACAAGGGAAGACTTCAAGGTGAAGATTGTTTGAGCCTCCAATTATTGAAGATCATGAAAATAATGTTCATATTCCATCTATTGAATATTTTTCTCCAGAATGTTTAGATGAGTTGCAGGGAGACTCAATTCTTGATAGGAGAATCAAGGCTTCACAGAGAGACAATGTGGAGTATCTTCAAATGGGGCTCAAGAGTACCAATTCAAGTAAAGCAAGATGGATTGAGATTGGGAAAGTAAGGAAGTTGTACTCTCATTTACTTGTTGAGTAAAAACATACTTTTGGTGGTCCAAAAGTTCCCAATGGGGAGATATGATTGAGGGGATCAAAATATGCTCAAAAAACAAAGTGCTCAAAATCACCCAAAATATGTGCCAAAGCATATATCTCATCATTCTAATTCCAACGATACTTGAATCACCTCAATCTGACATTGTATGTGAAAGTTATCACGTTCTGAAGTTTTTGGCAAACAACTAAAAAGTCAACTTGTAGGGTTGACTGCGGTGCTGACTGAGCAAGCCATATAGGTGATGTGGCTTTGATGTCAGCAGGTGACTGGGTTGTATGGTAGGGAGGTGGGCCAATCACGTGTTCACACATGGTCCAGTCGCACGAGGACATTTCGCGAGTTTTCATTGGTTGGGTTGGTTTTGGTGTGGCCCAAACATAAGGCACCACGTGGCCCAATGGGAGGGTGTCACGTGGCCCTCTGGAATTGTGACAAAAGCATTAGAGGAATTTTAAGGTCTAAAATGGGCCTCCTAAGGAAAATGTACAATCAAAATTCACTTTATGAGAACCAATCACATTTTAGGGGATGACATAATCCCTAATGGTTGAGGTGGCATTGCTTGAGTTAAAGGTACTTACTTGTCACATTATCAATGGTGGATAAAAACTCATGGTTAACCATGGTAGTGCTCTAAGTACTTTTAAAGTCAAAGTAAAGTACTCATAATAAATGTCATTTCACACTTTTTGAAGAAAAATATATTATTGTCATTTCATATTTCTTGAAAGAAACAGTGCATATCCATATATATTTATTATATTATATTATATTATATTTATATAGTATATTAATTACATGTTATTATACCATTTAAATAATATAAATTTTAATTAATAATATAAAATATAATTAAGAATTTATAAATTTATATTTATATTTTATTTTAAGTTATTTAAGTATAAAGGACAAATGCATTAGGTGTTCAATGATAATGACTTTTTTTTTTAAAACTCATTCTTATTTATAATCACATCAATACAATTTTTTTATTAATTTTATTTTGGTGCAACTTTTGAATTGAATTGAACTATGGTTACATGGATTGTGGTGCAAAAAGTGAATTGAAAATTCATAAATAGTATTTTATTGGTTTAGCTATTATTTTATTATTTCCTTAGGAGACCCATTTTAGACCTCAAAATTCCTCTAATGCCAACTCCGCCAAGATCAAACCCTTGACCTCTCATTAACTAACCGACATACTTACCGCCACACCACAATTTTGGTGCTTGTTATAACATTGGCGCTGATTATATTTATTGACATGTTGTTGGCACATTGGCGGAGGGGGCGAGGCACATGGCCCCAGCCCCGAGTCATTTAGAGACCAGCATAACCATGGAGTCACATTAAACACCACACGACCAAGAGGCAGAAGCGGTGAGGCTAGGTGGTTAGCCCTGGCCCTAGTTCTATGTTGAATTCATATGCCCACAATGCAACTGATGGCAGAGGGCTCGAAGTCGAAGGGGCAGGTGCGTGGCCCAACCCCTGGCCATATGTACTCCATGTGAACACACCCGGAGCCAATGACAGAGGGGAAGGCACGTGGCCTAGCCCTTGGCCACAACGCACCATGCGACCGTGAACCAGAGCTGGAAAATTAGCGCTTAAGGTTTATTGGCGCAATTAATGAGGCAACAAAATGCACTGTTTGTGGCAGAATCAACACCAATGCCGAGCGAATTTGTCACTCGATGGTCTTCCAAAAGGGACGAGTTCATTTCCTGGTTAGCAGTTTTTCCAATTTGCAGGACATATAGCAGATAAATGTTCCAAGAGGCCTAACTTGGCCATTTTTCGGTCTTTTTGAGCCCAAAAAGAGCCTACATAGGGGTTTTTGGTTGCTCTGAACACAATGGCAACATTATTTTTGTGATTTGAGAATTGTATGTTGGACAATTTGCAAAGCCAAGACCCTTTGTGTTGCTAACAAATATTGTGTTTGGATTTTTGAGGTCATATGGAGACCTTTCTTAGCATGGAGAGAGCCTAGACAGGGGTTTTCAAGCTCTTTGGACGCATCTACAACAATTGTTTCTTCATTAGAGCAGCCAGTTTCAGTCTATTCTCGTTATGATTGTGGGGAAATACCATTTCAACACTTCGTTATGAAGTAGTTGAATTTGTGTTTTTTTATCTCATAACGAGTACAAGGACCTATTTCCAGATCCAGTGAGAGAGTCCTTTTCTTTTGACACCATTTCTTTGCTAAAAGGAGTCAACTTGTGAGTGAGAGTTAATGTCACTCTAGAAGGAGGTTTACCCTACGAGTCAAAGATTTGTAATGTACTCTTTTGTTGCTGAGATAAATAAAGCGACCTAGACATTGGCAAAGGGCCCAGAGACGTAGTCCACACTGGATGAACTTCGTTATCACTTGGTTTTTTTCTTCTTCATTTTTAGCATGTTGGGTTGCATGTGATTTTGTTTCGTCTTTAAGTTCATCTAAAACTTAACTATTCACTTTTGAATAAGTTATGATTTATGGGATTGTTTGAAGACCCAAATTTATCAAATCTTGCAAAGTGTCAGAGGACGATCAATTTTCAGACAGTGCCTCACCTAGCGGATTGCTTGCCTTTACTATCCCTCAACATGAATAAGATGAATGTTGATTGGTTATTAGTTGGGTCATACATGAACACAGATGCTACGCTATCCCGTATCATTCAATAGGGTTATTTGTTGCAATACTTCGATACAGATCATATGCTAATGCATTTTATGCTTTAGTCTAGTGTTGACATCATTATTGAATAGGGAAAGCCACAAGTTTATGCAAGGATCACCAACCTTCACTCTTCATCCATTTTCGACCCTAGCTATAGGATGACTGCTACCTTAAATGGGTAGCCTATATAAAGAAATGCATTCCAAGTCTTACAAAAAGGTGCGCCAATTAGGGAGTTACTCTCCTTAGCCACCCACCCGACATGATACTCCAACTTTTTGAGGTCCATGTATGTGATACCTTTTATAAGCATGATGTGTAAGTATGTGGTAAGTTTACCATTTGGTTATTATTGGAATTAATATTTAATATAATAAACTAATCAAAAGGTGCACTTGGGTTATATCTCTCTATGCACCATGGAGACAATGAACCAACAAGAGGGGAAATGGGAATAGTCAAATAAATATTATTTTATTGCAACAAAATATCCATTCCTAACTATTCAGTCTCTTTGGACATGTGCCTTGTGTTTTATTATTCCAAACTTTATGAGAGGGCATGTATTGTTTATGAAAACTTAGTTTGCACGCAAGCCTTAGTAGGGAATGGCTAACCTTTGTAAAAAATAATTATGCCATTCATCCTCTCATGGGAGAGTTGATAGTTGAACATGTTGCCAGAGTGTTGCCATTATTTCTTCCTATGCATGCATGTTGAAATTATCACTCAATGTATGGATACTGATTGAGTTACAACTATGATTCCCTCGTTCCTAGGATTAGAGATATTTTAGCCAACCTATATGGAGTATTCAAGGGAAGTGAGATAGCATGTACTATTAAGGCACTTTGTGATGTTAAGGTCACCGGTTCGAAACTCCATGGGAAAAAATCCATCCATGTTAAGGGCAGATGTGGTCCAGGTCGGGTGTAATCCCTAGGTGATCTTGATAGCTTAGATGCCCATGGGTCGTGGTTTCTCAAGCCAAATATTAAGCATGCACTCATCTTAGGACTCATACAACGTAGTAGAGAAACAAAAATTATCCTATGGGAGTGTTTAGCGGCGAAGGGAATCCCATTCCTTGTGCTATGTAGGGCTGAGAGGGGAAGATGGGTTGGTGAGGGGGATAGTTGTAGTAAAAAAAGGTCTTAAATGTTAAGTGACTGAAATGTTTGGATAATGGGTAGAGTAAAGAAATTAAAGTCATAGCTAGTGAATTCACCCTTAGTGTTTCATTGCACACATGGAGATGGCACTTGCAAGAGCTAGTGCCTATGGCGAGTAGGAAAAATACTCTCATGGAGATCTTTACCCAAGCGAAATTTATAACACATTAAATTTAATATTGTTATATTTATCTTGATGACTAATATTTGTGGGTATTCATCTAAATGTAGATTTGTGTTCATTTGAAGAGGATACAAGTCTAGAAATTAGAATTGGCTCAAGAATGCAACTGGAATGTTTAATAATTATTCGTATGTAGACTTTGAGGTTGTTATAGCCATATTTGTAATGCAAAAGCATAATTATGCCTCTATTTTGTAAATTATTCTTCAACTATGTACGAAGGATGTAATGGCATTTTGGTATCTCATGAACTCATGGACAAAATGTGATTGCCTATAAGGAAATGATTGTATACGTAGGTCGCCATAAATTCCCATAGATTGTTGTTATTATCAATGTTGCAAAATTTGGACTTGGGAATAAACTGGCATGGGTTTGAAAATTGACAATAGTTGTAAAAATCAAGAATGAATTTATTTATTTATTTATTATTATTATTTTTTTTTAATTTTTTTTTAATTTGGCAAAAACTTGACAAAATTAAAAAAAAATACAAAAAAAATCTCAAATTTTTTAGCATCTAAAGTATCCACAACATCATATAAATGCATTTCCACATAAATATGAAAAAAACAAATATATAATAAGTCTAGTGCTACATCACATATCACCAATGAATCAAGTTTTGAATCTTGGGTCATGATTCAGTCTCAAGAGTCGAAATATCAATAAAAAATATAATAAATGTATCTCATCATCATGAGTCATCTGCATGAGATAAATTAGTGAGTCACCAAGTTCTTCTGCCCCTTTTATAAAAAAATGCAATGGCTTTTCCTTTAGAGGAAGAAGGCCCTGGGGCTGGAAATGGACTCTAATGTTGTAGTTGGTGAATCTTCTCATCAAACCCGCAATAATGTTCTAAGAGAAATAAATTTTGTTATGCTCTTGGATGATTCAACAATATCTCTCACAAAAGGAATTTTCCCTATATCCTCTATCATCAAGTCAATACAATGTGCAACACAAGGTGTCCAAAACAAGTTAGGATACCTCTCCATAAGCAACCTACTAGCAGCAACATAATTTGCAGCGTTGTTCGTTAAGACTCGGACAATATTCTGTGGACCTACCTCTTGAATGAAAGTGTCCAACGACTCACATAATAAATGTACATCTTTATTATGTGCAAATGCATCAACAAATTTCAAACATTGTCCCCTTGGGACAACTAATGAAGAAGTTAAGACAGGTGCTACCCTTTTGATCAGTGCAACCATCTGACTTCACAATGCATCTAGCGTGTTCCCATGATGCCCTAAACTCCTCCAAATCTAACAATGCAATCAACATTTTCATTTTGAAAAATAGACCCTCTCAACTCCTTATAAAAAGGGGCTTTGTACCCTAGGCCAACAATATCAAACATAGGTTTATAGAATGGATTGGTCTTGGCAATGTTGAAAGGAACATCACTCCATAGAAGACACCTACCCACCAGCTTGTCAACTTCTTCCTTTTCCCTTTTTTTAATTGTCGATTTGATCCCAAGTTGTGCACTAGGTGTGGTTATAGGAGCAAAAAAAAATGAAACAACTAAGGGGTGGGTTGGGAAATGTGGATGTGGAAAGTGATGTTGAAGAAGCACTCTCACTCCCCCACTCCTCCCCATGCAATTTGACTTCTCATCATTGCCATGTTTTCTTTGGCATCATCTTTATCTTGTAATGATTTAATGACCTTACAAATGATTTATGGAGTTGCCCCTGAGCAAAGTACTATATTTTATCTTGAAATTTGCCCCAAATTGAATTTTAATCGATTGATGCCCCTTGACATATGCTTGCCACTCAACCTGCAAGTCAAATATTGTCTATTGATCCCCCTCGGGTACAACATTGGGTTCACCATATTCCCATATAGAATCCAAGTGCCTCAACATTTTGTTTGTAGTTAAACCTAGGGCACGAATAAAAAAATAAAAAAACAATAAAAACTAAACTATCCATCACATGAGATATATAATACATTATATATGTTCATTTATAGATTAGAAAAAATCAACATGCGTGCATTTAAAGGGTTTGAACTTTGATTTAGTAAATTCATGGTTTGCTCGACAAACAATCAAAGACACAAAGAAATTCAACCCAACGCATTACTGGGTGAAATGTTGAGCACTCAAACCCCAATTCCACATTCAATGTAAAAAAAACATGAAAAGAATCAATACCCACCTGCAAATCCGTCACAGCTGGAGGGAAGTTGTTGAGAAATGGAGAAAAATGAAGCTCGATGCCACCCTCAAATCTCCTCCTCCTTAGTAGTTAGAAACCCCTTCTGTCTTCACAAGGTCGAATGGCTGAGCTCACATTGCAAAATGAGGGGAACAAAGCAAACTTTTTTTGACTTGTACACGTCCCAACAGAACCCTCGTGAGTTTTTCCATCAACTCGCTATTTTATCACGACTTTTACGATCTAATCAAGACTTTTTTATTTTCAAAAAATCTCTATCGACCGATGAAATTGACAAGCTGAAAAAATCACAATTTGGCTAACACTGGTTATTATTTTCTTTATAATTAGAAGTTATGAATTATATGTTAAATTGGTTGAATGCTTTCACAGAGAATGGATGATTTTGGAGTAGTGTTACTTTTGCTGCCATATTGTAATTGCTTCCAATCTCCATGTAATAAGGATGATCACAACTCAATTAGATGAGTGGGTATGTTACAACATACCTACTTTTGAGAAATGAAAATAACAAGATCTGATTCTCTTTGCTACCAGTGCCCTACTACAATCAATCACACACCATTTCTTGATTCTTTTGTTCGTGGCATCACCCCTCCTTATCTTGTGGGCTGCAAGGGTAAATTATCTATCAAAGCTCGGTGGTTTCTGGAGGGCATATTTGCTACTTGCTTCATCTGGGTTTGCAAGTAGGGACACACATGACTTCAAATATGGAGGAATTGATATAAGAACCAAGACACCAAAAGGTGAAATGCATTAATGATGCATAGTGATGATAGTGGATATTAATAATATAAAGTAATATTAAAAACAAAGGAAGAACAAGTCAAATTAGATCGATCCTGCTTTTTGTATTCAGCTAGCTTATGAGAATAAGGCTGCTATTTACCAAATGTATGTTTGAGTTTTAATACAAATCTTCAATTCTTTGTTTACCCTAGCTTATTCTATATCATGCACTCATGATGTTTTGTGCAGTTGATCGCAATATATAAACAATAATAATCCTTATGTCTTAAAATAAAAAATGTGCCTGAATGATATGTAATAGTACGGATTGTTAAGATATAAAGCTTTATACTTTACAGATAATGAATTTCATAACAATTGATGATCCCAGGCATTCCAATTATAACATCCCAAACCTTGGATGACTTTGACTACTCAAAATCTGTAATGGCCCTGAGCCTCTCTGTCATTCACTCCTTTAGAATTATCAGCTCTGAAGATTTCTTCCAGATATATGACCAGTCGTCATAAGTAAGACTTTAAATGACACTGAACTTGAACATTGTATGGATAATGGCATATATTTGAGGCTGAAGAGAGCTAAGCCATAATTTAAATTGGAGGCGACAACCATTGGATTGCCTCATCAACATTGACATTTGTCACACAGGAGTCAAACTTGTCAAGTTTAACATCTTTTGGTATTAACGACCAACTAATGAGTGCCGGATGCAATACGATTCTTGTTATCCTAAGATACTGGTCTCAAGCAATTCTTGTGATTCTAAAGCCGCAACCACTTATTTCACTTCAATCAAAGTTGACAACGATGTATATAGTCCTCTTGCTGTCTAAGCAGCTACACACCAAAGTGTGATTGAAACTCTTCGTGTTCAAGAATACTAGAATAGTTAAATGAATACTTCCCAAGTACTCCTCAAGATCATACATGCAATTATGAAATGAATAGTCCTTTCCTGTTAAGTTAAAAAAACCATTGTATTGTTAATTTGTTTACTGTGCAATAGTCACCAATAATCTCTACATGAACATTGTCCATCTTTGAAATGGTGGAATCGGTGGGTATCCCTCAAAACAATTTCTCTACTAACAATTCTAGAGATGAACTTCGTGGCAGTGTGGCAGTCACCACACACACGAAGGTTCTTTACAACCCGGATAGTTGTCCCTGGAGGTGTGCTAATAATACCAAAAGAAATGGCCAATTTCTCACTATGATGGCCAAGAATCCTTTCCTTCTGCTCTTCCTCCACATCATGCAGCACAAAATTTGTGTTTGGAATATATCCTGCTGCCTTCATTTGCAAAGACAGTGTTTCCAAAGTCTCATGAATTTCCTCTATTTGTGGGTGGGAGTTATCTCCTACAATAAATGGATGCACCTTATTCTGGACCTCAATCCAACTGCATCCAGGCTCCTTTTTAACATTCCGATCTTTCATCATCTTTCTAACCTTGCCAGCATCATCCCACCTACCTGCAGCAGCATAAATATTTGACAACAGTATATAAGTTCCCGGATTTTCTGGGGTTAATTCAATAAGCTGTTCTACTGCTCGCTCAGCTAGCTCTATATTGCCATGAACTCTGCAAGCTCCAAGCAAAGATCCCCACACAGAAGCATTAGGTTCAACAGGCATTTGATTAATGAAGTTAAGTGCTTTATCAAGAAACCCTGCACGACCAAAAAGGTCAACCATACAGCTATAGTGCTCTGCTTTTGGGCTGATGCCATGGTCTCGAGTCATGGAGTCAAAGTAGTTTCGACCTTCATCCACTAGGCCTGCATGGCTACATCCTGAGAGAACAACTACAAAGGTGATCTGGTTTGGTTTCACACCCGTCTGCAGCATTTGTTCAAACAGGAGGACGGCCTCCTTGCCATATCCATGCTGTGCTAATCCCGAAAGCATCGCATTCCATGAGGCCACATCAGGTTCAAGAAGCTTACTGAAGACTTCCTGTGCATCCTCTATCCTTCCACATTTGCCATACATATCAACAAGACCATTACTTACAGACACATCCAATTCAAATCCAATTTTAACAATGTCTGCATGAACCTGTTTGCCCTGCTCCAGAGCTGCTACACTAGCACATGCTCTGAGAATGCCTGCCATGGTGTATTCATCTGCCTTAATACCTTCTCGCATTTGAAGATAAAGTTTCAGAGCCTCAACACCATGCCCATTCTGAGCATACCCAACTATCATGGCAGTCCATGACACCACATTTCTAGCTGGCATCCTATCAAACAGCTCACGTGCATCCTCTATACACCCACATTTCACATAGATGTCAACAAGTGCACTCCCCACAATAATATCTAAATCAAATCCACTCCGAACAGCGAGCGCATGCACCTGCTTGCCTTGTTCTCGAGCTGCTAAGCTAGAACACACCCTCAGAACACTAGCATAGGCAGACTGGTCTGGCTTCACACCCCAATGATGCATTTCAGAAAAAATCCTAATTGCCTCCACACATTGCCCACTCTGTGCATACCCACCAATCACAGCGGTCCATGACACAACATTTCGTTCAGGCATGTTGTCAAACACTTTGTGTGCATCCTCTATACTCCTGCATTTCACATACATATCTACAAGAACATTCTGCACAAAAACATCCGACTCGAATCCATTCCTGATAACCTCCAGATGAACCCGTCTGCCCTCTTCGATCACCTCAAGGCTAACACAGGCACGAAGTGCATTTGCCAATGTGAACTGATCTACCTTGATACCATCCATTTTCATTTGCCAAAACAACCTCAAACCCTCAACACAGCGCCCATTTTGAACATGCCCGGAGATTATAACAGTCCACGAAACCGCATTTCGTTCAGGAATTTTGTCAAACACTTGGCGTGCATCCTCCAAACTTCTGCATTTAGCATACATAATAACCAGAGTATTACACAAAAATGTATCTCTATCAAACCCATTCCTAATCATATGATCATGGACGTACTTACCCTCTTTGGGGGACTTCATATCGATGCATCCCCGCAGAAGAGATGTATAAATATTTGAATCTGCACGGAGCCCTCGTTTGTCCATGAAGTGCAGAATATCAAGAGCCTCCTTCAAACGCCCCTGCTTACACAATACGTTGATATCCTCTCGGATACCGTAACAGCCCTTGGCACCTCCATAATTGGGATCTATTTTCGGTTTCTCTACGGCACACGTGCTGAAATGAATGCCAATAGCAATGCGAAAAGACTCTAATTTTTCCTTTGATAATTTGAGTTTCAGCATAGCGTTTAATAGATGATGCCTGGAGGAGATTTTGTTTATTAATGACTAGAGTCCATAGATTTTCTTGCGGGGCGACTATCATTACTAATAACTGTAGAATCCAAACGGGGGTTCATGGTCTTGAGAATTTGGGAGTGTCTATGCTCGTTAATGGCGTCAGCATTCGAAAGCATTTCGCCATTTGCCAACGTTTATCGCCTGCCCGTAAATCCAGAATGGAGTCCATGGACACAATGGACTCAACAGGTCGTCCAGCAGGTGAGCTCAACTTCACCCCATATTTACACTCCGTTAAAGAAGACACAAAAATTCTCCTCTCCTGCACTTCTCCTGCACTTCATGTTAGAGATATCAGTTTATACGAATTTTGCAAATCTACCGATAAACATTTGGCATTATTAGAATTTTATTATGATCTAAAATTTTCCTTCCTACTCTATCTTTTAAAAATTTATTCTGAAACTTTTATTTTTATTTAGTTGATGTTTATATTATTTAAATTGATTCTAAAACTTATATTTTTATTTAGTTGATAATGATTAACGTTTACTAAGATTAATGTGGTTTATCGGATCTTAAGAAGAGGAAGAATCTAATTGTAATTTGTTAGTCTTATTTCTATGCTCAAAAAGAAGGGAAAGAGGTGCACCAAGATCACTATAGTTGGGTTGACTTAACAAGTCAAGAAGATTGGAAGTGTAACAGAGGTTAGAAAAATGGGAGTGGATGTGAGTAAGGGTCAGACAACTAAAAGAAAGTGTTTTTCATCCTCCTCCTTGGTATCGCAAAGTTGACAAATTCTATCATCTCAGGGAGTCTTGGGAGTAGACCACCCTTTGGTTTTACTCCAAAGCTCATGAGAATTAGTTTTAAACTTAGCGTTGTTCATCTCTTTCTTCGAGTTGGTCAAAACAGAAAGATAATTGTGGTTCTCAAGGGTAGGGTTGATCACCTCCTTATAATATCTTAGCTTCCTTTTACCCTCCAACTCCTTATCATCCCATAACTTATCCTTAAACTTAGTGGTGATAGTATCTTTGACACTATCATTGCTTCTAAGGATGATTTCCTCATTTACCCCCCAATGGTTGAGCCAAGACTTGGCATCCTTATGCCACCCATGCTTGAGGCAAAGGTGGGGGTTTTGACTAAAGTTAAAAGCAATTTTAGGAAGCCTCTTGGATTCCATGTTGTAAAGCTTCTTCGTATACATTAGATACTTAAACATAGCCCTGCTTTCAAGAGGGGAGCATTAGGGGAATTTTGAAATCTAAAATGGGCTTCCTAAGGAAAATGTACAATCAAAATTCACTTTATGAGAACCAATCACATTTTAGGGGATGACATCATCCTTAATGGTTGAAGTGGCATTGTTTGAGTTAAAGGTACTTACTTTTCACATTCACAATGGTGGATAAAAACTCATGGTTAACCATGGTAGTGCTCTAAGTATTTTTAAAGTCAAAGTAAAGTACTCATAATAAATGTCATTTCACACTTTTTGAATAAAAATATATTGTTGTCATTTCATATTTCTTGAAAGAAACAATGCATATCCCCATACATTTATTATATTATATTATATTATTTTTATATAGTATATTAATTACATGTTATTATATAATTTAAATAACATAAATTCTAATTAATAGGATATAATATAATTAAGAATTTATAGATTTATATTTATATTTTATTTTAAGTTATTTAAGTACAAAGGACAAATGCATTAGTTGTTCAATGATAATGACTTCTTTCTTGAAAAGATCATTCTTATTTATAGTCACATCAATACAACTGTTTTATTAATTTTATTTTGATACAACTTTTGAATTGAATTTAATTATGGTTACATGGATTGTGGTGCAAAAAGTTAATTGCAAATTCATAAATATTATTTTATTGGGTTAGCTATTATTTTATTATTTCCTTAGGAGACCCATTTTAGACGTCAAAATTCCCCTAATGAGGGCAGTTTCGATCAGGAGGATAGAATAGGGGGTATTTCCCTTGATCTTCATATTGTAGGTTATGAATTACTTTTGAATCATCTTAATCTTTCTCCACGAATCTCTGGATATATTGCAAACCCAGACTTCACAACCATATAGGACAACAGGGGTGATTAGGGTCTCAAAGAGGAACCTTTTTTGACTCCAAATACAAAGATTGGAAGCCTTACAATTGTTTTCAAACTCATAATAAGATTTCTAGCCTCCAATAATCCTTTTCTTAATGTTGTAATTCCAGTTGAGTTGATCAAGAACGTCAATACCCAAATATTTATAAGAAGAGTCTTGTTCCAAGCAATTGTTATCATAGACAAAATTTCCATGGGTGATCTTTTTGGATTTAATTATCATGATTTTAGTCTTGAAGGTATTAACTGTCATACCCATCTTGGAGCAATAGTCATGAAGAGTCTTAAGTTGCTTGTCCAGGTACTCATGGTTTCTAGCAAAATGAATGATTTCATCGACATATAGGAGAAGAGTAATGATAATACTAGCAAGCTTGGTCCCCTTGCCCCCCGTGATTTCCAAACACTCCTCCAGCTTATCGATGTAAATACCAAAAAGGGCAGGGGAAAGGTGACACCCTTGCTTAACCCTGATATTGCATTTAGTATCTGTTGGGGCAAAAGAATTGTCTATCATTTAATTTCTCAACCTGGGGGTTTCGTAAGCTTGTGAAGCATGCGTGCACTGTATGTATTAGAAATTATCTTTCAGTTTAGATCAATCTAACTACAGAATAACGAAAACCAATTTATCTAATCTATGAAATCAAATAATGAAAATGAAATTCAAGTAACCTATGAAATCAAGTAACGAAAAGAAAGAAAACAAATTCAAAAGAAAATATTGTGCGCAATCACACTTGCAGGAATTGAAATTTAAATCTAAGAAAGCATTTCAAAACATGTAAAGGAAAACAACTAATGTATATTTAATTACTCCAACATTCAATTGTGAAGTGTGATCTTCTTGAGATAGTGTTAAGTAACCAATTATACCTAATGAACTAGAAAACCAAATAAAGTATGCAAAAAGTAACTCAGTAATTGCGCTCATTAAACATTCAACCATTAAGTCCTGAAACATGATTAAATCAATTTCTTTGGAGTGATTTTTAGGAATATCAATGATCCAATTAAGTGAGGATCTGAAAGCAAAATGTGAAAGCATGTAAAACTCACTGTAAACAACTAATGTATATTTGAATTTCTGCAACATTCAATGTGAAGTATTACCCTCTTGAGATGTTATGTGAGAAGTTAATTATGCCTTAGTCTCTAAATTCCTAGAAATAAAATAACAATGTGCAGAGTAAATTCAATCACTGTATGCATTAAACATTCAACCATTTAGTTTAGTGTCATCATCTTAGAATGGCTTTTGAAAACATCCATTGACAAAGTTAATTGACAATTATGTTATAAGAAAATGAATGACAAAACAGTATGGAAACTAGGCAACTATGTATTCTTATTACTTCAATATTAATTTGATTTGAAAACAGAGTTATCTATCTTCACGAAATATTTTAGAAGAACAATGATTACGTAATTATTCTAAAACTAATACTAAGAAAGCAAATAAACTTTAATCTGTAAAAGCAAGTAAATCTCACATATTTTAGGTAGCTAATCTAAAAGTATGAGAGATGGTAAATCGAGATACTCCATATGTACGCAAAACCAAATCATAATGAAGGAACATTCATGAGTAAGGTGCCACAATCTAATTATGTATTCAAAGCTTGAGCATAACTCTAATTTTACACATGATTTGATAGGAGAAAGCTTCCCCTATTTATACAAAAAAAAGAGAAGTTATCTCATTAATGAGATTCCATGAATCTCTCCCTATATCTCTAGAGTTACAATCCAAATATGAAGTGATAAGGCACATGTCTTCTTAGAGTTACAATAGAAATAAGAAATGAGACTCATATATTTATGATCCCATGATCTTCTCCATCCAAATTCGAATTTGGCCTTAGAAGGCCACATAAGGGTCTTTTGGAAGCTTCATTTTGACTTACACATAGCAACAAACTCATTCCACTTGTTAGGTATAAGTATGTGCATATTATTTTCTAATTTTTAACCACAAATTCACCTAAAAATACTAGGAATTAATAAAGTTTGGAAAAACATAAATGTAATCCAATAGTGGTAATGGTAAGGTAAATGTAATGAAATGGAGGTGGAGTGAAGGTGATAATATGGAAATGTAAGTGAAAATGTAATGGAAGAGAATGACAATTTCAAGGCCTAACAATATCTTTAGACCACCCTTTGTTGGTCTTAAGCTTGGCAACAACTATCATGTCATAGGCGAATCACAACAATCTTCAACTCAGTGGGAATCATTATCTCATCAAGTCTTTTCCAAATCTTATATCGAGGAAAAATGTCAAAGGCTTTTCTAAATTCCACAAAGCAACAAAAGAGTTCAACTTTACTATTGCAACATTTCTCGGCAATGATCCTAAGAGTGACAAGACAGTCGATAGTCGAGTGTTATCTCCTAAAACCAGCTTTCCCTCTAGCTCTTTTACCATGGCTTTCAAGCTAATGGCTAATCTTCTTATAAAAAATGAGACCATAAAGCTTGGCTAAGATGTGGCTAATCATAATGGTCTTGTAGTTAGACAAAACCATTTTGTCCCCATTTTTAAAGATAGACACAATAAGGCTTCGCGTCCAAGGCTTAAGGAAGCCATGCTTTACAACCAAATTGAGAAGTTTGTGGAGATGAGGAATGAGGATAGACCTTCTCAGGTTTAAGATTTTAGCTTGGTATCCTTCAATATCTTTAGCTTTCCCACTAGCGAGCTTATTAATCCCAGACTCAACGTCCTCAAGAGAAAATAAATTCTCTCCTAAAATTAGATGGATTTTTTTTTTAATGAAAATTTTGAAATTTACATTATATATGATTTCTTATTTTGTAAGTAACAATTTTTTCTGAACAAAAATTCGATATGGGGAAGAAATTTTATTATAATATTAAATGTTTTTTTAATTATTTTGTTAAATATATTTCTTTTTTTTATTTGGTAGGTAATTAAAAAAAAAAAAACAAAAACAAAATCTCTGCAAGAGATGACACTTTGATATGATGAAGGGTTATTATTTGAAGAAGAATGGGCACCAAGGATGTCATATCTGGCATACATGGAATCTGTAAATCCCTATGTTGCATGCAATAACATTAATGCAAAGTTTTATGATGATTGGTGGTTGGTTTGGTTATTTGATGGACTTTGAACTCTTTATCCCTCATGCCAATACTCCTTTTTTTCCTCGTAATTATGGAGAAGGAGGTCAAGATAGGCATGCCGAAGGGTGAACAACGAAATATATTGAAATGGAAATTTACATACATTTAGTATTATTGCCTCTTTGTAATGTGATTTTTCTAGTTACTCTAGAAATCTCGATACTTTGGAGGAAATTTGGGTGTGACTTTCTTGCAATGTCTTAAATCTTAGTTCAGGAAATGGTTTTTGGAATGTGTCATGGTTTGAGTTTGATAGCACAACATCGAAAATAAGCCACTATGCTCACCAAATTGAACAACTCTCTTTTCCTCTCTAGCATGATTCTTAAGGGAAATAGATTATAGGTTTCTCTTTTGAAGAAAACTCAGAGGTTTTTCTCCCTTATTATTTAGTTTTTGTTTGGCCTTTTATTCACCCACTTTCTCCTTTGCTCTAATATGTGTTGTCTAGTCTCTATTTTTTTTTTTCTTTGAACACTTATAGAAGTAAGGCCCTCACTGTTTCTGGACTCGTAGACTATATGTCAAAGGAATCTATCTTCAATTTTCCTCATCCTATTGAGGTTGTTGATTGGTTAGCTATTTGGATGCATGTAACTACCAGACAAATTTTTTGGTGATATTCTCCCATGTGGCTAATCCCTACATCTTTTCATCCCATCTTATTTTTTCACGGGATTTCAAATTTGCTTCTCCTAGTTGTTATATCCCAGTGTCCTTTGTCTCTTCCCTCTATCTTGTTTGTTCCAATTCCAAGGCTGCATCATCCCTGTGGATGCAAGGGCTGTTGGGGGCCTAGCCCTGATCCAGGTGGATATTGGTGGCCACTCGCCTATTCCACTTGGGCCCCCACCATTGTCTCTTTCAGTTTTTCAGTTTCGGCATAATTTACTATTTTTAGCAGTTTTTCGAGTCCTGAACTTCCGGAGCCGTTTTGAGGCCCTAAACGACGTTTTTTGGGCATCGTGCCTCCAGCGAATATTATTTCGTTCTGGAATTCTGTTCCGAAATGATATTCATGGCGAAATTTTTAGTCCTCGAATAGAGCTTTCTAATGATGTATCATGTGCGTCAAACGGAGATAGTATGCCAAAGTTACATCCCTAGGAAGTTGAAACACCAATTTACCCAAACGGGGCCCATAGTTTTGGCGCTTCATCTCCTAGGGTTAGGTTTTTGGATGTTTAGGATTCTCCATTGTTTCTCAATAATAAATAGGCCCTCGAGCCTCATTGTAACTCACTTGCAGGCATGTGTTGCACCACATCTCTTCTCAAAGATAGCTACCAGCGCCCTAGCTAGTTTTATTTCCATTCTGTCTGTAAGCAAATTTCAGTTCTTTGATATTAATGAAATGAAGTGTTATTTCTGCTGCATCTCTGTATTTATGGTTATATGTTTATCTGTTGCGTTCCTGCATAAATCCGGATCAAGCCCTCTCCCTTTGTAAGAGCCCAATTTGTTGCTCAAAGTTTTGATGCAATTTACATTGCTACCACACTTCCAAAAGTCCATAGAGAAATCCACCATGGAAAGGATGAAGCTCAGGTGGATGTAGGGATCTAGGAAGAAGTTGGTCGTTGGATTCTTAAGACTGGTAATACTTGCACTAGGCAAACCCATTATATGTAGACAATGGATTTGTAATGGTAATTGAAAGTAGCATGGGGAAGGTTCTAGTAGAGAGGTCATATACCCAAAAATAAATTCTTTTATGTATTGATGAAGTTTAGAAACAACTTTGGAAATTAGATGACAAAGTATCTATCCCAACCAAGATAATCGCGTCTTGGAATTATCTAATTTCGGTGAGGATATCGAAGTTCTTTCCACCATTCAAGTTGATTTTCCAGTAATTTAAAATGTGCATCTTGTTAGTATATGTCTTGTTTTTTTAGAAGCAACAATGCTACTAATAACAAAGTAGATAGGTTTTAATTTTCTTGTTTTAGTTCAGACATTTCCATACCTTTTATCTGTATTACGCAGTGGTTTATGGTAGGGTTATTTAAGTCATCAAAATAAACTAAAGATTTTACTTGATTTGAATCACACCAACTTGTAACATTATTATATTTTTGCTATATCCTCTTGAATACTAGAAGTTTCGAACATTGGCCACTTTATAAAATGAAACTCTTAAAATTTAATCACATAAACAAAACAACTAATTTATTTTCCTTTTCTCTATATATCTAAATCCTAGCACTCTTTTTAGATATATTCATTATTTTCTTTTTGCATTGATGATGGGTAAAATGTCCACCCTGTGTGAAAATTTCAATCCAGAAAATATTTATGTAGTGATAGATTTCTTTCTCCTACTTATTATTTCCAATAAGTTATTTACAAAATTCTTCCAGTAAATTTCGAAATAAATACTACTGCAGCATTCACTCAAGTATACGCAGAGAAAGGAATAGTAAGAAATACAAGCATAAGAATCAAACACATATACACACATATTTTTGGACAATTATCCCCGAAAAAACCTAATGCAGGAAAATCGATGCAGCAGATGAGGGTTTATATATTATTCTTCAGCAATGAAATTATTTACAAGGAAAAGACTAGCAGACTTCTTTAGAAAACACCTAAGATAAATTCTCCTGAACCCTCTGGAGAATCTATGACTCTTAGAAGACCCACAACTTCCCTCTGTGTGTCTCTTTGCACAATGTATGTGTCAGAATGTGTCACTCTACACTTCTACTCTGTGTTGGCTTCTTTGACCTTCTGCGTCCTTCTCTCCTCAACCTTTCTCACCGATGAGTCCCTCTACCTCCTCTTCCCTACAACTCTTCCCTGCAACTCTCCCTTTGAAATCGAATTCTATTCGAGTCATAATCGACTTCCTTCAGGTTACTAAGTGTATGCCTGACTTACTTTCCAAATGACCCTCAATCCTTCTTTTATAATCTTCTCATTGACGAATCAACAACCCAGATTAGAAGTCTAATCAATGGCCAAGATCAAAACCTGACATGATCTTCATTCTCTAGAATATCCACCCTTTGTTTTATTAATACCCATTAATTATTTAATTTCCCTAAGTTTAGACTTAGGGTCTCCATTAAAATAATTAATTATATTAATAAAACATGAACCGAGTGGAATTCCCACAAACAGTTTCTAGGTTCTTTGGAATATTGATGTCCAAGCCTCCTTACAAATTTTGAGACTTGGAACACTTTACGATGCTACAAAAATTAGCACTCCCAATTAGCAAAGAAAGTGTTCTAGCAAAATGCCTGCTACATGTTGCTCTGTCTTGAAGCATCCTCTGTGCTATTGATGCCTGGATGTTGCCCCTCATATGCTGCAATGTTGCCCTCTATACTATTGCCCATGAAACTATCACTGTCACTGCCTCATTTGTATTTCAGCTCCCTCTGAATCCTGAACCTATCCATTCTTGCTACTGAAATGGATTATTGATCATCTCCATATTTTCTCTGAAATAGACAAACTTAGTCTTCCCCAAAGCTTTCGTGAGGATATCTTCCACCTGTTCTCCTGTAGTAGTGTACTCTAATTTTACAGCTCCCCTTTGGACATAATCTCTGATGAAATGACACCTGATGTCAATGTGCTTCGATCGATCATGAAACACACAATTCACAGAGAGTTTGATGAAACTCTGATTATCACATAGAATGTTGGTCGCCTCCATCTTCTCCTTGAGTAATTTCACAAGCAATTTCCAAAGCCATATGGCCTCACACGAAGCCGTGCTTGATGTCATATATTCATCTTCTGCAGAGCTCAAAGCCATGGATTTTTGTTTTCTGCTACACTAGGAGGTCATTCTTGATCCAACACTGAAACCGTACCCAATGGTACTTTTCCGATCTATTGGGATCCCAGCCCAATCTGCGTCAGTGAAACCACTCAACCTAATGTCATTGCCTCTAGTGTATCTGAGAACATGTTTGGTTTTTTCCCATTTATCCTTCGTGTCTACCAGATATATCATAGAACCTATGAGCTGCCTATACAAAGTAGGATCAGCCTCATCATCTTCAGATGTGTCAATTTTCTTCTAGTTGGTAATCATTGGAGTAGGCATGGGTCTACAATCCTCCATCTGAAATATTTTCAGAACTTATGTAGTATATCTTCCTTGACCAAGGAAGATCTCACCCTTTTGCTGCCAAACTTCCAACCCGAGAAAATAATGCATCAGCCCTAGATCCTTCATGTCAAATTATGCAACTAAATTATCCTTGCAGTCCTTGATGAGCCTAGATGATCATGTTAGAAATAGATCATCTACATACATCACTAGTATTATAGGCTCATCCCCTACTCTCAGATAGTAGAGATTGGGATCTGCGTCACTCTTGTCAAATCCTATTTTCTGCAAGTAGTTGTCAATTCAACCGTACCAAGCTCTAGGGGCTTGCTTCAGTCTATAAAAGGCCCTCTTGAGCCCGCTCACATGATTTTTATGCTCATGTGTCTCAAATCCCTTTGGTTATTCAATATATACTTCTTCTTTTATCACCCCACTCAAGAACGTAGTCTTGACATCCATCTGGTGAATCTCCCATCCCATCTGCATAGCAAGGGACATCACAGATCTAATAAAATTATATCGGGCTACTCGAGCGAAGGTCTCTTCATAATCTATCCCTTCTTTCTGAATGTAACCCTCTGCGACAAACTTGGCTTTAAATTTCTCGATGCTGCCATCTGCAGTATATTTGATCTTTTAGATCCATCTCGAACCTGTAACTGATCTTTCCTAAGGCCTGGGAACCACTTCCCAGACATCATTCTTCATGATGGAATTATATTCCTCCACCATCGCATCGACCCATACCTGGTGTTGAGCTGCCTCCCTAAAACTAGAGGGTTCCCCAACCCACGCTACCAAAGCTTGGTACCTTTTAGGTTGCATATGCTTCCTCTTCTCATTTCAGGGGGCTCCAACAAACTCTTTTGCATCCCAAAGAATTTGTCATAATTCCTTGCTCGTCTTACCACTGGTATTGGGTGGATCCACCTGCTCTCCTTCCTGTAAGTCCTCTGGAGATGTATCCCTTGGATCCATGTTCCTTGGAGAGGTACTCATATTACTCTCCGCAAGTCATTGTGGTTGGACCAACGGATCCTCCTCAGACGGCATAGCAGAAGGCATCTCCCGGGATTTTCTGAAGGCGCTTTCCTCTATGAACTTCACATCATGTCGTACTACAATATTCCTGCTCTCATGAATGTAAATACGGTGAGCCTTTGTGTTCTTGCTATATCCCACCAGATATCCCTTTTCTACATTATTATCCAATTTCTTCCTCTTCTCTTCAGGCACATGACAATATGGCGCACTCTGAAAGATTCTAAAGTGGCTCATTTCAGGATTCCATTCTGCTCCAGATTATATGGAGTTATCCATTCTCTTCTGATGCATTCCCTTGCTTAGAATTCTGTGAAGTTTTTATCAATGTATTCTCCACCATTTTCTGATCACAGTGTCTTGATCCGCTTTCCTGTCATATTCTCCACTAGAGCTTTAAACTCCTTGAATCGATCAAAGACTTTGTCTTTGGTCTTCAGAAAGTAGATCCAGGTCTTCCTGGAATGGTCATTAATAAAGGTGATGAAATATTCAGCACCAATAAGAGCTCTAGTGGACATTGGTCCGTAGATGTTCGAGTGTATTAAGCCCAACACACTCTTAGCCCTATTGTTGCTTCTATGATACACTGCCTTGGCATACTTTCCCAATATGCACACTTTGTAGACATCGTCTCGCTTGGTGCTCAGTTTTGGAACTCCCGTGACAGTCTTCTTAAGAATCCTTAATGATCCATGATGTAAGTGCCCCATTCTCTTGTGCCATAGGTCATTCAAATCCTTCTCATCCATGATGCCTATTAGTGCCATTGGGGATTCGAGTTGTAAATTGTAGAATTTATTGCTCCTGACTCCAATTTGTGTCATCTTCTTCCAACTCGGGTGTTTGATGTATACTCTATTTCCAATTAAGTAAACGTCATAGCCTTTATTTTGAAGTTGCGACACAGAGATTAATTTCATCCCCAAACTAGGCACATGCAACACATTTGTGGCCCGAAGCTTGTTACCAGCTTCTGTTTGAAATAATATGGTACCTCTTCCAATAGGAGTGCATTTCGCCTTATTTCCCATGGTGATATTAAATTTCATACGCTCTTCTTGGTAGCTTGACAAACATTCTCGCACTCTCGTCATGTGAGAAGAAGCCCCACTATCAATATACCAGATCTCAGGAGAAGCGGAGCTTGACACACAAGCAAAATCTTCTTCCAATCTGGATGCTAGAATAGAAACGTTGTGATCCGTCTATTATTTCACGCTTTCCTTCTTCACAAGAGAACTGCGTGAACCCTTTTGAGTTGCTACTGCAACAACGTTTGATCTATGTTCCACTGTCGATTCTCTACTTTTGTTACTCGTCTTTTCTTT
This sequence comes from Pinus albicaulis, assembly GCA_034641835.2. Classification (NCBI taxonomy): domain Eukaryota; kingdom Viridiplantae; phylum Streptophyta; class Pinopsida; order Pinales; family Pinaceae; genus Pinus; species Pinus albicaulis. The sequence goes on from CM076583.1 coordinate 1,322,271,635, forward strand.
GATACCATGTGAAAATCTCAATCCATAAAATATTTCTGCAGTGATAGATTTATTTCTCCTACTTATTATTTCCAATAATTTATTTATAGAATTCTTCCAGTAAATTTCAAAATAAATACTGCTGCAACATTCACTCAAGTATATGCAAAGAAATGAATAGTAAGAAATACAAGCATAAGAATCAATCACATATACACACTTATTTTTTGACAATTATCCCTAGAAAAACCCAATGCGGGAAAACCAGTGTAGCAGGTGAGGGTTTATATATTATTCTTTAGCAATATAATTCTTTACAAGGAAAAGAATAGAAGACTTCTTTAGAAAAAACCTGACACAAATTCTCTCGAACCCTTTGGATAATTTTTGACACTTAGAAGACCCACAGCTTCCCTCTATGTGTCTCTCTGTGCAATGCCAGTGACAAATTGTGTCACTCTGCATGGGCTCTCTACATTGGCTTCACTGGCCTTTTGCGTCCTTCTCTCCTCGACCTTTATCACTGTTGACTCCTTATGCTTCCTCTACCCTGCTTCCTCTTCCCTGCAACTCTCCCTCTGAAATCAAATTATATTTCTTCATAATCGACTTCCTTTGGGTTTCTTAGTGTATGCCCGACTTACTTTCCAAATGACCCTCAAGCCTTCTTTTATAATATTCTCATTGACGAATCAACATCCCAGATTAGATGTCTAATAAATGGCCAAGATTAACACTTGACTTGATCTTCGTTCTTTAGACGAATCACACTATGTTTTATCAATACCCATTAATTATTTAATTTCCCTAAGTTTAGACTTAGGGTCTCCATTAAAATAATTAATTATTTTAATAAAACATGAACCGAGTGGAATTTCCACAAACAGTTTCTGGGTTCTTTGGAATTCTGATGTCCAAGTCTCCTTACAAATTTTGAGACTTGGAACACTTTCCAGTGCTACAAAAATCAACACCCTAAACGTGGGACAATTCCTCTTATACACACAACTTATCTTTAGAAATAAATAACCATGAATCATAAACATAACTAAAAAACGAAATTTTTTTTATACAATTTCATTAAAAAAACAATCATTAAAAAAATTAAAAGTTAACCATCCAATATTTTAAAATATAAGTTGATTAGAATTATATTAACTTTATAAAATTATATAAAATTAAAATAAATTTTCTTATGAATAAATAAAATTAAACATTTATACAAATATTTTAATACATGTCGCTTTTGAAATTTTCACCTGCTTGGTTAGGGATTTTAGGATATGTGTATTATCAAAGTTTTTAGAAACCATCATTACAGCCCAGACTATCATTGTGTATGAGTTCAAGGGCGCTATGGCCTTTGTGCTAGATTCTTCAACTTGCTATCAAATCTTTGTCAAGCTCCCCTCTCGACAATTACTGCTCATTAGGGTTTGCTCCTCCGATCTAATTCATGACCTCAAGCTTTATTTAGAGCTCTGAGTGAGTACTCCCTCAAGCATGCAACACCTAATATTTCAAGGTAAGCAATTGGATGATGCTACTCCTCTAGCAGTTTACAACATTAATAAAGATGTCATCCTTTTTATGGGTCTTTGTCTATGAGGGAGGACTGGAGGTAAGCCTTCCTCCTTTCATACTTTTTCTTATAAAGATGTCATTCATGCTCGCCACCCTCCCAAAGGAAAAGCAGGATCAAACAACTCCAGGGTCATTTTTGGTGTAAAAATATGAGGAATTTCCTTCCCTATAAATCTCTCACTCATATATTGAGAATATTCACTTAATGTATTCAAAGGAAATCCTAATCTTCCATTTTAATGGCTTTGGCCCGCACAACAGATCTATACCAATGGATCCATTTTGTATGAACTAATAATTTCAAGGTTATTTTCTACTCAAAAGGCTTCTTAATTGTGTTATTTGAGGAATCTAAAGATTATCATAGAGTTTTATCTAAATGGCCTTGGTTTTTGGCAACGTTGGATTGTTTTTAACACCTTGGTTCCTAGATTTTGACCCTTCCACGGTTGTCATTACCAAGGTTCCAATATGTTTCAGGCTTCCTAATCTGACAGCTCACTTGTAGAACTACACAATATTTCATGACATTAGAGACTCTCTAGGCCATCATCTTACTACTAATGTCTCTCATGGGTAGCTTGGTGTATACACCTATGCAAAAAATTATGTTAAAATCAATATTATTAAAGAGCTACTTGACCAAATCAATTTAAAAATTGATAATTTTCACTAGACTTGGGCTCGGGGCTATGAGAGTATTGTTTTTCATTGTTTATTTTTTCATCAAACATGTCACTTACATAACTCTTTCTCGGTGTTTAATTCTCAACAGAAGTGGAACATCTGCAATTCCAAATCTAAAATATGGAAGCTCTGTAACCCTCCTACTATGGATGGCAAGGCCTCTATGTTGGAGAAGGACAATGAAGAAGCTGGTGATGAAATCCATTTGGGGGACAAGGTCCAAGAATCAAAGCCTCAAACATCTCTTGTGATTCCTGGTGTGGACCATGCTCCTTTGGAAAGCATAGAGATATTGAATAATAATGTTTCTTCGAGTATATTGAAGCGATCTCATGAGTCAGCTTCTTCGAACTCTGGAAGGAATCTCTTTCAATGTGCAATGATCATTTTTTGATTGCTTTGATCAAATCGTCGTTGGAAGGTTGGATCAAGGTTTCAAAAAAGAAAGGAAAGAAAGGTCACCTTGAGGATCAACACCCATTTAGGTCATTCTCCCCTTTAGATGTGTCTTTTTTCCCTTTACATTTACTTTTCTATTCTCTGTACCATTCATCTCTGCTTTGATACCGCTAGTATATAGCAAATTGTGCCAGAAAAAGAGTTATTATGGAAAATGATGTAATTTTTTTTGTTTGAGATTTTTTACGCTTAATAATAATAATAACAATAACAATAATAATTAAACATTTATAGTCAAATTTGCAATGATTTGTGTAAATCAAGGTAGCCATGGTACTTAAGTAGTTTTATTCTAATAAATGATCTTCAAACAAGAAATCTTATAAACATACACTGGAACTACATTGTTTTCCCCTTTAAAAATTAATGGCTTCAACACAATGACTTCTTTTATAAATTATTATTTTTATAAACCCACATATTTATATGATTTCACTTGTTATTTCATAATTTACATGGTAATTACATAATTATATTAGGTAAATGTGAATAAGTAAACATAAATTTAAAAGTGCAACCTAATTAATATTTGTAATTTCATCTATTAATCTAAGGAGACAAAGAACATATTCCAACATCTTTTATTTATGACCATTAAACAAAAAATTAAATTAAAAGAGATCAATCTACCAACATTCAATAATAAAATTCTTATCAACATAATTATCTTGTGAAATGTAACTAACTTCTAAATACTTATATAATTTAAAATTACAAAAACACATATATAAATGAATCTAAATGTATATTTGAAATGTTTCGAAGTTTGCTTTTAATTATCTTACCAAAAAGTATAAGAACAAATATAAACATATTATTAATATTTATACGTGTTAACTTTGTTGAAGACCAACAATAAATTGCAGCACCTACACTAGTGTGGGGCCAATAGGTCCTAGCGGCACCTACACTGGTGTGGGCTAAATTTGGTGCACTGTCTATTTTAATTTTCCATTAATTAAAATGGACAATAAAATGTAATCTTGTCTCATAATCACTTGTAATAGTTAACTGAGTGTGATAAACTCAGTTAGCTCATGTATTTTGAGTTGAGGGTAGTTGGTAAGGCATGCAGAGTAATTCTAGTTGTAACATAGTTCGAATTACAGTTGGTGCATTAGTTAATGCATGAGAAATCAGTTAACTCAATCTTGGTGAGTTAAAGTCAATTGAGCTAGTTGTAATTATTTGTTGCACTAGTGAGAGATCAAGTGAATTAAATATTATTTAATTCACAATCAGTGATCTAACATGCAACTGATGATTTACTATTATTAGTTTCATGCATGTCAGTTCCAGTGGAGACCCAGTTGAGCCAAAGGTGAAAGGGATGTTAACTATCAGTTGTAGGATTATTGGGTTGCACCCATGCAACCAAACACACATTGGATTTCCCATTATCCTTGCACAATTTAGGAAGGCCAAAATTCCTAAAGAATAGGGATTTCATCCATCAAGAATTTTGCAAGCAAGGCAGGTTGTTTAGAGGCTGAGAATTGGCTAATTGTTGGCCAATTTTGTCCAGGACAGTGCGAGACAATTAGTTGAGTGCTGGAGACTCTTGTGAGAGGAGTGTGTTGTAATTGTTTCATTTTTCCATGCTGAATATAAAATAGAAGATAGTGGGGTTTTGAGTAGCAATCTTTCCTCAGGAAATTATTAGTGGTGTGGTTTGATTTGATTCTTTATTTTCTTCATGTGATTGGCGATTGTGTTTAATTTCCGTAATTGATTTGTAGAAGAGATTCAGTATCTAGCTTTAGTACATTATTATATCGAATTGAATCTGTGATATACATATTGTTTGTATAATTTCTACATGGTATCAGAGCACAGGAAATCACTATAGTGGATGATAAGTTGAGTTTGTGACTAAATAGAATTCAAATTTGCAAAAGACTTTCTTGGTGCTGCAGGTGATTCAAGATCGAAATGGCTTTCAATGGCTTGAGATTGGAGTATGCACTCGAGGGCATATCTAACTATATTTCTTGGAGAGGCAATACTGGAGGACATTGGGTTGAAAGAATTCATTGACAATAATGTTCTCAAACCTGTTGTGACAGATGCTGCAAATATTGATGCCTAGTAAAAGATAGTTGCAAAGGCGAGGAGGATCTTACTGGAAGGAGTATGAGACCACATTTTCTCAAGTCTCCATGGAAAAGCGACACCATATGCAATATGGAAAGCTTTGACAGATCTATTTTAGAGCAACAGTGATCATAGAAAATTGGCACTGAAGGATAAACTCAGGAAGATCAAAATGGAGAAACGTGACTCCATGCCAAAATATTTAACAAAGTCTGTCCAATGTCGGGACAAGCTTGGGAGCATTGGAATTATTGTCCCTGATGATGATTTGGTGAGCCTAGCTCTTCTAGGACTTCCCAAGAGTTGGCATAGTTATCAAGACTTTTTCAATGGAAGGGAAAAGCTACCAAATTGGGAACGACTTTGGTCAGATTTGGTGCAAGAAGAATTCAGGCGAAATACCAAAGATGGATCTTCATCTAAGAATGAAGATGAAGAAGATTGTGCTTTGGCTGCCAAGGCAAAGAAGGGGAAAGGAAATAAATTCCATTCCAAATCTGAGTCTGGTAAAGATGGCAAGAAGCGTGACATGTCCAGAGTGAAGTGTTTTCACTATCACGAGCATGACATTATGCCACAAATTGTCCACAAAAGAAGAAGAGCAAGAAGGCTTCAGGATCTACAACTGGTGAGGCTTTGGCCTCGCAATTTGAGCTTGAATTATCGCTTATTGCATGCATGGTGTCAAGTGCAATGGGATCGGTGTGGTACTTGGATAGCAGTACTTCCTTTCACATGACGGGAGACAAAGGAATTTTCAGTAGCTTGGAGGAGAAGAACCTATAGATGCATATCGAAAAGGGTGATGACAGGAAGTACAGTGCTACTGGGATTAGTACCTTTTCCTTCCAGAAACATTCAGGTAAACCCCTTCAATTAAAATATGTAATTCATGTACCAGGCTTGAAGAAAAATTTAGTCTCAGTTGCAATGTTGGAGGATAGAGGCTATGATGTTGTTTTCAGTGAAGGAAAAGCTTTCCTGTGACACAAAATAACAAGACAAGCCAAGAATATTGGGATTTGAGTTAAGAATCTCTATAAACTTGATGTAGATGGCTGCACAACATTGATGGGTAAGGCAGACGAAGTGGTGAGCTGAGATGAGGTTGAGTTATGGCACAAGAGATTGTGCCATCTACACCACAGAGCCTTGAAGGTCATGCATCAGATTTCTACGGGTCTTCCCAAGGGTACACTTGCACATTCAGACACATGAAAGGGATGTACTATGGGGAAGTATGTAAAAGGCCACTTTTCATGAGAAGGAGAACCAAACTTCAGAAATCCCTAAGAGAGTTCACTCAGACGTGTGTGGGCCATTCTCTACTACTTTGACAACAAATAATAAGTACTATGTGATATTTGTTGATGATTTTTCTCGAAAGTGTTGGATCTAATTCATGCAGAAGAAAGATCAGACGTTCTTAAAGTTTCTTGAGTTCAAAGCACTGGTGGAGAAATACACGAGGAAGAATGTGAAGGCTCTTAGGAGCGACAATGGTGGTGAGTACGCTCCAATGAATTCAAGAAATTCTACAACAAAGAAGGAATTTAGAGAGAATTGATTGCACCTCATAACCCACAACAGAATGGGGTCGCATAAAGAAAGAATAGAACAATTGAGGGTGCAGCACGAGCGATGTTGCATGATCAGGGCCTACCATTGCATCTATGGGTGCAGGCATGCAACACAACAATATTTGTGCAAAACCATTGTCCTCATCGAATACTTGGCATGAGTACACCAGAAGAGGCCTTTACTGGTAAGAAACCTGATGTTTCACATTTTAAGTTTTTTGGATCGTCTTTTTATGTGCATGTGATCAAGGATGTCAGGAAGAAGCTGGAACCCACATCTAAGATTGGGATATTTGTGGGGTACACTAAAAATCCCCACAACTATTGTGCGACGAGATATAAAATTTGATGAGGAGAAATCCATGAAATTGTCCCTTGAGAGGGACCTATATTTGCATGCAGAGGAGGAACTCTTGGTTCCAAAGGATGAGCCTCAAAATGTGGAGCAACCACATGTGGAGGATCATGGAGTGGTAGAAAACACTCATGCAAATACATCCACCAGAAATGGTAGAAAACGAACCATGGAAGCTGATAGATTTAGACTTGATGCAGCAGAGATTGTAGGAGCCCCTACTTCACTACGCAGACAGAGACAGTCTCCAGACATTTTTACTGGATACATGGCTTTTATGAGCAAGTGTATTGTGACAGAACCATCTTCCTTTCAGGAAGCAGTGCAACAACCAATTTGTGTTGATGTTATGGTAGAGAAGTATGACTCCATCATCAAGAACAGTGCATGGGAGATTGTCCTAAGACCGGTCGACAAATCAGTGGCTGGATCTAGATGGAACTACAAGGTAAAGAAAACTGTTGATGGGAGTGTGGAGAAGTACAAGGCCATATTTGTGTCCCGGGGATTCTCACAGATTGAGGGGATCGAATATGATGAGACTTTCACACCAGTCACAAGGTACTCTTCCATTAGATCTATCCTTGCACTCTCAATCCAGATGGGGTGGCACATTCATGAGATGGATCTAAAAAATGTGTTTCTCTATGGATTTATTGAGGAAGAAGTGTACATAGAGCAGCCAGAAGGTTTCGAGATATTTGATAGTGAGTCGCATGTGTGTCAGCTCAAGAGAGCAATGTATGGGATGAAGCAAGAACCTCGTGCTTGGTACACTCAGATTGAGAGCTATTTCTCCAGGTTGGGCCTCACCAAAAGTGAAGCAGATGCAAACCTGTACCAAATTGTGGTTGATGGTAAGCTCTTGATTATCTTACTTTATGTTGATGATATAATTTTCACAGGTGATGAGCAGCTAATAAACTCATGCAAGGAGGATCTTGCAAGGGAGTTTTAAATGAAGGACATGTGACTCCTTCACTATTTCCTTGGTTTGGAAATATGGCAGCGAGATGGTGAAATTTTTGTTTCTCAAGGAAAGTATGCCAAAGAGATACTAGGTAAGTTTCACATGGAGAGTTGTAAACCCATGGACACTCCTCTTCCAGGAAATTGGAGGAAAGAGGATGTTAATTCTGGATAAGTAGTGGATGCTACTGTCTACAAGAAGTTAGTAGGTTCATTGATGTACTTGGTGAACACTAGACCAAACATTTTCTACACAGTTAACCAGCTGAGTCAAGCAATGGTTAAGCTGACCAAGCTCTTTTGGAAGGCGAGGAAGCATGTCTTGAGATATCTCAAGGGCACTACAGAGTATGGATTATGGTATATGCTAGCAGAGGGAGTGAGGCTTCAAGGCTTTACAGATGCATATTGGGCAGGTAGTCCATCAGACAGAAATAGCACATCAGGAGGGATCTTCAGCATAGGATCGACAACAATTTCCTGGTACAGCAAGAAGTAGCGATCTGTGGAACTAAATTCAGTGGAGGCAGAGTACATGACAACAATTCAAGCTAAATGTGAGACCATATGGATGAGAAAGATCCTAGTTGGTCTGTTTGGTTCTCAGATGGATATGACAGTGATACATTGTGATAACTAGAGTTGCATTAAAATCTCGGTTAATCATGTGTTTCATGATAGGTCCAAGCACATAGACATTTGGTACCACCATCTCAAATATTGTGTTCTGAGGCACATAATGTTAATTCAGTACATTCCCACAGAAGATCGGGATGCAGATATTCCGACGAAGGCGCTCACCAGGAGCAAATTCGAATACCATAGAGGCAGGATCGGGGTGGCAGATAATCCCTTTCTTGTTGAGAGGGAGTGATGAAGTCCAACAAGAAATTGCAACACCTACACTAGTGTGGGATGAATAGGTCCTAGCAGCACCTACACTAGTGTGGGACTAATAGGTCTTAGCAGCACCTACATTGGTGTGGGCTAAATTTGGTGCAGTGATTATTTTAATTTTCCCTTGATTAAAATGGACAATAAAATGTAATCTTATCTCATAATCACTTGTAATAGTTAACTGAGTGTAATAAAATTATTTATCTCATGTATTTCAAGTTGAGGGTAGTTGGTGAGGCATGCACAGTAATTCTATTTGTAACAGAGTTCAATTTGCAGTTGGTGCATTAGCTAATGCATGAGAAATCAATTAACTCAATCTTGGTGAGTTAAAGTCAGTTGAGGTTGTTGTAACTGTTTGTTGCACTAGTGAGAGATCAAGTGAATTAAATACTATTTAATTCACAATCAGTGATCTAACATGCAAGTGATGATTTACTATTACGAGCTGCATGCATGTTAGTTCCAGTGGAGACCCAGTTGAGACAAACGTGAAAGGGATGTTAACTATCAGTTGTAGGATTATTGGGTTGCACCCATGAAACCAATCACACATGGGATTGCCCATGATCCTTTTGCAGTTTAGGAAGGCCAAAATTCCTAAAGAATAGGGATTGCATTCATTATGAATTGCACAAGCAAGGAAGGTTGTTTAGAGGCTAAGAATTGGCTAAGTGTTGGTCAGTTTTGTCCAGGATAGTGTGAGACAATTAGCTGAGTGTTGGAGACTCTTGTGAGAAGAGTGCATTGTAATTGTTTCATGTTTCCATGCTGAATATACAATAAAATATAGTGGGGTTTTGAGCAGCAAGCTTTCCCTGACAAATTATCTGTGTTGTGGTTTGATTTGATTCTTTCTTTGCTTCATGTGATTGGTGATTGTGTTTAATTTCTGCAATTGATTTGTAGAAGTGATTTAGTATCTAGATTTAGTACATTGTTAGGTTGGGTTGAATCCATGATATACATATTGTTTGTATAATTTCTACAAACTTCACTTAAACTTTTTAAATCTCATCAAATGTGTATTGATATTTTTTTACTAAGACTCTTGAAAATGACACCAAGAAAAATTGTAATTTAATTTTCCCTTGAGTTAAATTATAAGAAAATTGTAATTCCACATCTCATGCTACAAGTTAACTAAGTTATTTTGACTTAGTTGGTTCAATTAATTCGAGTTGAGGGCCTAACTTGAGTCATGTAGAGTGGTTCCTACTTTTTAGGAGCCCTAGTTGAGTTTATTTTGAGTTGTAATTAATTAATTCAGTTTATCTGAGTTAAAGCCATTTTAACTAGTTCCAACTGTTGTAGGAACTAGTGGAAGGTCAAATTGTGGAAGTGGAACTTGAACCACACTCAGTAATCAACCACATAACTGATATATTAGCCATAAATAACTCATGCATGTGTGAGGTGAGAGTTACCCAGTTGATATTGGAGTTCAAGGGAAGTGTACTATCAGTTGTATAATCATCCAAATTATACAGGTGGTGCATGCAATCAAAAGAAGGCCCTTGATGGATTGCATAGTATTGGATGGAGATTTACCTAATTAATAGGGTATAATAAACCAAGGATACAACACAAGGAAATAGGGACTTGGGCAAGCCAAAAATTTGGTTAATATTGGCCTAGGATTTTCTAGGAAGTAGTGAGATAGATAGATATAGTGCAGATGTTGCTCGGGCAAGAGAAAAGCATTGTAATCTTCTCATATTTTTTGACTAATTAAATATACAGATAGCGGGGATTTTATTTGTGCCTTTACCCATGAAATCATTGTGTAATGTGTTGATTAAATTATTTCTCTTATATGCTTCGTGATTTCACGATCGTTTAAATTGTTTCCACAATTGGTAGAGTAGATTCAAATCTATTGTTTTAGTAAATTAAAATTAGCAGTTTGAATCTACAAGGAATTTATACATGGTATCAGAGCTGAAATCACTATAGAAGATAATAATACGAGTTTGTTTTGTGCAGGTGAATCAAATTTGCAGTACCATTCTTCAAGGTCAACAGGATGTCGTTCTATGGATTGAGACTTGAGTATGCCCTTGAGGGAAGCTTGAATTACATAGCTTGGAAGGACGCGATGGAAGAAGTGTTGGAAGATAATTATATCAAGGAGTTCTTAGAAAATGATATTCCTAAGCCTCCACCAACTGATGCTAAAGATTTGGAGACCTGGAAGGAAAATGTAGCAAAGCTGAGAAGGATCCTACTGGAAGGTCTTCGATATCATATTGTCTTGAACCTCCATGGGAAGGAAATTCCATATGTAATGTGGAATCCATTGACAGGTTTTTTTTAGAGAAATAATGACCATAGGAAGCTGGCACTTAAGTGCAAGCTCAGGAAAATCAAGATGGATAAGGGTGACACAATACCAAATCACTTGACCAAGTTCACCCAATTTCGGTGAGAGATTGGAAGTGTTCTTGTTACAGTTGTTGAAGATGATCTGGTCAGACTAGCACTTATAGGCCTTCCCAAGGTCTGGCACAACTACCAGGATTTGTTAAATGGGAGGGATAAGCTACTAGAGTGGGAACGTTTATGGTCCAACTTGGTGCAATAAGAGATAAGGCAAAACACTAGAGATGGGACCTCATCAAAAGAAGTGGAAGAGGATTTCACATTAATTAGAAAAAAATAAAAATAAAGCCAAGGGAAAGAAGTCCCAAGGCGAAGAGGGCAAGAAGAAAGAATTGTCCAACATAAAGTGCTTTCATTGTAATGAATTCGGGCACTATGCCACGAAATGTCTACAGAAGAAGGAAAACGAGAAGGATCTTGCGGTAGAAGCAACAGGTGAAGCTCTAGCTTCACAATTAGAACTTGATTTCACGCTCATTGCATTCATGGAAAGCACTGTAATGGGAATCGTGTGGTATCTCGACTACGGTGCCTCATTCCATATGACGAGGAATAGAGATCTCTTCAGTGACTTGGAGGAGAAATACCTCAAGAAAAACATATATTTTGGAGATGATGGGAGGTATAACGCGACTAGTATCAGTACAATTACTTTCAGAGGGAGTCTAACTCCCCTCTCAAACTCACATATGTGTTATTTGTGGATACAATGTGATATTTATCAAATGGATGGTTTTCCTTAGACACATTGCCATGAGACAGGTGAGGCATATCAATGTGTGAGTCAAGAACTTGTATTCACTTGAGGTATAAGATGCATGCAAAGCCTTGAGGATCAAGGAAAAAGGTTAGAGACTTGGGAGCATTTTAAACCTCTCAACATGCAACCTCATAAGAAGCCTGAAGCAGGGAGGAGATTGGGTGGAATAATCCACTCAATCAAAGACCTCCAGTAAGGGGAAATTTCGATCCAAGTGGGCAGAGGGAGCACATGCAGCCACTCCTCTAGGTGAGAGGTGGGGTGATGTAAAGCAATAGTCCCAAGAGTGAAAAAATTTAGGTAGGGTCCATTGAGGTGTTTTTTTCCTCATGGATCGTTACCTTGCTACGGGGCCCCACAATGTTCAGTAGCATGAGGATCAATGTCAGTCAGATATTGAGGAGTGCAGAGCAGTGTTGACATTAGAGCAGGAGGCTCAATAGTAGAGCCAATAGTAAAACAATTTTCCTAGTAGACATTTCCAGACATAGTTGATTCAATTTATTTTTTGGATGCTTTTTAGTTGCAAATGTTGTAGTAGAAACAACAACAGTGAGAAGTGTTTCATGCAGAACATTACAAAGGTACTGGATTAGGATAGATTTGAATCCCTTTCTTGTTGAGAGGGAGTGTTGAAAATGGCACCAAGAAAGATTCTAATTTAATTTCCCTTTAAATTAAATTAGAATAAAATTGTAATTCCACATTCATGACATCGTGTCTGAGTTAAGTACGTTAGTTTGTCTTAGTTGGTTTAGTTAATTCGAGTTGAGGGTCTAACTTGAGTCATGTAGAGTAGTTCCTACTTTTTAGGAGCACTGGTTGAGTTTATTTGAGTAAAAGTCAGTTTAACTAGTTCCAATTGTTGGAGGAACTAGAGGAAGGTCAAAGTGTGGAAGTGAAACTTGAACCACACTCAATGATCAACCAGAGAACTGATATACCACCCATAAATAACTCATGCATTTGTGAATTTAGAGTTACCCAATTGATATTGGAGTTCAAGGGAAGTGTAATATCAGTTGTATAATCATCCAAATTTTACAGGTGGTGCATGTAGTCAAAGGAAGTCCCTTGATCGATTGTGCAGTATTGGATGGGTATTTCCCTAATTAATAGGGTCTAATTAGCAAAGGAAACAACTCAAGGAAATAGGGACTTGGGAAAGCAAAAAAATTGGTTAAGTATTGGCCTAGGCTTGTCTAGGAAGCAGTGAGATAGATATAGATAATGCAAATGTTGCTCGGGCATGACCAAAGCATTGTAATATTCTCATATTTTTTGACTAATTCAATATATAGATAGCAGAGTTTTTAGTTTCAATTTTCCCCAGGAAATCATTGTGTAATGTATTGATTGAATTCTTTCTCTTGTATGCTTCATGATTTCATGATCGTTTAAATTGGTTTCCGCAATTGGTAGAGTAGATTCAAGTCTATTGTTTTAGTAAATTACAATTAGCAATTTGAATCTAAAGGGAATTTCTACAAATACCTTAATCTCCTCAAATGTATATTGATATTTTGTGACACATGTTGGTGATAAATCCATGTCTAATTCTATCTTATCTACCTACATGAACTTCAATATTTGTGGATCCTACATGAACTTTTGCCTTATACATAGTTCATGCATCTTGTTTTGTCCCAACCCATAAAATTTTTGTAAATTAAAATTATATGTAATGACTTGTGTTGCCCATAAGAGTCTTGTTCAATAATATAAGCTTATGAGGTTATGGTGATAAGTGCTTAAGATGGAGGTTATAGTTCTTTTTTTATGTATTTTTTGTGTATGGTATTATAATAAATTGTTTTGTTAACTTTATTTGAGATAAATAAAGTTTATTTTACATTTTCTCTTTTACAATGATTTTAGCATTATTTTGTATTGTGAAATACAAGGTTGAAAATGGATGAACATCGCTATGTGTTATAATTTCATGGCATTGTGTTGACCTATTGGATCACATTTGTACCCATTAATCAATGCAAATGTTCAAGGATTTGAATAAAATGGATGACGCAAAAAGGGAATTTTGTGTTACATCGTCTCTGCATTTCTGATGTAAAAAGTGAAAAAAAAGGTCACATTCATTTCATTTGGTTTCACTATGTGGGACATATTCATGAAAGATTTGTGGGAAATTTAGTAGGAGAAATCAAGGGAGGTTTGTGGACCATTTAGTAAGAGCACGCAAGGGATATTTGTGGGCCATTTAGTAGAAGCAAAAAATGGAGGTTTAAGGGCTCTTAGGACCCTACTCTAACATCCCCACATAAGGTTACTTAGGAGTTATTCAATTAGTGTATGTGGTCATCTTCTTTGAATAAGACCTGTTAGATAGTGGTGAATAGCTATTTAATGAAAAAAATATTTCAATTCATTAAATAAGTCCCAATAAGAATTTTGCACTCATAATTAATGGGACCACAAGTAGTTAGGATTTTGCTATTGAGAATCTATTTAAAGAGCGAGGAGGTTATAAAATGTTTTTGTCTTGTATTGTTGTATTTTGAGCCTTGCTCAATGAAATGTTACCCCACGTTAATAGGCAAGTGAACATTGTTTTCTTTGTCATGATAATCATTAATACAAGGGTATCTTATTTGTATTTTGAATTTATTTTTCTACATCTATAATCTTCGTATACCTAATTTTTGTTTCGATCCTAAGGGTTAATGAACACTACAAGAAGGATTAGAGCTCTTTATTAAACCATCACACATTTTAAAGTTAAAAAAATTAGGTTATGATGTGTTATAACATCTTTAAATAACACACACACACTGATGGCATGCCTACATTCTAAACCCACATTTTCACTTTCAATGCATATAAAATTTCCTTCCAAAATTCATTGCCCAACCAATCCCCAATCTGGGCAACCTCACAATATTCAATGTTCTTGAGCTGGCAATTAAATAAATAAAAATTGAAGCCTTAATATCTCAATTCGAAGAATTGAGATATTAATTTAATCCTCAATTGGTTAGGAAACCACACCTCCTCTCAGAATTAATAAGGCGGAAGCTTTTCTTCAAAGGTTCTGGAACCCAAAATGCATACAACATACCCTTTTATTTGAACCCGATCGAACCCCATATCCAAGGTTTGTTATTCTTTCGCGCCTTTCATCATATAATAAGGCCAAAGCACATTCTTATAATGACCCACAATTTACAATTCCCCTTATGCAGGGTCCACCACCATTAGATGCATTTTTTATATAAAGCAACCTTTGAGATCCACGTTACATCATATGAATGATCCACTTTATCAAAGTTGGATAATTCATAACTTTTAACTTATGGAGTCATGACATACAAATTCATTTCGGACTTTATTAAAAGACCCGGCGTCGAAATATATATAAGTGCTCATATAAACGTCCAACTCATATAGAACTCCGACCATTCAACACACCAGTCAACTGGGGCCCAGCGCCCTTACACTGCATTAAGCGCCGAATGGATTTGATGACCTATGTTCCGTCGCACTCCAATCGTTGATCAAATAGGCGTAAATGGATATCACAAATTTTTTTTAGTCCGAGCTTTAAAGGCTTAAAAAATTGCGATAAGAGTGGTTTTCAATAACCGCTCTAAGCCACGTGTCATCCAGAAAGGGATATCGCGTTGATTTTATGAAAACAACTTACTGCTTGTGAACTTGCGCGAAAACCACGAACTAGTCCCGAATACCGCTATTACTATTCACTCTTTTGGTTCCGCCCTTTTGGCTCGGGGTTCCGCATCATTCCTTTTAACAAGGTTCCTCCGCGTTATAACATGATATGCCCTTGCTCTTAGTTCATCACTCCTTTAACCGCTTTCACTGGTTATGCACACGGTTCCGCCATTCTATTCAACCTTCTATTCAGCCTTTTGCAAGTCTAAACGCTCCTTCGCAAGGTTTCAAGGTTTAATTAAATCCGAGCTATCGCTTCCACAATTCGAATAGAGGTTGACTAACCCCATCACCACTCACCTCGGTGCTTCCAGTTCAATACAAAATGCCAAAATACATCGACTCTTCCTCAGATTTCAGGGTCTCATCTCCGAACTCCATCACTGAGTTCTTCCTTTATACAATAGATATCCTCTACCTATTAGGAAATTGACCACACAGGTTCAATTTCGTAATGCTCAATCATAGTTATCAGTTATCCACCAGAGGCGTGCAGAAACGCCCTTAACCTCAGATTCAGAGTCCCATTCACACAGTGAACTGTAAAGGTCCAAACATTCTCACGCGTACCATATATACTGGATTCTTACACATGTCTTATCATACTGGTTCTCACCACAGAATATACATGCAGGTTCTTAATACAAATTACAGAGACTACTCCTACTCATCTTACGAAGGTTCAAGCCTTCTTCACACAGAAATCAACCAGCAAATGCACATAAATACTGAAAAAAATTCCTCATTTACACAGTGAATTTTCTAACAACTTCTGTTGACCATATTTTTGATCAATCGGCCCTTCTGCAACCTATTCTCTGCAGATTTCTCCTACCACTCTACGCAGCCTATGCAGGTCTCTATCTAGGTCTATGCCACAGAGGCTTATTTATATAATTAACATTAATTGTTTCATCTTCCCTTAAATTTCAACAAAACTCTTCAATTCCTACAGTCCTAATTTTAGCCTAACCCTCTGATAGACTGAAACGAACTATCTCTTCCTATGCCCACTAATCATTCGGGTAGTTACATTTTTCTCCATAATTAACTAAAAATAACTCAACTATGAATAATTTCATAGGGAAACAAAAACATGAGACCCCCCTTATGTTTATTTATGTACAAAGATCGTCTTGAGCCTAATGCCCTGCATTAGAATCCCCAGGTTGAAATGATTCATGATCTCCTGATCATGTTCTTTCATCTTTGTCTGCCTAGATCCCACACTTTGTTTTGTAGCTTATCATCTGCTGCAAAGTTCTTTATTTGTACTTCTCCAGGCCTCCATACTTTATGCTGTATCTTTCCACTGGCTGAACTTTTACATCCTCTTTCTATTTTGCTACTACTTCTTTGTTTATTTGCTGTTGTATTTTCCTCAGGCACTCTCACCATCGGTCTTCTTAGCAATGCAATTTATTCATCTAATATGTCTTCTGACTGCTGGACACTGCTTCCTTTTGATTACTGAATTCTTCCTTCTGCTTCTGCTTGCTGAGTTCTTGTTTGTTGAACTCTTACTTCTTCAGTTCTCACTACTGCCCTAGCTCCTGTGCTAGCTTCAGCTGTATCTGTAGCTCTTCTTACTGCCATGCTTACTGCCACCCAATCATCCATACCCTCTTTTCTTCTACTACAGAAAAACTCTTCTTGATTGTCCTCCATGACAATTTCTTCACTCTCTGTCTTCAACAATTTTATGGGCTGGTAATTAAATTTCCAGTCATCATCCTCATCTCTTCTATTATTCTTGACTAAAAATGCCTTATTCCTTCCATCAGTGCCTGAAATCATAAGACATCAAACTTATAAAATCTTTGTGTATCTTTCTCCTCTTCTGGAAATACTTCAATCGTTGCCCCAAAATTTTTTTCAGCAACACTCCAAGCTGTTGTTCAGCCATTTAATTCTCTTCTATGAGTGTTTTTTGCAAAATTTTCAGCCACTCATTTCGTGCTTGTCTTTCATCGTCAGCATGTTGCAATTTAAATTCAGCATGTTCTTCTTCTTCTTCCAGTGCAATCTTCAGCAATTGCCTTCCATCCTCTTGATTGATTCTGCTAATCACATCAAGTTCTTCAAACACTACATTTTTATCTTCTATCAGAGTAAAACTCTGATTTTCCACTACTGTAGTAGCCCCAAAAGTCTACCATATAGTTTTCTCTCCCATCTTCTCTTGGCTATTCGAACAAGCCAATTCTTCTCTGCCACCAACAGCAACAAATTTCTGCACATGAGACATGACTATCTCATATTCTTTCAGCTTCTCATCTTCATTCTGCAACAACTCTTCTTCTTTTAAGACAACTCCAAGTGATGGATTGTCTTCTGTCATTCTTGTAAACACAACCAATTCATCAGTCTCAAAACCACAAGACCCAATGGTCTCAATTGATGATTCAACCACCAATTCTTCTTTATCTTCCTCCCATTGTGTTTTCACATTCTGTAATCCCCAATTCTGAAATTGAGGTTCTCTCTTCTGCATAGAATCCTGCTGATTCAGCATAATCTGCAGCAGTCCAATTCTCTCATTCCATGGTTTAAAATCTTCCATAGAATTCTTCTCCTCCTTTAATTTACTATCCAATGCTGTCAATTTATCTTCTTCAACATCAGCAGAATCTCCATTCACCAAACAGTTATTAAAGAAAAATTCATAAGGCCTCAGAGCCTTTCTCTCTTCTGCCAGCATCTCAGTATGCTGTCCTGCAATTCTTTCCTCTTCAATTGGCACATTAGTATGCTGATTCCAATCCTTCAAGCACTTCTTGAGACTATCAGTTAGCCTCTGCTCTGCATCATCCTCTTCAAGGATGTCTCTCTACTCTAGTTCATAAAAATGAACTTCCTCATCCTTAGTCATCTCTGCCCTTACCATCTGAACACTTTCTCCCTATGGTTCCATCCTCTGCTCATGCCACAATCATGGCATCTCTTCTGAGGAAACATTTTCACAATCTTCACAAGTCCAGTTTCCTGCTGCCACTATCTCCTCAGCCTTCATTAGAATAGAATTCTGATCTTCCATCTTTGCAATAAGTTCAATTATCTATCCATCACCTTTCATTTGGCCATTTAATAAAAGTAATTTGTCATTATCAGCATTAATAACAAATTTATCATCATCAAACACAACTTCATTGAAACAATCTCTTTCATAAAACAAGGAATTTATGAATTCATTCTACTGCAATAATTCAATCTGATCTTCATCTGAAAGATACTCATCATACTTTACTTGGTAACATTCAGCTTCATTGAACACAGTTTCATCATATGAATTGTCTTCTTTAATGCCTACTTTCACACACAACTTTTCAGTTGTAAAAACATAAGACCTCATGGTCTCATTTGATGATTTGATCATCAAATCTCCCCGCTATTCCATGTCTTCTATACACTTTAGAGATTCTTCAATGGTTCTCTCTTCAATTTCCTCAAGCTGTTCAACTTCCAGCTTCTAGCCATCACCATAAGCTAAATCTCCTCTACTTCCAATATGTTGGAAAGAAGAACCCTTCTCTAACTGTGTAGGACATCTTCAAAACATCTAGTTGCTCCATTTTCTTCCTTAGTGACAACATCAGTAGTTTTTTCTCTCCCACCTGTTTTTCCTGCAAACATATAAAAATTTCATATGTAAGGCCCTTGGACCCCTTGGTCTCACTTGAAGTTTCAGCCTTCAAGTCCTTCTCCAAATACTCAATCATTCTGAGTATTTTCTCTTTCTGTTTAGCATTTATCATCTACTCTTTCTTCATCTGTAGCCTCTGCCACTTTACCTTCTTCTTCATGAGCCAACCAACTCTCTAGTTTTCCTCTATCATCCTCTCTAGTTTATAAAACAACTTACTGGTCTCAGCTATCTCTTTCCAATATTCTTCATCAGTGAGTCTCTTCCTCATGCCAATTTCTTTGGCATATTCCCTCACTCATCTGTTATGGCCTCTCTCAGAACCTCTGCAATCTCTACTGTGGCTATTAGTAGCCATTTTTCTCCTCCATGAATTCTTCACTCACAAGCTTCACTAAGCCTCTGCAATAGCAAGCTCTCTTGCTGCAACTTACCTCACCAATCCCTTCCTCTGGATTCGGCTTTTGGCAAGTACTGGTCCCCTTCTGCTGGAACCTTCTGAGCACTCTCTTTGGCTCTCTCTAGGCTTCACTCTACAACTTTTCAAGAACACATATGTTCTTCTTTCATCCAAACTCAGTTTGGAATCCTCCAGGTTCTGCCACACTTCTTCTTCACTCAGAATCCCTTGCTGGACTCTTTCATCACTGCTCTCAAAGCGGTGATCTAATTTTGTTGAGATTTCTTCCTCAATTGCTTTGCACTCGCAGATTCAAGAAACAAACCCTTCTGAAACCAGAGTTCTAATAAGGCTCATCAAATCACCTCTCAAGATCCCTAAATGATCTTGCTTCTTTTCTCACCTGCACTGCAACTCTATTTGCTGCAATCTTCAAGACTCTTTTTCTTCAACTCCAGATTCTGCACTTCTAGAGACCTTCACTGCATACTCAATCAAATATGAAATTTCCTTGTTAAACAAATTTAAACCCCAAACTTCTCATCATTGTTTCAGTACATGTGCATTTCAAAAACAAATTTTGAAAGAGCTAATTCAATTCTAGCTCTAATACCACTTTGATGGCATGCCTACATTTTAAACCCACATTTTCACTTTCAATGCATATAAAATTTCCTTCCAAAATTCATTGCCCAACCAATCCCCAATCCGGGCAACCTCACAATATTCAATGTTCTTGAGATGGCAATTAAATAAATAAAAATTGAAGCCTTAATATCTCAATTCGAAGAATTGAGATATTAATTTAATCCTCAATTGGTTAGGAAACCACACTTCCTCTAAGAATTAATAAGGCGGAATCTTTTCTTCAAAGGTTATGGAACCCAAAGTGCATACAACATACCCTTTTATTTGAACTCGATCGAACCCCATATCCAAGGTTTGTTATTCTTTCACGCCTTTCATCATATAATAAGGCCAAAGCACATTCTTGTAATGACCCACAATTTACAATTCCCCTTATGCAAGGTCCACCACCATTAGATGCATTTTTGATATAAATCAACCTTTGAGATCCAGGTTACATCATATGAATAATCCACTTTATCAAAGTTGGGTAATTCATAACTTTTAACTTATGGAGTCACGACATACAACTTCATTTCGGAATTTATTAAAAGACCCGACACCGAAATATATATAAGTGCTCATACAAACTTCCAACTCATATAGAACTCCGATCATTCAACACCCCAGTCAACTGGGGCCCAGCGCCCTTACACTGCATTAAGCGCCGAATGGATCCGACGGCCTATGTTCCATCACGCTCCAACCGTTGATCGAACGGGCGTAAATGGATATTGCCAATTTTTTTTAATCCTAGATTTAAAGGCTCAAAAAAACGCGATGAGAGTGGTTTTCAATAACCTCTCTAAGCCACGTGTCGTCTAGAAAGGGATATCGCATTGATTTTATGAAAACAACTTACCGCTTGTGAACTTGCGCGAAAACCACGAACTATTCCCGAATACCACTATTACTGTTCACTCTTTTGGTTCTGCCCTTTTGGTTTGGGGTTCTGCATCATTCCTTTTAGCAAGGTTCCTCCGCATTATAACGTGATACGCCCTCGCTCTTAGTTCATCACTCATTTAACTGTTTTCACTGGTTATGCACACGGTTCCGTCGTTCTATTCAACCTTCTATTCAGCCTTTTGCAAGTCTAAATGCTCCTTTGCAAGGTTTCAAGGTTTAATTAAATCCGAGCTATCACTTCCACAATTCGAACAGAGGTTGAATAACCCCATCACCACTCACCTCGGTGCTTCTAGTTCAATACAAAATGCCAAAATACATCGACTCTTCCTCAGATTTCAGGGTCTCATCTCTGAATTCCATCACCAGGTTCTTCCTTTATACAATAGATATCCTCTACCTATTAAGAAATTGACCACACAGGTTCAATTTCACAATGCTTAATCATAGTTATTAGTTATCCACCAGAGGCGTGCATAAACGCCCTTAACCTCAGATTCAGAGTCCCATTCACACAGTGAACTGTAAAGGTCTAAACATTCTCACGCGTACCATATATACTAGATTCTTACACAGGTCTTATCATACTAGTTCTCACCACAGAATATACATGCAGGTTCTTAATACAAATTACAGAGACTACTCCTACTCATCTTATGAAGGTTCAAGCCTTCTTCACATAGAAATCAACCAGCAAATGCACATAAATACTGAAAAAAATTCCTCATTTACACAGTGAATTTTCTTACAACTTCTGTTGACCAGATTTTTGATCAATCGGCCCTTCTGCAACCTATTCTCTGCAGATTTCTCCTACCACTCTACGCAGCCTATGCAGGTCTCTATCTAGGTCTATGCCACAGAGGCTTATTTATATAGTTAACATAAATTGTTTCATCTTCCCTTAAAGTTCAAAAAAACTCTACAATTCCTACAGTCCTAATTTTAGCCTAACCCTCTTATAGAATAAAACAAACTATCTCTTCCTATGCCAACTAATCATTCGGTCAGTTACATTTTTCTCCACAATTAACTAAAAATAACTCAACTATGAATAATTTCAAAGGGAACAAAAACATGAGACCCCCCTTATTTTTATTTATGTACAAAGATCGTCTTGAGCCTAATGCCCTGCATCACACACATTGTTCAATAAGTAAAGATGTAGTTGAGGAAGAATACACATATAACATACATGATCTGGTGGAAAAATTTTATGCTCAAAATTCAAAGTTTTCAAAATGGATCAAAACTAGTGCACTTGCGTATATCTCGTCGTTCTGAATCTGGTGAAATTTGTTTCGCTCGAATTCAACATTGGATGCTCCCGATATCGATTTTTGTTCATTTTGGGAAACAAAAAAAAAATGTTTTGGACTATATAGGGCTGCACAATCAGCATTCTGTATTGTTGGCTAGACCCTGACATGGCATGGTGACTAGGATCATTCTAAAAATATCTATTCAACACTTGTCAGTTTCTTATTGGCTGCGAAATGGTTTATTTTAATTCGTTATGTGGTTTTTGAAGTGGACCAACTAGGGAGGACCACATGGGCCAACTAGAAGCTACCATGTGGCCTCCTGGTGGCCACTAAATTTTTGGTTAAGGGCCAGAGTGGACTCCTGAGGAATCTAACACGAGACCTCATCCAAGCGAATAAAACCTCTGACCATATGTGTTACATTTGGTTCTTAATCTTATGGTCTTTAAGTCATATTTTAAGTTTATGTTGTTAGCCATCGAGGGTGGGGAATAGGGTTAAGCCCCGACCCCTTTCCATAGACTAGCATTAATGGCTAACCCCAACCATTATATGTGTGTGTGTGTGTGTGTGTGTGTGTGTGTGTGTGTGACATATCCAAAGTATTGGTGGAAATGTAATATGACGGAGCAAAACCTTAATACGCCAAAAATAAACTACATAACCTAAAGTTGAAACACATATGTGTTGGCAAATATATGACATAAACCATAATTGCAATCCACATGCCAAATTTTGTGCAATAGTTTCGTTGTAGTTTAGACCTTTGGAATGGCTGTTAACACCAACTGGTTATGTCAACTAGCAACATGTAACAGTTACATAAGATGTCAAGGCTGGAGCGGTTTGTTTGGCAGTCACTGTGGCAGTTATACCAACATTCACATGACAAGGTTCCACATCATTTTTGCAACGATTAAGAGCCACAGTGATATTAACTCTAGTGGACATGGGGGTGATCACATGTCACAGTTTGTGAGAGAGGTAATTTTTTATGCTATGGTTAGCACTAAGTTTGGCAGGAAAACATATGTATGTTCCAAGATCAATGACGAAGAACACGCGACATGGCGCCCGATTAGCAGGGTAAAAGCCAACATAGGCCATTTAACTGTGTTGGTAAATTGCACCCAGCTCCTGGGAATCCTTTACCGAAGGGAAAAATTTAATTATCGCCCACGTGGCCGAAAAATCCGAAATTTGTAGGACTATTTGTGTGAAAGGTGGAATTTAGGGAAATATAGTGCAAAATTTGTATAGGGCATCACTGATTCAGTTTTTGGCATTTTTGGGTGAATAAAGAGGCTAGATAGGAGTTTTTTACTGTTCTAGAGACATTGGAGACATTATTGGAGCCATTTGAGCATTTTAACTTGATGTAAACACCATTTTATGAGCATAATGAACGAGGCCCAACCATTGGAAGCTGGACCAAAAGATGTAGCCCAGGAGGGGTGAACTCCTTCATTTGTTGTTTTTTGTTTACTATTATGGTGATTTTGTCTTATATTTTCTACAAAGGTTGAAATTTAAATGCATGTTTATGTGTTTATGAATTTGACATAAGAGGATAAAAAACCTTAATTTATTCACTTGTAAAACTTGACATAATCCTTAAGCTTTCATATGCAAATCAGTTTGGTATCAGAGCTAGAGTTATTTGTTTTTGTGAGGGTTTAATTTGTTTGCAAGTGTTTCTTATTCTTACAAGGTTGAAGCTCAAGAGAGGAGAAGGAAATATTGTGGTTGCAAGTCCTCAAGTTAGGTCAAGAACAAGGAGAGCAAATTTGCCACAATCTCCACCACAAATTTCACCTCAAATAGTACCTGAAGCTTCAACAGTCATGGCACATGAAGGAGAGCCTGATAATAGGTGAAAGCTCTATTTGAAGAAAGAAACACAACGCTGCAATGTGAGAGATCCAATACTCCAAAGGGAGATAAGTCTTCAAAAGGAGATGGAGGAGATGGAGACAAGACTCCAAAAGGTAATGGAGGGAATGGTGACAAATCACCTTTGACACCACCATTCTCTTCACCTTCATCCTCACCACCATCTTCACCATCATCATCTTCCACAATAAGCCCTTCACAAACATCTTCACATTCTCCAAAAAGTCATGGTAAAACTCCATTTCTAAAACTTGACATAAATTTTTATTTTCCTATGTATGATGGAGAGGTAAATGTTGAAAGATTAGATAATTGGGTGTGTTAGCTTGAAGTGTATTGAATGATACCAAGTATCAAGGATGACTACACCAAGATTCAACTTGCTTCATTAAGATTGCAAAGTGCAACACTTATTTGGTGGGAAGCCAAAACTCAAAAGGACATGAAGACACATGGTAACGTCTTAACCTCTTGGAATGATTGTGTTTCTGCCTTGAGAAGACAATTCTATCCATTAGCATATATGCAAAAATCTATAATTGATTGGAAAAACTTTAGGCAAGGAAAGAGACAAAGTGTGAAAAGCTATACTCAAGAGTTAAAGACAAGAGCACTAATATTGGGTGTAGATTTGAAATCTCAAGAAAATTTGTTAAAATACATTGGATATTTACATATTTACCTAAGACATATAATTATCATGTTTAACCCTACAAGTTTAGATGAATTTTGTGTACAGGATACACATATAGAGGCAAGAGGGAAACATGTTTCAGATAAAACAAGTGAGAATACCTTTGAGTCTGGAGAAAAAGGAAAGGGTAAGTTTAAGGGAAAAGAGAAGAAGAATGCATCCATCAAGATGGAGAAAGATAAACTCACATGAAAACATTGTTCCAAAGAAGGACATGATGAAGATCATTGCTGGAAACTTCATCCAGAAATAAGACCCAAGAAGTTGAAAACAAGGATAAGGAGAAGACAGTTTTAACAATACAACATGATTTAGGTTTTGATTCCGAAGATGAAACAAAGATCACAACGATGGGTTTCAAAGGTAAGAACATTGCAAGACTAGTTCTTCAAGTTGTCTTAATGATACTAAAGATGAAGAAACACGAATTGAGCTTTTCCATATTAGAGTTATTTCAAAGCATACCAAGATAAACACTCTGTTTCATAGTGGTTCACAAGAAAATCTTATTTTAGAGGAAATTGTCAAGAAGTTAAATTAAGAGACTATTCCACATCCTAGAACATATCCTTTAGGTTGGGTATGTGAGAATGCAAAATTTCAGGTTACAAGGAGGTGCATCCTTATATTTGCAATACTGCAAACTTTTTTGATGAAGTTGAACTTGATGTAATTCCGCTTGATATTTGTGCTATAGTTTTGTGTAGCCCGTATCTTTATGATAGGAGAGAAATATTTCATTTCCATGAGAATAAGTATCACTTGTTTAAGAATGGGATTGAGTATATTGTTAGAGATCATAGTAAGAAGATGAGTTTGTATCTTATGAATGTTGGACAAATGAAGAGAATTGTTAATGCTAGTCAGAATTTTGCTTTGTTAATGTTCAAACATAAATATGTTGTGAATGAGGCCTTTCAAGGAGATGAATCACATGTAAAATACGATTTCATAGATGTTGATAATGGGTGTGATAAGATGTTTCAAGAGTCTAACATGTTGCCTCCTAAAAGAGGTAAACAAGATGAAGTAAATTTACAACAACATGCATCATTAATGTTGAATAGTGATGTGAACAAGATGCCAGTGCTAGAGAGTGTAGAGGTCAAAGAGAAAGTGAAAGAGAAATTTAACAAAGAGGGCAATGGTTCCAAAAGTTCTTCTTGTGGGTTTCATAATATTTTGTCTTTTAAATGGGATGGTGCATGGCGATGGTGATCAAATTTGATCAAGAGTCGAGCCAAGCGCAAGGCTAGACATATTATGCATCGTCATGTCAACAATTTTCAAGCTGAGAAGAATTTGAAGTTGTTTAATTTTCCTTTTAGTGAAGATTGAGGAGGGAATGTGTTTATTCCTTCAAGGGCATTTTGTTGTTTTTCTAGCAAGTAAAGGTCTCCAAAATCAGGGAAAATGTTGCATTTTCATGAAAATCTCAAAATGTCGCATTCAAGTAAATTTCATTGGATTCATAATAGAAGGGTGAGGGAGCTAAACCCTCATTTATTTGTTGCTTGAAAAAGATATGTTTTCAGTCCAAAAGCTTCCAATGGGGAGGAATGATCTGGTTGATCAATTTTATGCTCAAAATTCAAAGTTGTCAGAATGGCTCGAAACAATTTCTCTTGTGTAGATCTCATCGTTTTGAATCTGACACAACTCGTATCGCTCAAACCCGCCATCGGATGCTCTCAATATCGAGTTATATTAGTTTTTTGAAACAAAACAAAATATATTTTGGGTTGTACAGGGATGCACAATCAACAGTTTGTACAGCTGACTGGACCTTGACATGGCATGGTGACTGGGCTCCTTCGACCAATCTCTGTTCAACACTTGTTAGTTTCTTATTGGTTGTGAAATGGTTTATTTTTATTGGTTAAGTGGTTTTTGAGGTGGACCAACCAGGTAGGACCACGTGGGCCAACTAAAGGTTTCCACGTGGCCTCCTAGTGGCCACTAAAATTTTGGTTAAGGGCTAGAGCATACCCCCGGGGAATCCAACATGAGACCTCGTCCATGCCAACAATACCTCCGACCATATGTGCTACATTTGGTTCTTAACCTTATGGTATTAAAGTCATATTTGAAGTTTATCTTGTTATCCAATGCGGGTGGGGACTGAGATTAAACCCTGACCCTAATCCACAAACCAGGGTTGAGGTCTAACCCCAGCCCATTATATATATGTGACATATCCAAATTATTGGTGGTAATGTAATATGGCAGAGAAAAACCTTAATATGCCAACAATAAACCACATAACCTAAAGTTGAAACACATATGTGTTGGCAGATGTATGACATAAACCATAGTTGCAATCCATATGCAAAAGTTTGTACAACAGTTCCGCGAAAATTTAAACTTTTGGAGCGGGTGTTAACACCAGCGGGTGATGTTAATTGGCAACATGCAGTAATTACATAATATTTTAGGTATGGAGCCGGTTGTTGGCAGTCACCGTGGAGGTTATACCATCATTCACATGGCGGAGTTCCACATCAGTTTGGCCATGGTTAATAACCACAGTGAAATTAACTCCGGTAGACATGGGGGCAATCACATGTCATGGTTTATGAGAGTGGTAAATTTTTATGCTATGGTTAGCACTAAGTTCGGCGGGAAAACATACATATGTTCCAAGATCAATGACGGAGAACACGCAATGTGGCGCTCAATTAGTCAGGTAAAGGCTGACATAGGCCATTCAACCAAGTAAAAAATTACACCTGGCACGGTGGGAACATCATCGACACGGGAAAACAATTCGCCCCACGTAGCCGAAAAAGCCCAAATTTGCAGGGTGGTTTGTAGAAAGGTGTGAATTGTAGGATATATAGTGCAAAATTTTCATAGGGCATAACTCATTCAATTTTGGCCTTTTTTGGAGAAGAAAGAGGTTATAAAAGGGTTTTTTACTGTTATGGAGCCACTGGAGACATTATTGAAGCCATTTTAGCACTGTAACTTGATGTAAACACCAATTATTGAGTATAATGAAAGAGGCCCAACCATTGTGTTATCACCCACAAAATTTCAAAACATCATTTTGACAAGGTTACAAAATTTCATGGATCAAAATAGGGTTTTAGGAGTCAATTTAGGTTTGATCAAGGGAAGGTTTTAGATTTTTTATAGTTTAAAGCTCATCCTAAGGTTCAAATTAGGCCTTGTTTAAAGCCCTTTCATGTCCAACATTCATCATTTTCCATTTGTATTTCATTTCCCATTTTTTTTTTCAAAACTATTCAATTAGCCGAGAAACCACAGTTTCGTAGCACCACCCGTTGAAAAAAGTCGTTTTGCGCTATGAAAGCGCTGATAGTTTCATAGCGCAAACAGGAAAAATTACACTGTAGGCACTACAAAAGCACAGTTTTGTAACTGTCTTGTTAGTTGAGTTGGAAAATGTTAGAAACCATTGGGAAAGGGTAGGATAGTGGCATGTTGAGTCATGTAATGATGAAATTCGATGTACACACCCACGTTTGCAGTCATCATTGTCATTTTAGGTATGAGAGAGTCATCATTTTCGGTTATGAAAGGACATTTGAAATTCAAATTCCTTCCTAATTAGTCATTCCCACTATCTCTTGCCTGTATTCGTAAAGTCTGAGCTCTGAGTGTCAAGCCAAACTTATGGCTGGTGCTTACCAAGTTTTATTATATCCATTTCAAGTGAGGAAGTTGTTACATTATATTCAAGCGAGGCTAATACATATATATCAAGCGAGGCTGAAAGATTTTTTCAAGCAAGTTTGAAAGATTTTATGAAGAATATGGCAGTGGAAAGAAAAATTCACAGAGGAGGACACTGCTTAAGGCATTAACCTGAAGACATGAAGGCAATAATTGAAGACCTTTTAGTAATGGATGCATTCAAAAAGTAGGTTGCCTACGGTTTTGTGAGAAGTTGTAGGGCTGTCACACATAGGTATCCAAGGAATTTTCCATGAATTTCAATGGAACAACCACTAAAGTAGGGATTCTAAGTGTGTCTATTATACCAAAGGTCATTGTTGTTGTTACAGAGATACTAAGAGGTCAAGAAACCTGGTTCAAAGGGTTCAAATTTGATATGGAGCAGTGTAAAGAGTTCATGAAACTTGAGCACACAGACATGGACCTTAATAATGCTATCCCTAGAAGCTGCATCAAAGATAACTACTCAAAACTGCTACTCAACATTCAAAAATATTTTACCTGTGAAGGAAAATATCACAAGGTTTATTCATATAATTTCAAATTGCTTCTACACTTCACTGGTAAGATTTCACTTGATTTACCTTTTTATCTACATAGGAGTCTTGCAAAGATGGCTGATAAGGTGCAAGAAAAGTCTGAAGGGAGTCAAACATCCTTATTTCATCATGGCTTAATGAAATTATTAATTTTAGATGAACTTCAGTAGATAGGCAGAGATTGGTCATCATTTTTGTTTATAAATGGTTTTGAGTTGGAAACCCTAACTCCTGCAAGAAACCCTAAAACTAAAGAAGTTCCATCACCACTAGCAGCAGAACCAAGCCAACATATGGTTGCAAAACCAATAGCAACTGCAAGAGTGAAGCCAAGAAAGCAAATTGAGATAGGGCCAGAGCAAATGCAAATGCTTGATACACCAACCCTCCCACCTGCAAAATAGAGATCAAAGGTTGTCAAAGATGCAAAACAAAAACAAGCTGTCAGCAAAAAGGGAACCAAAAGAGTAACTAGAAGCCAAGCAGTGGAATTAAAAGGAAAGACAGTTGCTACAGAGGACAGCCCAGTAAAAAAGGGGAATCTAGAGGATATTATTCATGCTATTGACATAGAGGAAACACTCATTGTCCAAGCTGAGTTCATCGGGGAAGAGGAGCATAAGTTGAGAAAAGCCAAGTCTGCAAAGAAGTTAGAGTTTGAGGGGGGAGATGCAGGTTTCATCTTTCAAGCAAGAAAGCTTATGAATAGGCATGCTAGGAAACTGATGGAAGGTAGCAAATAAGTTCAAAAACCCATTGAGATAGCTAAATATCCTAAAGAATTTTTTGATCTTTCATCACCTACAGTGAAGCATACAATCAACAGAACAAAGAGGGGAAAAGAGGAAACAACAGAGAAAACAGAGTTTCAACGTCTTGAGGAGAAATTAATGTTGGCAAACCAGGAAATTGCTTTCATGAAAAAGAGAGCTAGAAAGCACAGTGTCGATAAAGTACAGTTTAAAAGGATGAAGGTAATGTGGGAAGGACAAGTTGATTTTGCTTCTGAAAACTTAAGTAATACAGAGAAATTTTTCAAGTGGACAGTTCCAGCAATAAAAGAAGCTAAATTTGTCAGAATAGTAAACACTCATATGAGAGATACTAACAGAAGACTTAAATACCAAGTGAAGGATTTAGAGCAGCAACTGGAGTTGATTCATGATGAGTTAAAGAGCAGAGGCATTAAAATGACAGTCATAGAAGAACCGATAGCTCAACCAAGTGTAAATGAAGAAGGAAGGCCTCAAGAAAGCTAGAATGAAGTGGGTTTATAGTTCATATCATTTGTAAATACTGAAGACAGGTTATGTTTTGAGTTTTTGAGGCAAACTTGGTTTTTACTTGGCAAATTTATGAAGAATCTGCATACTCAGCAGTTTCGTAACGCATTCAGTGTAAAAAAGTAGAAAAGCGCTACGAAATTGCTGTAGCTGCTTTTCTTGCTTATTTTGATCAGATTTGAAAGGGTTGAAGACTGAGTTAAGAACTGAATTTTCTATGGAAGATGTATTAAAGGGTAATTAAAATGATGCAGTGGAAAGAATTGAGTTTTTGGAGGATAAAGACTTGAAATGGCAGCGCTACAAAAAGCGCTACGAAACTGCTGTGTTTTTGTAGCGCAGGAAATTACAGCATTTTGAGCAGTGTTTAAAGTGATTTTAGACAAATAGAGGCAAGGGAGGAGTTATGGGACGTGTTAATCCAACTTCCAACAGCCAAATACCACGAAATGAAGAGTACATGATGGTCAGAATGTTCAAAATGAAAAAGATATTATGCCTAAAAAACAGGGTATTGTTTCCTATTTTGGTGGAGGTCAGCAATATGGTCATGAAGAAATGAAGCCCATCATCCAGATTCGACCATGTGATGATACACTTGGAAATGATGTAAATTTAAATAGATAAGGTTGTTATAGATAGTGATAAGGAGTTTGAGTCCTTTTTGGAATAGGACTGTTAAGTAGGATAGGTGTCTTTTTATAATAAATTCCATGTTTTATGGTTATGCAAGGTGTCAAGGGACAGAAATTCAATGTATCTAGCCTAGAGGTAGATCATCCCATGTTGTAAGAGGTCTATTAAAGACCAAAAGGTCAAATTTGTCAAGGGTTGGACATTTTTAGCAAAATTGTGCTTGTTGTGAATTGATTGGTTTTCAGCTAATACAAAGATCTTCTACTTGACCAACTTGAGATTCAGAAGGAGTTTTTGATGCTGCCACAACAGAAAAAACCCACAAATGTATTCCTAATACAATCTCATGTAAACAAATCTTATCAATCTTAAAACCAGTGTATTTCTCCATATGCGGAAGCTTTTCTTTACTCTTATCTAAATTCTAAACCTTTTATGACTTTAAATACTCTTAAGCGGAAGCTATTTTCCTTTCTCATTTAAGTTTACAAACCATATAAAAATACCCATTTTGATATTTCATTTTTATGAATTCGACTTAGTTTAAAATACCCAAGCGCAAGCATAATATCATATCCGCTTATGATTTTCAACTCTATGGTTTAAACTCCAAATAAACCATAGAAATATTTACGGGCCCACAACTTTATTTCACCCCGCATATCCACAATATCCTTCAAAGCTTAAAATTTGGTTTAAAAACTCAAAAATGTCAATAACTCAAACCTTTGGACCCACGACATACCCAACTCACTCATTTGACATGCCTTATCTTATTCAAATTTTAATTACACTTATGTTGAACCCTTTCTCCATTCATTTCTATTGTAATAGAAATATAATAGAAATTAAACATACCTTTATGAACCATGCCGCAATACTTCGCATATTCTTACGGAATTTGATCAACCTCAAACATATGTTACAATCTTAACATAAGTCTTAAAATATTTATAACTTACCATTCTGCATTCAATGCTCATACATCCGACGGCTGACGCTTCACCACACTCCAACTTAATAATTCAACGATTATCGCATAACAAAGATGCATGCCCTTTGATGTTTCAAACTCACACGAAATGAGTGATTTTAAGATACCACGTGTCGGCTTCTAAACGCTATCCCGTTCATTTCAACTTTTACCACTTACCATATTTTTGCTACGCGAAAACCATTGGTGTTTTTCAAAACCGCTTCTCATTCCTCTGAGCCATAAATTCATGGTTCACTTGTTATTTCACTAAATAATGATTTCTTCATTCAATGCACAACCATTTTCTGCTTTGATGTGAATTGGATTTCAAGGTGAACATACAAATGTAATTTCGGCAAACAAAAATTATTTCTCTTTTATACTTTTAAATGACCACTGCAATTAACCCTCCATTCTGGTACTAATCCGAATTTTCTTACGCATTCCAGGATCAAACCCTCAGCATACTTTATATCAATTTGAAGGATCACCCTTTTAATGGGTCACCATCGATCCATTCTGTGATCGATGGTAGCTCGTTTATTATTGATTCAAACCCAAGTTTGAATATCCATTATCTCACAATCGAATACTCTGTTTGAACTGCATTTTTCAATCTCCCGCACATAAATATGATGCCAAATCCTCTGCTTCACATACACATCATAATTTTATTAATCAAAACATACACACCTAATTCAATACCGAATTTCTCTGTATATTTAAAATTCAAATAATTACAAAGGATTTCTTTCTCTCTGGCCTAATATTCAATCAATGGCCTCCTTCCTCTAATTTTCCCGTAGGCTTGCAAATCTAAGCTCTACTTTCCTCAATCCTACTCTATTTCTACCTCCTATTTTTTCTTTATGCCTTTGAGGCTTACAATTTATACAAATATTTCTAAAACTAATTCTGGTTCCAAACCCTCTATTTTCTCAACAATTTCCTATGAATCCTCTAAGTCCTAAAATCTCTACTAATCCCTAAGGAACCTCTCTCATCCTAAAATCATGAACTAATTCTAATTTAGGATTTATAATTAACTCCTAAATCTCTCAATCCCTATGAAATCTCCACTATCCTAATTCTCTCATGTTTCTCCAATCATTCGGGAACATTTACAAAATTCCTCTCAATATTCCCCAGTGGAGTCGCCAATTTGTTGTATGGATTAATCAATCTTGTGGACAAGACCGATCTCCCTAGTACTAAAAGTATCTAGCAACAAACAACCAAATAAACCAATCTTTCTCTAAGAATATATGATTCACAAGAAGCTCTATAGAGGCGTAAAAGACTTACCGTATGTCCAACGCTTGTTTAAGTCGTTGTTGTCCCTCGTGCACTTGAAGGAGTTGTCTTCGTAAACCTGCAGTCACAAACAAGCAAAATATTAAATAGCACCTGTATATAAATCATCATAAATCATCATAAATCATGCTTATCATAGTGATCAAGGAATCTATGAAATAAACCATTAACTAACAGCTTATTGAGAAAAATGAATATATTTGTATTAATTTCAAAAGAAGGAAAACCTTACAACCTTAGCCTTGATGTTGAACAGGGCTTCCCGGAGTTCAAGCTTTATAAATATTTGAGGTCTGTTACACTGAAAATTGTCATCCTGACATTCTTCTATGTGTATGAGCTCATTATCACTCATACTTCCTCCTTTGTAAGTCTAACATATCAGTTCCTCATGTCAAGCCTTGAAAATCAGAGAAAAGTTCCTAAAAATCTCCTTAACTTTGGTGTCGCACTTTCTCTATATCTTGCATGCGGTCCTACACCTAATGTTCATGTTTTCTGCGTACCTGAACGCACTTTCTCTATGTTATGGGTGTGGACCCATGTAAAGATTAAAAAGGCGCAAGTAAACTAAAAAAAAATCATTTTTAGGAAATTCGCTTCTAGAAAAGATCTTGCGGTGGCAGAAGTGCTCTTATGAGGTTCATGTATCCCTTACCTTATGGAGCTAACCCCTTGATGTGAGGAGTTTATCCCTTTGAAGGATGATTCTATCCCTTTATAGTTGGAACTGAAAACCTCCTCTTTTCCACTATAAAAAGAGGCATTGGGTAGCCTCAAAGGGAGTTCAAGCTTTAGAAATATTTGAGGTTAAGTGCTGTTGGGATTCAAACTCATTTAACTAAGATTTTTGTGAGGAGAGATCACATACCTCTATTTGTCTTGGTTGGAAGAGTGTAGAGCTTATCAAAGTAGAGGATACTCTTGCTTCGGACCCTAGGAAGGCCTGTTCAACATCAAGGCTAAGGTTGTAAGGTTTTCCTTCTTTTGAAATTAATACAAATATATTCATTTTTCTCAATAAGCTGTTAGTTAATGGTTTATTTCATAGATTCCTTGATCACTATGATAAGCATGATTTATGATGATTTCTATACAAGTGCTATTTAATATTTTTCTTGCTTGTGACTGCGGGTTTATGAAGATAACTCCTTCAAGTGCATGAGGGACAACAACGACTTCAAACAAGCACTGGACATAAGATAAGTCTTTTACGCCTCTATAGAGCTTCTTGTGAATCATATATGCTTAGAGAAAGATTAGTTTATTTGGCTGTTTGTTGCTAGATACTTTTAGTACTAGGGAGATCGGTCTTGTCTACAAGATTGATTAATCCATACAACAAATTGGCAACTCCACTGGGGAAGAACTTGTTGTTTTTGGTTCTCTTTTATTTTGATTTGAGGAAGAGTTTTTTCCTGGTTTTTGATTGATAGATATCTGCCTGGGTAGCTTAGGTTTTCTCTGTTTTTGAAAATTTTGAAATATTTTATGTTTTTCTTTAGTTTTTCCGGGGACTGCACTTTGTCTTTTTTGCACAGTGCGGGCAGTTTCACACTTTCCTTAAGCAAACAGTGCGGGACCGCACTTGTTACTTCTGGAAGCCTGTGGACCCTATTAAAATTTTGAAAAACTCCAAATTTATTTCTTCAATTTATCTTTATTTTGATTTAGAGTTTTTGTTTTCTTCCCAGATTGATGATTGTTTCTGTCAAAAGCTTTTTGTGAATGAATTCCAGCAGTATTGGTGTTTTGATGATTTTCTAGAAGTTTTGTGTTTTGGATTGCTTTTTGCTTGGTATTTGTAGTGATTTGAAGCATTGGCAGTTTGAAGTACCTCATATTACATTGGTCTTTTTGCCTTTTTTCCGCATCTAACCTGATTGTGAAATCTATCCTTTATTGAGAAATAGATCTGCTTGTTTCTTTGCAAATCTTCAAAAAAAACTTTGTTATAGGTTTTTGAATTTCATTTTTATAAAAAACATAACTGAGTGTTTTTTATTTGTTTGTTATTCTGGACAAATAGATCCTTAGTTTGCTGAACAACTAAGTAAAACATTCTTCAAAAATATTAAAGCTTTTATTCAATTAGATTTTTAAAGTTTGTAGATCTTGAAATTAGTTTTATAGTTTTGAGTGCTTTTGAAAAATTTGTAGATTTCTTTTGAAGGAAAATTGTTTTTTTTTGTAGTTTCAAGTTTTTGAAAGTGAAAGGATTTTATTGTGAGATTTGATAATTTGTCTCATTTTGAGTTATTTTTGAAAAGACAAAAATATTTTATTTTGGCTATTCTTTATGTTTGAAGAAAGAAGTGTTTCTTAAAATAATTTCATTCTCGAACTCTTTCTTTAGCTAGAATTTCATTAAAAGAAAACGAATTTATTATAATTTTTAGGTGCATTTTTAGTGTTTTTGGAAGTCGAGTCTTCACACCATCAAAGTTTCATTTCTGTACCTATTGACTTAATAAACAACTCATAAAAGTAACACTTAATTAAAATTCATCTAGCAATATTTTTATTTCTAGGGCTCTTATCACCAACATAGCTTAGGCTAGTATCTTGGAGTAGGGAGTAATTAAAACTCCAAGATAGTAAAAACAAACAAGTAGATAAATCTTGCGGTAGGAAATAAATCCAATTGTAATTGGTACAATCTGGGAAGCTTCTCTTAAATAAGTCAATCACGAGATCATGTCTGAACCTTTGAGACAATCAATTCTGTTTCATTGGGAAAGATAGAATATTTTGCGCGCATTATAAACGGTAAACCTCAGATTAACCATTGTCAAGGAGCCTGGGGTCACTTGTCGGTAAACCTCGGATTATGTCGAGGAGCCTTCAAGGGGATTGAGCTTTGTTACTTTGCCCTTGCGCGTGGGATCGGATCGTAGACTGTTCCCCCAGTTGTATTTATTATTGTTGGTAACCTTAGTTTCCATAAACTTAAGATTATTTCCTAAGGTGATGGTGAAGGAAGGATCTCACTGTACCTGGAGTAGACGTCAACTAGACTCACTTGGACTCTCTCGGGGGTTCTCTTCACACGAGATGGTTTTGTGAAGAAACTTGTGCCAGTCTGTTTCATTAAGCAGGTTGTCGAGGTAACTGTTCCAACCGCCCTTTCTGTATTAAATTTCTACTAAGTTGGATTTCATCACCAACTAGTGTTTTTAGTACGGGAAGTTTACTGTTTGTGTGTGGTTTGAACTCTTAGATTTTTAAGCATGTGATTTAGCTGTTTGTTTCTTTAGAGACTTTAGGTATTTTTATTGAAATTTTCTTTGTTTGCGTGTGATTAGTTAATATTTAATCGTGGCGGAATTGTCAAGACAATCCCGGAGACTTCAAGGGAAACCCCCTGAATATACACCAGGTCAGCTTGAAGGGTTGTGTGCTCTAGTATTATCTGGTAGCAGTAGAATTAAATCAACAGAAGTTGGAACTTCATCTATAGTTGTTCATCCTGATCATCAAACACCCATAACAAAACATATTTCTGAACCAATTTCAGTTTCGGAAGTTACTGGTAGTATTCCTCCTTCCAGTGAACTTACTGACAAACCTGAAATTTCTGAGCCTGAAACTAAACCTTCTGTTTTGGAAACATCCTCAAGATTTATTACACCAACCTCTAGTGATCCTGGTTCACCTAGGGTAAGAAATATTATCACTGAAGATCTTCCATCTGGCCTTATTTCTATTGAAGAACTTACTAGTCCAGATGAAGAGTTATCTCTTCCCGAATTCCCTCAGTATTTAAATCTTAGGGAGCATGAATCTATTTTCTGCAGCCCTATTCGAATAGATGCTTGGTATCTATCTTTGACAAAATTTTTAGAGAATCCAGGTCTTGCTTTTTCTCCACCTCGAATTCCATTTCATCCTACACCCAGAGGTTACTATCCGTCATCTATTATGGCAGGAGAGTCATCCATGTTTTCCCATACATCGGAAGCATTTTTACACGGTGGTCCTTCTGTTCCCGCGAGATATCAGGCTTTGTCTAGTACTTTCTCTGGAGCAACTCCTCAACCAATTGAACATGTATTATCATCTGTTTTAAGTGGAATTACAACTAAAATGTCGAACACAGAGCACATATTTATGATGTCTGGTAATATTTCGAATCCTCAACCTCAAGGCAGTCAGTTACTGCCTGGAGGACAATTTCAGGGAAATCAGTTACTGCCTGGGGGGCAACCTCAGGGTACTCAATTACCGCATGGGGGGAAACCTTCAGGAAGTCAGTTACCACCTGGGGTGCAACCTCAAGGTATCGTTTTCCCAGGACAAACTGTGGAATCATATTATTTTGGGGGACAACCCCAAGGACAATACATACCTCAAGGTTATCAACCTCCAGAATAGTACATACCCCAGGGTCAACCCCAAACTCAATATGATCCTCAGGGTCATTATCAACCCCAGCTTCAGTACGCGCCTTAGGGTTATCAATCTCAAGGTCAGTACCCAATTCAAGGTTTCCAATAGCCTTTTGGTCAATCATATGTTCAAGGAACCGGAAATTTACCACTTACTTATGAACCCTACGTTCAACCAGGCTAGGGTCCTTACGATCAACCTTCTACGGGACAATACCTCGGAATGAATATGGTGTGGGATCCATTCCAATATCAACAGCCTATACAGCCTAATGTGCAGCAGCCTTCTAAACCTGGACAACCTTTGGTTTCTGGTCCAACCCAGTGACCTGTCCAGTCTACTATTCAAACTCCTACACCTAATTCTGTTCAGCAGGCTGGGCCTAGTACACCTCAGACTTCGCCTCAAACTTCTGCAACTGCTGCAACGTCTGTTAAACCTATAACACCTATTTATGGAGTATCTGTAGCTCTGAGTTCTTCTATCCTTGCATCCGTGCAAATCCCTCAAGTCTTTGTACCCCAGTCAGGACCTTCAGTTTAGACTTTGGTCCAGATGCTTGTGGGACAAGCTGGTACAAGTACGGTAGTCACAAGTCAACCGAAATTCATGTATAAACCATACCAGGGACAACCTCAATTTGGTCTCGTTTCACAAAATCCAAATTATCAGTATCAACCGTACCCTGGCTACACTTATCAACAGCCTCAACAACCCCAGTTTGGTCCAATTAATCCTGTTTACCCGGGAGGTTACACAATTCCTAATGCAACTCTGATTCCCAGTTATCCTGGGTATCCTCCTCCTGGACCTGCTTTGGCTACTCAAGGTTTTCGTGACCCTAACCGTCAGTTACCATTTATTGCAACTTTGGATTTACCTGATTTGACGCGCCTTACGAATGATCCAATTTTCTAATATCCGTATTGGCCGCCAATGCCACATAAGTTGCCTAGTGATATACCCAAATTCGAAGGTAAGCCAGGAGAGGATCTATCAAATCATGTGATGAATTATCACCTTTGGTGTGTGTCTAATTCAATAATTGATGATTCAATTCGCTTAAGTCTTTTCCAAAGAACTCTTATTGGTCTTGCCGCCAAATGGTACATTGAGTTACCACGAGGCTCTTTTAATAATTTCAGTCAGTTAGCAAATGCCTTCTTGACTCATTTTCAGTTGCTTGTCAGATACGAAAATGGCACGGAACTATTAACTTCACTAAAGAAATCCACATCCACATATATTTCTGATCATATTCATGAATGGCGACGTAGAAGGCGTTTGGTGAAAGTTTACATTCTGGATCAAATTTTGGCGGAATGGTTTGTTAAATCATTGTTACCCAAAATCACTGAAGACGTAGCTAAAGATGGCATTGTTACTGAGGAGCAAGTAATTGCTCAAGCTCAGTACCTTGACCTCATTTATACGCAGTCAGGTACTTTACATGAAAAAATCCTCGATCTTCCAAAACAAGGTCAAATAGCTACAACTCCTTCAGGGTCTCATGCCGATGATGGTATGATTGGTACAGTAAATACTAAAAGCAAGAAGAAATATTAAAATAATTCTTCTCCTATTATAACTTTACCTGATTCCCCGAAAGGAGAATCTTCCCTCGAAATTTCTGCTAACATTAATGTCGTAGAGACATCTACGCCAAATCTAAATCCGACAGTAAAAAGAAAGGGAAGAATAAAAAAAAAAAGAATTCAAAAGAGAAAACTGATAAAAACGAATCCAATGACGAAAAATGCAAACCTCGCTATCCTTGTTACATTTGTGATGAGGATCATTTTACTAAGGAATGCCCACATCGAGCAGAGGTTGCAAAATTCATTAAAGGTTCACAAAAACCTGCTGTCTTGAAGGATCCTTTTCCAACTCAAGATATTAAGATGGTTGGTTCTACCTCGAATGCCTCAGAAGAACCTATTCTAATGATGTCTCATGTACGGATTGTGACGTGATTACAAGATTATGGTAGTAAGAATCCTGTTGATGGTAAAAAAGTAAAATCTTCTAATGCAAACACATCAACTACACCTCCTCCTGTTTCTGGTCCGCTACAGATAGAGAAACCAAATCCAGACTTAATAATAAAACCACCTGCAAAGGGTGTTCTTCGTAAATTAGCTTTCAATCCACATGCGAGAGCTGCTCAGAATTACAACATTGTTGAAGACTTAGCTATTTCCCCTTCAGCAATGTCGGCTTTGGAAGTGCTGCAGTCATGCCCAACACAGTGTAAATTACTTTTGTCTGCCATAGGAGCTGTCGATATTCAAGATTCGAACCTAATAATCTTCGATTTAAAGAATAGTACACCTCGCCTACCTCACCAAATGGCTTTCCAAATTCCAGTGTTAGTAAAAAACAGACCAATCTTTCGGACTGTGATTGATGAGGGAGCTTCAACGTGTATTATGTCAATCCAGTGTTGGAAATCACCTGGTTCTCCTACACTCAATCAGTCTCCGACGATTCTAAAGGCTTTTGATGGCTGAGGTTTCCACCCTTTTGGTATTTTGCAGGATTTACCCATAGGGGTCGAAGGTAAAACCGTAAATCTAGATGTGGAAGTGGTTGATGCCCCTCAAGATTACAACCTTCTTCTGGGTCGTAGTTGGTCTTCTGCTATGACTGTTGTTGTTTCTTCGGTCTTTCGGCTCATAAAATTTCCACATCAAGGAAGGATCGTTACAATAGATCAGTTAACTTATTTTTCTTCTGATCCAGCCTCTACAGAAACAATCCAGCACGTTGGTAAAGCGGCTATCCCTTACAAGGATGTTGGAGTAGGTTTGATTAAAGATTCTGGTTTACTAGGAACTTTTTCCTTTCCTCCTCCTAACGTATCGACTTCTACCACAACTATTCATATGATTTCATCAGACACTGTTATGTTTGATGATCCTTGGGTCGTACCGTCTGACTCTGAGTTAGATTCATTTGATGGCATGATTCCTTTGAGTCCATTTGAAATTGCGTATCAGGCTGTACGGTCACTTTCCGACCCCTCTTCAACCGAAACTGATCCAATGAATGGGATCCATGAGGAATCACTTTCTATATCTATTTCAGCCACAACGACATTTCCTGATCTTGTTCATACTGATGAGAAGATTCGCGAACTTTTTTCTGTTGAAGATCTACCATGGGAAGATCTACATCATTGATCTTCGTTTTTACCTGAGCTGGATCATTTTGAAGATGATTTCGCTTCTATTTTTACTGTTGAATATGTCAAAGAACCGCAGAATCCATTGCAAAATCCTGATTCTGAGTTAATTTTGGAAAATATCTCTCGAACGATTCCAATTGACATTTCAGTAAAGCCAGGAATAATTGAAAACATTCATATAGGTGCTTGCTGTACAGAAGATGAATTAAAACTTATAAAGCCCTATTTCAAGAATTCTGTGATGTGTTTTCCCAGTCCTATGAAGAAATGCCAGGAATCGATCCGTCAAATGTCATACATGAAATCAAGACTTACCCGAATGCCAAGCCTGTTCGTCAACGTCTACGTCAAATACATCCTAGAAAAGCTGCTGCTATCAAAGCCGAAGTTGAAAAATTACTTCGTGCAGGTTTCATTTATCCAATTCCTTTAATGGATTGGGTATCGAATATTGTTCCTGTTACTAAAAAACAAGGGACAATACGAGTATGTATCGATTATAGGGATATTAATTGAGCCTGTACTAAAGACAAT
The DNA here is from genome assembly GCA_034641835.2 of Pinus albicaulis. Classification (NCBI taxonomy): domain Eukaryota; kingdom Viridiplantae; phylum Streptophyta; class Pinopsida; order Pinales; family Pinaceae; genus Pinus; species Pinus albicaulis. The sequence goes on from CM076583.1 coordinate 1,322,313,062, forward strand.
TATCCAACCCCCTATATCGATCAAATAATTGATGATTGTGCCGACAGTGAAATATTTTCCTTTATGGACGATTTTTCTGGTTACAATCAAATAAACATACTCCCTACTGATCAGCCAAAAATAGCTTTCATTTTTCCATGGGGGACATTTGCTTATTGCAAACTACCTTTTGGATTAAAGAACACTGGAGCAAATTTTCAAAGGGATATGTCTTACGCATTTCATGACATTAAGCACATTGTGCAGCCTTATCTCGATGATTTACCTGCTCATTCAATGCGTAGGTCTGACCATCTCACTCATTTACGAGCTATCTTTATGAGATGTAGGAATTATCGAATTAGGTTGAATCCACATAAATGTGTTTTCTGTGTAGAATTGGGTCGCTTATTGGGATTTGTTGTTTCGAAAGCAGGCATTCGCGTTGATCTGTCGAAGGTCGAAGCTATTGTCAATTTACCTCCTCCTTTGACTCTGCACCAACTCCAAAGTTTGCAGGGGAAAGAAAATTTTTTACGTCGATTCATTCCTAACTACGCTGAGTTAACAAAGGGTTTTACTCGGTTGCTGAAACGGAACATTTCATTCTTTTCAGATGAGATCGCTGATCGATCTTTTGATGCACTTAAACATGCGTTGACCCATGCACCGTTATTGCATCCTCCCAACTACAACCAAGACTACATTTTGTACCTCGCCGCCTCTCATTCCACAGTTGGGATGGTTTTAGTTTAGGAAGACGAATCTAAAACTGAACATGTGATTTAATATCTTAGTCGAAAGCTGCATCCGACTGATATCAAATACACACATGTGGAGAAATTAGCCTTGGAAGCTATTCAAGCTGTTCAAAGATTTAGACACTACATCTTATTACGCAAAACCACAATAATTTCTGACTGTAACCCTATGATGTACATTTTAACCAAAAAATTGCTAGGGGGCAAGTATTCCAAATGGATAGTTATCCTGCAGGAATTTGACTTGGAGTTTGAAAAATCCAAGGCAAAGAAATCTTTGGTTTTTTCCGAATTGATGTGTGATTTCCCCTCTACTGATACTAAAACTGTGGTAGAAGAGCCCATTGTGGACAAATATTTGTTTCTTATCAGTACTCTTGATCCATGGTATGGGGATATTATTGTTTATCTCCAAACCCAATCATTTCGGCCTGAAATCTCATGATCTCAGCGACGGAAAATACGTTTCCAATCCCAACAATACAATATTATTGGTGATACACTCTATCGTCGTGGAGCGGATTCTGTTTTCCGACGTTGTCTTACTCATGAAGAAGTTGAGAAGGTTTTAAATGACTTCCATTCTGGAGCATGTGGCGGTCATATGTCTGGGTATGCCATAGCCCAAAAGATATTGCGCGCTGGTTATTTCTGGCCGTCATTATTCAAAGATTGTATTTATGCAGTCCAAAAATGCCACAATTTTCAATTTTTTGATTGTAAGATGCGTGTGCCACCTGCTCCTCTTCACCCTATAATTGTTGTCAGTCCTTTTGCAAAATGGGGTATTGACTTTATTACATGTAACCCTCACTCGGCTGGGGGGCATGCGTATATTATCTTAGCGGTAGATTATTTTACTAAGTGGGCTAAGACGATGCCTACATTTTCAGTTGATGGAAAGACTGCTGCAACTTTCGTATTCAATCACATAATTGCTAGGTTTGGTGTTCCTCAAGCCATTATTATAGATCATGGAAGTCATTTTCGGAATATCATGATGACTGAACTGACAGATCAACTTGGCCTGCGCCATGATAGTTCCACTCTGTATTATCCACAAGCTAATGGTCTGGTTGAAGCTATCAATAAAGTTTTAGTCACTATGATCAAACGAATTATTGGTATTCATAAATCGAATTGGCATTCCATGTTATTTTCAGCACTTTGGGCATATCGAACCTCGGTAAAAACATCAACTGGTTTCACTCCCTTTCAACTGGTTTACGATTTGGAGGTTGTGTTGCCGATTGAATGTGAAATTCCATCTTTGAAAGTAGCCATAGAATTACTTCTAGCTACGTCTGAAGAGGAGAAACGTTTTTTGTACTTGGCTCAGCTAGATGAGAATCAACGAAATGTTGCAATAGCAAATGAGGCTCATGTCAAACGAATAAAAGCTCAGTATGATAGAAGTGTTACCCCTCAAAATTTTTCAGAAGGAGACCTAGTCTTAGTTTATGATCAAGCCAACGATAAGCTAGGAGCTGGAAAATTCGTGCCTATGTGGCATGGTCCTTTCATTGTTAAGCGAAAACTGGCAAAAGGGGCCTATGAGCTGATAGATTTTGACGGTGTCCCTTTAGATAAACCTAGAAATAGGCTTTATCTAAAGAGATATTATGCTTAAACATGGTGTGGAGATTTAATTAGATTAGATTTCTTTATAGCTGGTGTGTTTTAGATTAGAAAAGCATGCCTAGTTTAGAAGTGTGTTTTGTCACTATTCCTGCTTATCTGAGTTTTACTCTTGATATTGTAGATGTCAACGTCTCTTCAAACCTACGTTGGTTTTGCTGATGGTGCTTGTCGTAGTACACAAAATATTTCTTCCGCAGCTTAGGTTATCTATTCACCCTCTGACGAGTTAGTATCCATGCATGGGGTAAGCCTTGGTCAAACAACGAATAACATTGACGAATATAGTGTAGTGATTGAGTTATTATCTAAATCCATATCATTTGGAATTTGGAGTTTGATTGTTAGGTTGGATTCTGAACTTGTTGTATTACAGCTTAACAGGGTTTATGCCATTAGAAATCAAGTGTTATTACGGTTATTTTTAAGAGTTCGTCTCTTGGAACATGAATTTGATTACATTGAATATCAACATATTCCAAGACATTTAAATACATTATCATATGTAGTTGCTTCTAGTATGATAAATCGACATTTGCAATTATCAAAACAGTAAATCAAACAACATTCATAATATGTACACAGGTAGCCGGTAAATAGTGATATGTCATAGTATAGAAGTGTTTTCAAAAAATTTATACATCGTCTTCGATCATAGGTTGGAAACACCTTATGATCGGAAAAAATGGTAATACAAAAGGTCAAAAGTATGAGTCTACGACATGATCATCCCATCACTGATGGTGATCACAATAAGAGACCACTGCCCGATCCACCCTAGACAGGAACCTCCTAAAAGGTCCTGGAACACCAATCACGTATCTCTGTAATCTGAGAGGAATCTCATCTATGTCCATCTCTGGAATTTCTAGAGTCAGACGCTCTAGGTGATGCTCTAAATCAGACAGGATTTCTACTTATTGGCTTGCTGGGGCTGGTGCGGCTGCAACTGGTTGTCTTCTTTCATAAGGATGGAGATGGGCTGGTCACCATGGGCCCACATCTGCATTCAAAACTTTTGGTTATTAATTTTCAAAAGATGATCAAAATACAAAAAAATTAGAACTTAAAAATTGTTGAAAACGATTTTACTTGATTCATCCCACCGTTCCCCTGCTGAGAGAGTCATCTCTCGGTTGCCGCGGAAATCTATCCCGGCGTATGGAAAATCCTCTATAACAAAAATTTGGCGCTCCAGCCAATGAAAATATGAAGGAGGAAATCGAACAATCTCGACGCCCTCAATACCATGGCGGGCCATGAATGCAATCCAACCAACCATCCTAGGTTCTCGAGGTCGACTGGAATCAACCGGAATGTTCTGCGGAGCTAACATGGGGATCCTCTCTAGAGCAAAGGTGACTACAATGGATCCATATCCAAAGTTATTTAGTTTCCCATTTTTCGCTCTAGTTAGTTGGCCTTTTACATTGGCCAACACAGGTTCGCACTAGTTGAAAATGGTGCCTCGAAAACAGTCTACATCAATGCGCATTTGGGAACCGGTAGCCACGTGCAGCGCTGCACTCCCACACAATCTGGTAACAGTAAACACAATAAATTTCAGCTCGGGACGGATGATAGTTTTTATGTCAATCCGTTTGTCCCTAGGGTCTGCCTGATCATTACAGAACTCTTGTCAAAGACTAGCGACAGTCTGGCCACCTGGCCTAGTCCCAAAGAGGAAATTTGTTCGCCCCTTTTCGAAAACCAGTTAGAAAATAAATATCCTCCGGCTCAATTTCGAGCTGGTGGCCGCCAATAATGAAACACTGGTCCTGTATATTCCACCTGTTCACCAGCCATGTTAGGAGCTCTACCTGTGCCCTAATGCCCTGAATGGCTCAGAATTTATACAAACCACATGCTCTTAATGCTTGCATTGTGGGCAAATGGAGCGTTGCGGTGTCAACCACGTCTTCATGCTCAAGTTCTCTCCAAATCAGCATCTTGTGTATCCTACAGTGCATAAAAATATATATTAGAACAATTTAATTTGAAAAATTTTGGGCGGAAATTGAGAAATTTAATTTTGAAATCTAATTCCGTGGGGTCCGCACTTTGTTTTCATACACAATGCATAGGAACGCACGTGCGCTGTGTGACAAGTGCAGACCCATGACCTTTTTCTACATAGAAAAAAGTCGAAGTCCGCAAGGCCCGTGTGTTGTGCCTGCGGACCCCCACGGGCAATTTTCTAAACATATTTTTCTCTTAAAATGAAAACTAGAGCCTAAAAATGAAATGCAAATGGATGAAATACAAGATTAGGAGGTTGTGGATTACCTGGAGATGATGGTTCTCGATTTCGTCGGACAGATCTTCTAGAATATTCATAGGAACTTTTTTACCCAAAAGTTTTTACTTTTCACTCTGAACTCGAACGGTAAAAATGAAGTTAGAAAATCCCTTTTTATAAGTTTTTTCGAATAAATGAGTTTCTAATTTGTTTATTTTTCACTTTAAAAAGGTTATTTTTGAAAGCATTTTTATTTATCTTAAAACATGTATGTGTAATGTTTCAAGTTTTTGTGCAGAAATTGAATTTTTCAGGAGAATTGATCGTTTTTCAACAAAGAGTATACTTTTATCACTTTTTCGGACTCTTTCAAAAATTTTACGAAAAAGCGAAAACTTGGAGTCCTCTTTTAAGCCCTTTTCAGACTCTCTAAACATGAAAATATTGCTGAGTATTTGATTATTCGAACTCGGTAAAGTAAATGAAGGATCATCCTTTCAGTATAAGTTTACCCCTTTTACGAACGGAAATGGACTACTTACGAAAAAGGTATACGTTGACTAATTACGGTCAATAGAGTTCTCTCCCGCATTATTTTATCCTTTTTGGGATCGAGAGACTAAATTTATGAAAAAGTACACCCATGGAGTTTTCTTAAGTTTTTCTTCTGACTCCTTAACATTGAAAAACACCGAGTTTCTCCTATACTGGACTCGTTAAAATTTAACAGTAAAGGACCTGTTCAATTTTAAAACAGGAACAAACCACTCCTTCTTAGGGTTCGAATCTTAAACTAAGTTGGACTCATCCGAAGGATGAGCTTATAAAAAAGAAAATGTTATCCTCCTCAAGCTTGTCAAAAATAAAGAGGTACTTGCCAGAAATGGTGGGGGAAAAGAGAGAAAAATGGACTTGTTTGTTGTATTTTGATTTTTGAAAATCCAGTTAACCACTCTTGAACATGACACTTTTTTTCCACCTGGGTTGGCAAATATTTTACCTTACAGTTAATCAAACCACATTGAAAGTCTTCAGCCGGTTTCTGGGTATTATCTTTGGGTTAATTGTCACCAAACCATCTGCAATGTCGTTATGTGTTCAAGAGGACAGTTCAAATAAACCATTCATCTGCAAAATATTTGTCATCCATTTTGACCATCGCTGAGTTAGTCCTTGCCAACATATTTTCAAAACTTGATCTATGATTTCATGTTTTGGGCTTGCCTACGACGGATCACTTTCTATCGACGACAAATCATTATCTAGGAAGTTGATCTAGAAATTGTTAGTACCTTGAAATCTGCATGCCTCAATGGCAGGTTTCTCGCCTTCGACGACAGGTTACATCATTGACCTTCGATCGAATGATTCCGTGATGTGTTCGACTTCAGCTCATTCATTCACATTTCATGGATTGTACTGAGTACTTTGAGAACCATTGACATTACTGGTGGTTACTCTCACACTTGCTAATAGTTTACATCATTGATTGGTAATCAAGTGGCTTCTACCATGTTCGACTTCGACACATTCATTCACATGGATAGAATCATACTAGTTTGAGATATGGAAATCAAGACCCTGGATCTAGTTTCTACCATCCAGGATGAGAGGAATTTTTTTATCATTTATACAGTAGACTATTCATAAACATATGGCTGCATCCATACCGTGTCTACACATTTCTATACTGTGATGTATTCAAAATCATTCCTGTATTAGAATAGGTTGAATCAGTGTCTAGTTAGTTTTGATCTGAGTATGGGAATGCCTACCTCAGCGATGATATATATATATTTTGCATTGAATGTTTTTACAGGTTCTGACTGGGGTGTCCACAGGATGATCCTTGAAATGATAAAGTACTGCACTCTTCATATATGACAGACTTCAACTTCATTTATTCCAGACTTTGCACTTTAGGGGGCAATCTGTTACACTGAAAATTGTCATCCTAACATTCTGCTATGTGTATGAGCTCATTATCACTCATACTTCCTCCTTTTAAAGTCTAACATATCAGTTCCTCATGTCAAGCCTTGAAAATCAGAGAAAAGTTCCTAAAAATCTCCTTAACTTTGGTGTCGCACTTTCTCTATATCTTGCCTGTGGTCCCGCACCTAATGTTCATGTATTCTGCGTACCTGAACGCACTTTCTCTGTGTTATGGGCGCAGACCCATGTAAAGATTAAAAAGGCACAAGTAAACTCAAAAAAGCTCATTTTTAGTAAATTCTAGAAGCTTCTAGAAAAGATATTGCGGTGGAAGAATCGCTCTTATGAGGTTCATGTATCCCTTACCTTATGGAGCTAACCCCTTGATGTGAGGAGCTTATCCCTTTGAAGGAGGATTCTATCCCTTCATATTTGGAACGTAAAACCTCCTCTTTTCCACTATAAAAAGAGGCATTGGGTAGCCTCAAAGGGAGTTCAAGCTTTAGAAATATTTGAGGTTAAGTGTTTTTGGGATTCAAACTCATTTAACTAAGATTTTTGTGAGGAGAGATCACATACCTCTATTTGTCTTGGTTGGAGGAGTGTAGAGCTTATCAAAGTAGAGGAGACTCTTGCTTCAGACCCCAGGAAGGCCTGTTCAACATCAAGGCTAAGGTTGTAAGGTTTTCCTTCTTTTGAAATTAATACAAATATATTAATTTTTCTCAATAAGCTGTTAGTTAATGGTTTATTTCATAGATTACTTGATCACTATGATAAGCATGATTTATGATGATTTCTATATAGGTGCTATTTAATATTTTGCTAGTTTGTGACTGCAGGTTTACGAAGATAACTCCTTCAAGTGCACAAGGGACAACAACGACTTCAAACAAGCGCTGGACATACGGTAAGCCTTTTACGCCTCTATAGAGCTTCTTGTGAATCATATGTGCTTAGAGAAAGATTAGTTTATTTGGTTGTTTGTTGCTAGATAATTTTAGTACTAGGGAGATCGGTCTTGTTCGCAAGATTGATTAATCCATACAACACTCCACTATCCTAATTCTCTCATGTTTCTCCAATCATTCGAGAACATTTACAAAATTCCTCTCAATATTTAATTAATTCTTATTCTAAATCACTCAAAACATTAATATTTACATTAATGAACCAATCTTCTTTGAAATCACTCGATCCCTATATTTATTAGAATAAAAAATATTTTCTGAGCCTAATGCTCCTGCATCAGACTCCCAAGGTTAAAAATAATCATGATCTCCTGATCATGTGCTTTTAATCTTTGTCTTCTTGGATCCCATACCTTGTTCTGTAATTTATCATCTATTTCTGCTGTTGTTTGTTGCTTTTCTCTGGGTCTCCACACTTTATGCTTCTTTGCTCCACTAGCTGTACTTTCACAGTTTGTTATTGTCTTCCTTTTGCTGCTGCTGCTTCTTTTCTTTCTTGTTGATGTCTTCTTCTGAGACACTTTCATCATTATCCTTTTTAACAGTTCAATTTCTCTGTCCAATAAATCTTCTGATTACTAATTTCTTTCATCTCTAGATTGTTGAACTTTTATTGTTACTGCCGCCTTGTCATCCTTACCCTCTTGTTTCCTACAATTAATAACTTTTTCTTGATTGTCACTTATGACAATTTCTTTGTCTTCTCCCTTCAGCAATTCATTGGACTGATACATAGTCTTCCATTTACTTCCATCTTCTTCTCTTTGTTCTAGTTTGTTTCTCATGTCCTCTAACTCTTGTATTTTCATATTATGCATTTCTTCAAGCTATTTCTCTTTTTGTATTGAATCCTAATTCTTCAGCACAATTTCTAGTAATTTAATTTCTTTATTCCATGGATTAAATATTTCCACATAATTTTCTTCCTTTTCCTTTACTTGACTGCCCAACTGTGTCAATTTTTCTCCAACATCTGTAACAAAACTTGCATTCACAAAATAATTATTAAAATAAAAACCATAAGGCCTCAATGCCTCTTTTTCCTCTAGCAACATTTCAGTATGCTGCTCTGAAATTTCCTCCTTTATCGGCACATCAGTATGCTGATTCATTCTTCCCAAATAATTCTCTAAAAGATTCTCAATACTGTCAACGAGTCTCTCTTCCATACCATCTGCTTCCATGATGTCTCTCTATTCTTGTCCACTGTAGTGAACTCTGTCTTCTGCAATATTTTTGTCATACTCTGAGTTTTCCAACAAATATTCCAGCAATACAATTTCTTTTTGGCATTCCTTAAGTACTTCATCATCATTTACAATTTATGCATTTATACACAAATTTCCAGTTTGAAAATTACAAGTTTCAACAGTCTCAATTGTTGCTTCACATATCAGTTCTTTAAACTGAATCTCATCTTCTTCTTCTTCAAGAAATTCTTCCTGTGTTGTAACAACTTCAAATATAAATGCATCATTTTTTTCCTCATTCAAGAGACATTCCTCATCATTACTTTCTGCTTCAGAGTATTTATCTTCTGAAAGATATTCTTCCATACTTTTGACAGCTTCAAAAGATTGCTCATCCTCTTCTGCAAAACCTGTAATCACATCAAAACTATTAGATTAAAAAATACAAGGCTTTACATCATTCAGCTGATCTAAACTTGCCCAAAAATTCAGGAAATCATCAATAATTCCCTCTTCAGCAAGGCAAACTTCTTACTGTCTTAAATCTTCACAATAATTCATAAGATCTTTCACAGATCTCCATTCTTCATCTGTACCCATAACTTCACATTGTTCTGCTTCACAAATGGAAACTTCCATATTTAACTCGGCTTCTCTGAGTTCTTCACATCTCAATTGCACACTCATCATCTGTTCAAGCTTTCTTAGCTCTTCCGCTAATTGCATATTCACTTGTTGTTCTCTCTTCTGTTGTAGCCTCTGCCACTTTAATTTCTTCTTCATGGTCCAACCATATCTTTGGTTTTCTTCTATCATCATTTTCAATTTATTGAATTGTTCTCTTATCTCAGCTAACTCCTTTTCATATTCTTCATCATTCAACTGCTTCCATATGCCATTTGCCTTGGCATCTTCTTTCTCCTTTATTCTGTTGTGGTCTCTCTCAGAACCTATGCTATCTCTTTTATGACTATTAGTAGTCATCTTCTTCTCCATTTCTATCTTCAGGAGTTCCTCACTCATTCATCATGAGTTGTACTAAAGCCTTTGCAATAACAAGTCCTCCTTATTACAACTTACCTCACTAATCCTTTCTCTTGATTTGGTCTTTTGGCAAGCACTGGTTCTCTATCTTTTGGAACCTCTTGAGCATTCCTCTCTACTCCTTCTAGGCTTCAACTCATATGCACCTTTTAAGAACACAATTGTCCTTTTTATCCAACCTATGTTGGAATTCTTCAAGGTTCTGCCACATTCTTCTTCCACTTAGAATCCTTTACTGGATTTCTTCATCACTGCTCTTAAAGCTATGATCTTCTTTTGCTGAGATTTTCTTCAACTGTCTACAACCTAAATTCTGCAAACATAATCTTCAAACCAGAGTTAAAATAACACTTATCAACTTACCTTCAAGATCTTTGTGTGATCTTGATTCACCTCTCATCTGCACTGTATCTCTATGTGTTGCAATCTATCAGTTTCAAAATCTGATCCCTTTTTTTTTCCATCACACATGCATTCATTTTAATTAAAATTTAATTAAAACAAACTTGAACCTTCAAAAGATATGTTTCCTGCTTTGATTCCAAAATGATGCTGCCACAACAGCAAAAACCCACAAATGTATTCCTAATACAATCTCATGTAAACAAATCTTATCAATCTTAAAACCAGAGTATTTCTCCATATGCGAAAGCTTTTCTTTACTCTTATCTAAAGTCTAAACCTTTTATGACTTTAAATACTCTTAAGCGGAAGCTATTGTCCTTTCTCATTTACGCTTACAAACCATATAAAAATACCCATTTTGATATTTCATTTTTAGGAATTCGACTTAGGTTAAAATACCTAAGCGATAGCATAATATCATATCCGCTTATGATTTTCAACTCTATGGTTTAAACTCAAAATAAACCATATAAATATTTACGGGCCCACAACTTTATTTCACCCCGCATATCCACAATATCCTTCAAAGCTTAAACTTTGGTTTAAAAACTCAAAAATGTCAATAACTCAAACCTTTTGATCCACGGCATACCCAACTCACTCATTTGACATGCCTTATCTTATTCAAAGTTTAATTACACTTATGTTGAACCCTTTCTCCATTCATTTCTATTGTAATAGAAATATAATAGAAATTAAAAATACCTTTATGAACCATGCCGCAATACTTCACATATTCTTACGAAATTTCATCAACCTCAAACATATGTTACAATCTTAACATAAGTATTAAAATATTTATAACTTACCATTCTACATTCAATGCTCATACATTCGATGGCAGACGCTTCACCGCACTCCAACTTAACAATCCAACTATTATTGCATAACAAAGATGCATGCCTTTTGATGTTTCAAACTCACGCGAAATGAGTGGTTTTAAGATACCACATGTCGGCTTCTAAACGCTATCGCGTTCATTTTAGCTTTTACCACTTACCATATTTTTGCTACACGAAAACCATTAGTGGTTTTCAAAATCGCTTCTCATTCCTCTGAGCCATAAATTCATGGTTCACTTGTTATTTCACTAAATAACGATTTCTTCATTCAACGCACAACCATTTTCTGCTTTGATGTGAATTGGATTTCAAGGCGAACATACAAATGTAATTTCGGCAAACAAAAATTATTTCTCTGTTATACTTTTAAATGACCACTGCAATTAACCCTCCATTCTGGTACTGATCCAAATTTTCTTACGCATAGGATCAAACCCTCAGCATACTTAATATCGATTTGAAGGATCACCCTTTTAATGGGTCACCATCAATCCATTCTGTGATCGATGGCGGCTCATTTAATATTGATTCAATCCCAAGTTTGAATATCCTTTATCTCGCAATCGAATACTCTATTTGTACTTCATTTTCCATTCTCTTGCACATAACTATGATGCCAAATCCTCTGCTTCACATACACATCATACATCTATTAATCAAAACATACACACCTAATTCAATACCGAATTTCTCTGTATATTTAAAATTCAAATAATTACAAAGGATTTCTTTCTCTCTAGCCTAATATTCATTCAGTGGCCTACTTCCTATAATTTTCCCATAGGCTTACAAATCCAAGCTCTACTTTCCTCAATCCTACTCTATTTCTACCTCCTATTTTTTCTTTATGCCTTTGAGGCTTACAATTTATACAAATATTTCTGAAACTAATTCTGGTTCCAAATCCTCTATTTTCTCAACAATTTCCTATGAATCCTCTAAGTCCTAAAATCTCTACTAATCCCTAAGGATCCTCTCTCATCCTAAAATCATGAACCAATTATAATTTAGGATTTATAATTAATTCCTAAATCTCTCAATCCCTATGAAATCTCCACTATCCTAATTCTCTCATGTTTCTCCAATCATTTGGGAACATTTACAAAATTCCTCTCAATATTTAATTAATTCTTATTCTAAATCACTCAAAACATTAATAATTACATTAATGAACCAATCTTCTTTGAAATCACTAGATCCCTATGTCTATTAAAATACAAAGGATTTTCTGAGCCTAATGCTCCTGCATCAGTTTTAGTGTTTTCCTATTCTATTTGCATCTCTTATATATCTCATTGCAGTGGCTTTCATCTATATTACTCAGAATTCATCTATTATATGCTCTGAATTTCTATATAAGTGAACTGACTATGTTTTTTACAGTTTCATGTGTGTGTACCTTATGACTAAAACTTTGATATGCCTCAACTTCCATGTTAAGTAGATTCACTGAATTACTGAATTGCTTTGAATCCATAAGCCCAATGTTTACATGCTAATTTGATTCTCAACCTACATCTATCATTTATCAGTTATTTCCTAAATAGAGTTAGCCATCTATATCTTTATTCATATCATTAACTTTTGAGAGAGCCCTCTCAGGCTGAGGAGGCTAAGCCTTAGTCAAAATATTAAGTTTGAAATAGTTACATAAAATTTCCTGATCAAGCAGCCTATCAGATCCAATATTGTGATAACACATTGGAAGGTGGACGAGGAGATGTAGCCCTAGAGGGGTGAACTTCTTCATCACTTGTTTTTTTTTAATTGTTATGGTGATGTTGTCTTCTATTTTCTGCAAAAACTGAAGTTTTAATGCATGTTTATATGTTTATTAATTTGACATAAGAGGCTAAAAAACCCTAATTTATTCACTTGCAAAACTTGACATAATCCTCAAGCTTTCATATACAAATCAATACAATTCATCTCACCTGGTTAGACACCCTTGTAACCTATGTTGGTACCCCTTCAATAAGTATCACATCAAACATCACCTGTATAGAGAATTTTGTTCCATGTTGATCTGGGAGGATCCTAAAAAGGCCTAAAATTCAAATTTCCCAAAATTTAATGGAAATAGTGCCATGTTAAAGAGCTCGAAGAGACGATTTCAACACAACTTGAATCACATTAAATAGTGTTTGCATGAATAATTTATCGTGTTCCAAAGTTTTGTGACAACATGCAAAAAGAAAGGACATATTGACCCATGGTAGCATCTTAGGGTGACACATGGCAAGTCATGAATATGAAACTTAACAGATCAAGGATGACGTGGTAGTGTTTGAAGTGTGACAGTGGCATGATGTGGCATTATGTGGCTCAATAACTAGGCATGCGGGTGGAAAAACAAATGTGTTCCACGTGGCCCAATAAGAGTGTCCCATGTAGCCCAATCAGAGTGCGCCACATGGCACCTCGAATGGGACAAAATTTTGTGGAGGGCGGAGCCACTGGGGATCGACACCAGAACCACCTGACTAACATAAAACTTAGAAGCCCTCCATCAATAGGCCACACACAACAATTTGGATAATGATCGACCAAATATATATATAAATATATATATACACACATATTTTTATAACTAAGTGCAAAGAAAAGCGAGGAAGGCCACAGGCTTGATTCACAACCCCCTATCAACCATCCAACTTCGTAACCATCATCGCATGATCGTCGTAAGATTTTAACAACAAGCATGTGGACCAAGACACAATTATATTATCGTTGTATGGTTTTGGATGGTTATACCAAAGTCATATATATATATATATGGATGGTTATAACATACCACCACTAAATATATCATGGGCCGAATGATGATTGGATTATTTAAACAAAGGTTTAAACAACATTCTATATATGTTTCATCAATATAGCATAATCTATAGTGGCCTTACCAATATGCTAATTTATGATATGGTTGTAACGGGTGGGCCGCAACCTCCACAAGCTCGACCCCAACGCTGTAGACCCCCATGCCTATTTATACAAATTACCATTGCCATTCGACCACAAGTGTGGTTGTGTTATTTTGGCCTAGTGATTGTGTTTTGAGGCCTATTTTTATACAATATATTATGTGTAAAACACAATTTTGGCCCTTTTGAAGTGCAACAAAAGGACAGCTAGGTCGACAAGAGTTTTAAAAGGTCATTGTGCAGCTACAAAAGAGATTAAAGAATTGTGGTTTTAAAGGTTCTAGTATCAAGATATTTTAAGCCTTATTTTGGCTTGTGTATTTTGTAATTGAGTGGAGTTTTAGAGTTTAATTTTGTAGAAACCAAAGGAGGTTTTTGGTGCCATTTTGGAGGCAACTTCCTAGTAGAAGAGAGCTCATTTGGAGTAGGATTTTGGAGGTAGTTTCTTATTGTAATCGGAATTTTGGAGAGAATAATAAAGAGGCCACTCACTTGGAGGTAGGATGTGGAGACATAGTCCACATTGGATGAAATTTATTATCAATCGGGTTTTGTTCATATTTTCTTCTTGTCTCACTCTTTTATATTTCTTTAAGTTGTAGTTTCTTTGAGTTTTTTATGTTTGATTTTAAATTTATTAATTGAAAACTTTAAGTTAGTTTAGTTTAATCATACACACTTGAACATTTTTAAAATCCAAGTCACTTTAAAATATCCTAGATCAAGTGGTATCAAAGTATATTTTACGATGGTTTGTGAGTGTGCATGATAACTAGAATAAAATTTGGGCAAGGTGAAGGAATACTTGTTGTAGGAAAACTGGAAATTGGATCAGGAATATTTACTCGAAGAAGAGAAATGTCATCACATGAGGGAGAAAATAATTTTGGTTCCAAAGAATAGTTTTTTGAATCTTTCATGGTGATGAAGGCCATGTATTATGAAATGTATTAGGAGAGGGGAGCTAGTTGAAAAATTAAGTTAAAGACGTGGGAAATGAAGGTAATTTGAAAAATTATCCTCCTCCTCCTCCTCCTCCTTCAAGTCCTCCTCATTATCCTCCTCCATCTCCTCATGGAAAAACTACTTCGAAGAAGTCGTTGTTGAAGTTTGATATTAAATTCAACTTGTGATCAAGAGATCAAGTCATATGCTCAAAAATGAAAGTGCTCGAAACATGTCCAAACCTGAGCGACCAAAAAGGTTCATCGTTGTGATTCTGGTGCCATGAATGGTTTGAAAACCCGATTTCGTATGAGGAAGATATTGCATTTTATTCGTTTTCCCAAATAGCAAAATTTTGGTGACTAGATGCCGAGTCAGCTTGCAGGTACAGTGAGCAGAATATTCTGGTAATATTCCATTTTCTTTTAACCCAATAGAAACGTGCCATGTGGCTCAATCTGTGCTATTGATTTTTTATTGTACGGAGGTTTTCTGGCCATTGGATGAGGTTTTGATGAGTCAATGGATGAGCAACACGTGGCCAGCTCGGAGGCTGCCACGTGTCCTCAAGAGCATGTGAATATTTTTTATGGCATCGGGGGGGATCGACTCCATGACCACCAACCTGCACACCAAACCTTT
This sequence comes from Pinus albicaulis, assembly GCA_034641835.2. NCBI lineage: Eukaryota > Viridiplantae > Streptophyta > Pinopsida > Pinales > Pinaceae > Pinus > Pinus albicaulis. The sequence continues at coordinate 1,322,328,577 of CM076583.1, forward strand.
TAACCAATCCAACTATCTATTTTTCCTTACCCTATAGGGCTAACAGATAAATTTAAGCTTTTAATACAGTTTCGACGGATAAAAAAAGGGGCCAACCCCAACCATCATGTAACCGGCGGCTTCAACCGTGTTCGTAAGTCTAACCGCGATCATTCCAGAACTTAACGGTTTACATATTTTGTCATTCACATGTTTTAAAAACGTGGCAACATATGTTCTAACCCGACAACAAACATTAACCCTGACAGAAAGGCTTCAGACATGTTCACATGACGGTGTTTGCGAAACAATCGGTTAATGGTTGTGATAATTGTAGCCTCCGGCGGGTGGTTACAATGGTAGTCACATGGTGGGGTTGAAGTTTTTAATACGACGGTTAAAGGATTGTGAAACCACTACTCCAGGTTCCAAATTATATGGCGGAGAATGTTTATGTTAAACACACACATGGTGTATGAATAAACTAAACACACACATAGAAAGATAAGCATGAGATACTCATATTATTCACCATAGATGTACATTTATAATACAATGGTGTGAACCTTGGATTCATCTTCCAAAGTCACTTGGACTCCTTTGTGACTCTTTGCCTTCCACACCTACCCATAGAGAATTAGGTGTTCAACATTCCCCCCTTTAATTCAAAGGGGTATGTGTGAGTCCAAAAAGAGAGTTGTAATACAAATCTGCAAAATATGCATGGAAACACTTAGGCTGAATCAACTCTCTGAAATGTTGGCATAAATAGGTGGTTTAAGGATGACCACCAACATTGGAACGCAACGCTTATTGCAATTCCCGGAACTCTTCCAAAACTGGCAAGAAGCTAAGGGCTTCTGCTAGAGGAATTGTCCCTCATATTTGAAGAGGGAGACCTTCAACCTAAAATAAGGGAATTCTACAACCTGTGGTGGTTTAAGGATGGCCACCAACATTGGAATGCTTAATGCATTTCCTGGAACTCTTCCAAAGCTGGCAAGAAGCTGAAGTCTTCTGCTAGAGGAAGTGCTTCGAATTATTTGAAGAAGAAGAATATGAACCTCAAATGGATGGTTTAAGATTGTCCATCAACCAAAGGCATGCTCATGGGCATCTGTGTCTCTGGATACAACTCTGAATTTGGAATGATAGGTTATGGCTCAAGCTCGCTTGATGTGGCGTCGAAGCTTGTAGATGACCACCATTTTCCCCCCTGTCAGGTACAAGGTGAGATGATGGCGAAAACTCAACTGCAAGATTGTTCAATATTTGAGAACAAGTTCTGACATGCGACTTAAAAATATTCTTGGTTGTTGATGCCCATTTCCAAGAAGCGATCCATCCAAGATGAATCTTTGTTCTTGCAGGAGGCTTGTTTCTGAAGCATCTGTGTGAAGAATGGGTGTGCTGACCATAGTGCTTGCATGGGTGAAGATCGAAACAGTGATATTTCATATGGCCAACTTGATCACAGTGTTGGCATTTTACAATTTGTTGTTTTTGTTGCTGTGGAAGAGGAGAAGGATCTGGAATAGCTGAAGGTGAACTTTCATAAAGGAATCCGACACTCTGAAATTTGATGGGCTTTGAGTAGTATGGAATATGAAAGGACACATCCTTATCATATCCAAGACCAATTCTATGCTTGTTGTGGACAAGCTCTTCCAAAGGTCTGATGATGGGCTTGGGAAGTGCAGACTCAATTGCTGCATCTATGTGTAAATATGCTCTTGTACAAGGAACTGAATGTGAATCGTCTGCAACTTTATATTCTTGCTGCTGATGGGAGTCCTTCTCAATGTTCTGAACAGAAATAGGTTCAGAATGATGACTCTTTTTCTAAAGTTCATCTTGCTGAAGCTGAGACTCCAACTGCAAAAACTCAATCTTGTCTTGTGCATATTGCAAGAAATTTTGAATATTAAAAAGAGCATTCTTGCTCATTTTTACCATATCATGAACATTGGAATGAATGAAGTTATTCAACAACTCTAATGCATCATTGATTTTAGCCATTTTCTCAACAAATCAGGCTCAAGAAATAAAGGGTGTCGGCTTCAACCGATAATGCAACCATTTACAATGTGATTCAACTTACTTTCAAAAGAATACAAGTGACTTCAAAGACCCTTTTTTGAACTTCCAATTATGGAATTCCCAAAGAACAAACTCCGCTACTCAAATTATGGAGGACCTCAAGATGTAAACTTGGTCGTCTGACCAACAAGCAACAATGACTCACATCATAGAAGTGTTCAACAATTTCTCAACAACTCAAAGTTATACTTAAAACACTGACTGCAACTATGAATTAAGAAGAAATGCAATGTCATTGCGAATATTTTGTAAATGTGCAGCAAAAACCACTGTGCAATAACCCTTTAAGGCAAATGATTTCTCTCTTATGCAAAGAACTGTTTTACACCAACAACTCTAATTCAACAAAAATATATTCACAAGCTTGGATGCTTCACTATCAATGAGCAAATGGTTTTCATAATAGAGAAACATACAACAAAAACTTCATCCATATATCCATTTACCATCTCCTCTCTCTCTTTCTTTCTTTTTTCTTTTTCTTTTTGGAAAAAAAAATTGGGGAAAAAAAGAGGTATTATTTGGGGGAGGTGATTACTGGATGAGGTGACTACTGAGGGAGGTGATTACTGGGGAAGTTATTTTCTAGGGGTAGGCCAATCTGTAAAAAAAAAAAAAATTTATGGCCAAAAACCGAAAATTAAGTGAACGCTAAATTATGATTTATGGGTTGGGGGGGGGGGGGGGACAATGTAAAAATAATAAAAAAATAGAGGAGAAAAAATGCAGAGGGCCATGGGGAGAGGGGAGGGAGTGATGGGAGTGCGCGGGTGGGGGTCGGCGTGAAGGCCGTGAGGGCGAGCGGGTTGGAGAGGGAGTGAGGGGGCGGGTTGGGGAGGTCGTGAGGGCTGTGGGGAGGGACTGAGTGGAGAGGGAGTGCAGGGAGCAGAAGAGGGGTGAGTGGGTGGGGGAGTGAGGGGGAGGGTAGGTGCCGTGAGAAGGTCGAGCAAGGGGGAGGGGCCGTGAGGGCCGAGGAGTGCAGGTGAGCCCGTGAGGTGAGGGGACTGACATAGCGTGGGATGGCAGAGAGGGTGAGGGATGGCGTTTGGGAGTTGCGTGAGCAAGGTGAGGGAGCCGCAAGGTGGGTGGGTGTGGGGGAAGGGTGGGTTGTGGAGAGGAGAGGGCGGGTGCGTTGGGGAGGGGAGAGAAGGTTGTGTGTGAGCCGAGAGGTGAGTGCGCAGGCTATGAGGGGGTGGAGAATCGAGAGCCATGGGATGGCGTAGGAGGGTGGGGTGGGAGAGTGGGGTGAGAGGGCACAGTCAGGGCCGAGGGCCGTGAGGGGGGAGGGTGAGGGCCGAGGGCTGGGTGAGAGAATAAACAATAATTATTTATTATTTATTTTTTTGTTTTTTGTTTTTTTAAGAGAAGGAAGGATTAGGTGTGAGATGATGTGCAGAAATAGTAGAATTTGCAGAATTTGCAGAACAGTTTGCAGAAATTTGCAGAAATTGCAAAAATTTCACAGTAACAGAAATTTGCAGTAAAAATTGCAGAATTTGCAGTAAAACTCAGAATTTTCTAGAATTGCAGAATGGTAGGAGTAGTGAAACAAAATTCCAGGAGCAGTAAAAATATGAATACAGTAGGGAGTAGTGAGAAAACCTACAGACTTCTGAATGTTGCAAAAATGATTTCTGAATGTTGCGGAAAATTTCTGAATGCTGCAAAAATTGATTCCTGAATGCTGCAGAAAATTTCTGAATGTTGCAAAAATGATCAAATTTTTTGCAGATTTACACAAGCCACAAAAACAAATGGCTCACACAAGGTTGAGCTGGTTATGAACGTATCAGTTCTGATACCATGTTAAACGCACACATGGTGTATGAATAAACTAAACACACACATAGAAAGATAAGCATGAGATACTCATATTATTCATCATAGATGTACATTTATAATACAATGGTGTGACTCTTGGATTCATCTTCCAAGGTCACTTGGACTCCTTCGTGACTCTTCTCCTTCCACACCTACCCATATAGGATTAGGTGTTCAACAGTTTATACATGTTACATGGTGAAGGTTCAAACGGTTAGTTAAATCGAATGGTTTCGGAACCTTACCTTCTATGTTCTGCGCTCTTTTTGATACGTGGTTTAATTATATAAACATGACCGTGGGGTAAGGGGGGTCAGTTTGTGACCACCCCTCCCCTTACCACATAATGTTAAGTTCGGCAGTCAATGACTGGTGGGAATTATAGCTCCAACCCTAATTTTAGGGATTTTGTTATTTTTAACTTAAGTTAATTGCCATTTCTCCACATTTAGTGGAGTTTTTCTAGTTGTCATTGGGAAAAAGGCATAGGAGGTCAATTTTCAACCAATTTTGGTAAAAAAAGAGTCTACCTAGACTAATTTGAGCATTCTAGAGCCATTGGTCTAGAGAAAACAACCATTAGAGGCATGCAAACATATTAATTTATAATTTTGAGCATAATGACAAAGAGAGGCATGCCATTGGGAGCTAGACCAGCAGATGTAGCCCAGGAGGGGTGAACTGCTTCATCATGCCTACTATGTAAAACTTATGTGTGAATGTTTTTCTCTGTTATGCACTGTTTTTCAGTGTTTTTAAGGCTTATTTGCATGCTTAAAGTTCACTAATTCATCTATTTTTCATGGTTAAAACTCTCACACCTTAAGAAAACTTATGGAGACAATTTGTACATGTTTATTTAACTAAAAAGACACTTAGCACAACAGAATTAATACACTCCTTTCAGATAAAGTTGGTATCAAAGCTAGAGTTTTATCTTTGGTGTTTTTATGTGCAAGGGTTTGTTAACTATTTGCAAGGGTTTTCATGCTTACTAGGCTCAAGCTTAAGAGAGGAGAAGGAAAATTGGTGGAAGCAAGAGGTTCTCAAAGTGAGCCACAAAAAAGTTGGGAAATATTGCCACAATCTCCACTACCTATCTCACCTCCAAAAGAAGTAGAAGCAGCATCAAGCATGCCTCCAGGAGAAGGAGAAATACATGAAGAGATGGATCCCAAAGAGATCAGGAGATCATGTCCAAGTTTTAAAAAATTGCTCAAAAATTAAAGTGCTTAGAAGTGGTTGCAATCTAAATGACTAGAAAGGTCTCGTCGCTGCAATTCTAGCACCATGAATGGTTCTCAAAACCGAAATCGTATGCAGAAGTTATTGAGGTTTGAAATTATCCAGTAAACTCTAAAAATGAGTTGACCAAGTTTGACTTTCAAAATTTGGAAAATTTTAAAAAAGAATATTCTAAGGAATATTCCTCATAGTATTCCCTGGAATATTCCACAGGGGCTAATCGGATGAAGACAAGTGGCAGAGGCTCATTGGAGGACGATTTGACTGTGTAATTTTTTAACCAGTCACGGGCTGCCACGTGGCAGGCCCGTAGGCCACCACATGGCCCCGAGTTCAATGGAAATGGCATAAATTTTTTTTTATGAGTCCATAGGTTTCGAACCCTGGACCTGTCCGTAGCAAACCAAACAGCCTACCATTGCACCATACCTTTGTTCCTTGACTATAGTGGGAACCGTTACATATTTGTTGTTTAAACTATGTTACGGTGGAAAATTTAAGGGGCTAGCCCGACCCATTCATGTGACCCTGCAGTGAGGAACCAAGGCCTTAAGGCCCTTAACCCATAGATTAAACGGTTTTGTTGACCATTACATGTGGCCACGCAGAAATTCAAAGTTAATGCAACGGTTAAGTTTAAAGGATTTTGCCAACGATTTCAACAGGGGGTCATGTGACCACCCCACCAAACATTAAATTCCAACCACTAACAGTCCACCTAATCTGGAACGCTTCCACCATTATTGGGAGGTTTGCTATTTTTTTGACATTAACTAGTAGTCCTCCACATTTAGTGGGGTTTTTGGGGGACATTGGGCAGTTTTCTTGGAGAAGCCATAACTTCCTCATTATTGAACTAAATTGAGTGAAAAAATAGTCAATTTTGGGTCTTTTCAACATTCTGAGCAGTTTGGAATAGGTTTCAGGTCGAACAAAGGTCATATTCAGCAGTTTTAGCTTCAAGGAAGATCAAGGAGCCATCAGGGCCATCATGGAGAAGGCAGTGCATTAGGATTTATTTATCAGTTTTAGGTAAATGAATATTTATCTCTGGCTATTTCATACCTTCTGAAGCTAATTTTACAGAGATTTTTGCCTATTAAGGCTTATTTTCACTTGTACTTTCATTTTGAGAAAATTAATACAAGAGGGAGATGCCATTGGGAGCTGAACCGACAGATGTAGCCCAGGAGTGGTGAACTGCGTCAAAAATTTGCTGAGTAATGTGCTTTTTGAAGTTTATTATTCTGTTCTTTACTGTTGTATAATGATAAATAGATAAAATACTTAATCAATCCTCACATAATAATCTGTTTAACAAAGCCAGAACTATTTGTTTAACCTGCAATTTAAGGAGAACCTTATGCACACATTATCATACCTGTTTGGATACTTTGCATAGCGTAACAAATACAATCCATTCAGATCATTAAGAAAGGAATGATAAATTAGAAGAGGAGGGGTCTAAACTTCACAAGGAAGGACAAGGATCATCAGGAGGCCATAATGATGAAGATAAATCCAAGAAGGGCAATGGAGGAAATGGAGACAGTGGAAAGTCGCCATCATCACCCTCATCTTCATCTTCAGTACATCATCCATACAAGTAAAAGAACATGGGTAAAATTCATTTTCTAAAGCTTGATGTTAAGTTTGAATTGCCAATGTTTGATGGTGAAGTTAATGCAGAAAAGATAGATAATTGGATTAGGCAATTAGAGGTCTATTTGAGAATAAATTTTTTTCATGATGATGACACCAAAATCCAACTAGATTCATTGAGAATGGAAGGTGCAACACTTGTTTGGTGGGAAGCCAAGACAAAGGAGGAGATGAAGAAATATGGTAAGATTATTTTATCACGGACTGATTTTATTTCTGCAATAAAACAACAGTTTTATCCATTAGTTCACATACAGAAAGCCATAGTGGACTGGAAAAATTTAGACAATTGAAAGGAGTAAATGTACAAGACTACACCCAAGAATTTAGAAGAAGAGCTCTTTTATTAGGAGTAGATTTTCATAGCCAAGACACTTTTCTCAATTATATAGGAGGTTTACACACCTACCTACGACATACTATCCTCATGTTTAACCCTATAATCCTAGATGAAGTTTGTGTTCAAGCTACACATTTAGAGGCAAGGGGAAAGCAAAACTTATATGGGAATGAGGAAAATGATTTTAAAGGAAAATGGAAGAAAAAGAGAAATGCAAATGCCAGAAAAGAGAAGGGAAAATTCTTCTGCAAATATTTTTCAAAAACTAGCCATGATGAGGACCATTGTTGGAAACTTCATCCAGAGTTGAAACCAGAAAGTTTGAAGGCAAAAGATAAATCCAAGGAGAAAGGAAAAACTGTTGCAATAGATGAACAAGACCTAGGGTTAGATTCAGGAGATGAAACAAAAATCATAGTTATGGGACTAAAGAACTTGAAGGGGAAAGAGATTGAAATTAAACCCAGTTCTAGTATATCTAACTGTCACATATAAGCTCCAAATGAAGAAAATAGAATTGAACTGTTTCATGTGAGGGTCATTTCCAAACATACCAAGTTTGACACATTGTTTGACAGTGGGTCACAAGAAAATTTAATCTCTGAAGACTTGGTCAAGAAACTTAATCTTGAGACCATTCCACATCTGAAACCATATCCACTTGGTTGGATTTGTAAGGATGAAAATTTACAGGTTTCAAAGAAGTGCATGTTTCGCTTTGCAATAACTACACATTTCATTAACACAGTTTAATTAGATGTTGTTCTGCTTTAAATAACAGGTATGGTGTTGGGTAGACCTTACTTGTACGGAAAAAAATCAATCTTCCATCGCCATGAGAAAAAATACCATTTATTCAAAGATGGCAAGGAGTACATTGTGAGAGAGCATCATAAAAAACTAGACTCTTCTTTAGTTAATGCAGGGTAGATGAAGAGTGGGCTCGTCAAAACTTGACATTGATGATGATTAAACAAAGAGAAGTTTACATAATCCTTTTCATGCAAATGCTGATGTATGTAATGATTTGTTTCATTTTGAAAGTAGGTTGTCTTTGAAAGAAGATGACAAGGAGTTGTAGCAGTCAGCATTGGTGTCGAATGGTGCTGAAAACAAAGTGCCAGTGTAATAAGTTGCAAAGGTCCAAGAGAGGGAAAATCAACTTGACAAAGAAGGCACAGGATTCAAAAATGTTCATTGCTAGTTTTAGAAAGGCATGGTACAATGGTGAAGAAACTTGGTCAAGAATCAACACAAGTTCAAGGCTAATTCAACAAAAAATCAACATAAGGACAGGATGCAAGGTGAGAGTAATTCCAAGTTTTCTTTGATTTAAGTCCAATTTAGAAACAAGATGTTTAATACAAATTTAAGTTGTTTTTCTGCAATTTCAGTAAGTGTGCAACATGACTATGTCAAAGTCAGCAATGGTTGGTCAATGGAATAAAGGAAAAATTTGTCGTTTCATGAAAAGCTCCAATTAATGAAATTAGGGAAATTTCAGTGGATAAAGGTTGGAAGAGTGGGGACACAGTCTCCTCATATTCATGTTCAATAGCCCAGAGATATTTTGGGGTCCAAAAGCTTCCCAGTGGGGAGGTGTGATCAGGAGATCAAGTCATATGCTAAAAAATTAAAGTGCTTGGAACAGGTCCGAACCTGAGCGACTGGAAAGGTCTCATTGTTATGATTCAGGCACCGTGAACGGTTCAAAAAAATGATGTCGTATGAGGAAGATATCACGTTCTGTTCGTTTTCCCAAACAACAAAATTTTGGTGACTAGATGCTTATTCAGCTTGCAGGTACAGTCAGTGGAATATTTTGGGAATATTCCATTTTCTTCTAAGCCAACAAAAACATGCCACATGGCTCAATCTGGGTCATTGATTCTTTATTGTGCAAAGGTTTTCTAGCCGTTGGATGAGGTTTTTATGAACCAATGGATGAGCGACACGTGGCCATCCCGGAGGCCGCCACATGTCCTGAGGAGTGTGTGACAAAATTTTATGGCGTCAGGGGGGATCAACCCCGTGACCACCGACCTGCACGCCAAAACTTTTAACCAGTCCTCCTATCTATTTTTCCTTACCCTATAGGGCTAACAGATAAATTTAAGTTTTTAATACAATTTTAGCGGATAAAAAAAACGGGCCAGCCCCAAACACCATGTAATTGGCGACTTCGACCGTGTTCGTTAGTCTAACCGCAATGGTTCCAGAACTTAACAGCTTACATATTTTTTTGTTCACATGTTTTAAAACCGTGGAAACATATTTTCTAACCCGACCGAAAACATTAACCCCGACGGAAAGGCTTCGGACGTGTTCACATGAAGGTGTTTGCCGAATAGTCGATTAACGGTTGTGATAACCGTAGCCTCCGGCGGGTGGTTACAATGGTAGCCACATGGAAAGGTTGAAGTTTTTAATAAAGACGGTTAAAGGATTGCAGAACCACTACTCCAGGTTCCGAATTATATGACGGAGAATGTTTATACCTATCACATGGTGGAGGTTCAAACAGTTGATTAAATTGAATGGTTTCGGAACCTTACCTTCTATTTTCCACGCTCTTTTTGATACGTGGTTTAATTATATAACCATGATCACGAGGTAAGGGGGGTCGGTTTGTGACCACCCTTCCCCTCACTACATAATGTTAAGTTTGATGGTCAATGACTAGCGAGAATTATAGCACCAACCCTAATTTTAGGGATTTTGTTATTTTTAACTTAAGTTAACTGCCAATTATCCACATTTAGTGGATATTTTCTAGTTGTCATTGGGAAAAAGGCATAGGGAGGTCAATTTTCGACCAATTTTGGTAAAACAAGAGTCTACCTAGACTAATTTGAGCATTCTGGAGCCATTGGTGCAAAGAAAATAGCCATTAGAGGCCTGAAAACATATGTAATTTACAATTTTGAGCATAATGACAAAGAGGGGCATGCCATTGGGAGCTGGACCAACAGATGTAGCCCAGGAGGGGTGAAATGCTTCATCATGCATACTATGTAAAAATTATGTGTGAATGTTTTTCTCTATTATGCACTGTTGTTCAGTGTTTTTAAGGCTTATTTACATGCTTAAAGTTCACTAAATCATCTAATTTTCATGGTTAAAACTCTCATACCTTAAGAAAACTTATGGAGACAATTTGTACATGTTTATTTAACTGAAAGGACACTTAGCACAGTAGAACTAATACACTCCTTTCAAATCAACATGCTAGACTATGATGGTGAGATTAATGCTGAAAATCTTGAAAATTAGATTCGCCGTATGGAAGTCTATTATCATGTGCAACAGATCATTGATGACGAGGTAAAAATCTAGTTGGTCTCTCTTTGATTGGAAGGTATTGAACTAATATGGTGGGAGACTACATGTTAGAAAGGTAAACATCTTTCGTCATGGATCTAATTTAGATCAGAATTGAAAAAGAAATTCTATCTTGTGGAACATGTCCAAAAGTCAATGATAGAATGGAAAACTTTGTAGCAACGCAAAGGCCAAAGTGTGCAAAATTTTACACATGAATTTAGTAAAAAGGAATTGGCTTTAAATATTCCACTTAACACACAAGAGAATCTTGTAATTATATTGGTATTTTGCATGGGTATATCGACAATACTATTTTCTTATTGAAGCCATCTAACCTAGATGAGGTTTGTGTACAAGCAACCTATATTAAAGAAGGTAAACAAGGTGGTGGAGTCGCTCATTAGAGAAATTTTGAGGTAAAAAATGGGACTCAAGAAAACAATTTACAACCAAAATCAACTTTATAAGAACCAATAGGATTCAATATGATGATGTCAACCATGGGGGATGATTCACCATTTTTGGAGTAAAAAAATAAAAAGATTAAAAAAAAAACTACTTTTTCAACTCGTATTTTTAACTTATCTCCCTACGGTTTTACTCAAATTTCAACCGGGGGCAATCGTTGGATGCAAAATTTAATTCCTTATTCAAGGAGTATGCATGTAACACTCTTTTTATGGACCTTGCTACACAAAATGAGAATTACATGAAAAAACAAGTAATTGCAATCACATTTTTTCATGTATTTCTCATTTTTCATGTATCAGGGTCCATCAAAAATATGCAACATGGGTACTCCTTGGATGAGGAATTAAATTATACATCTAACGAGTGCTATCACTCGAAATTTGAGTAAAACCATCAAGAGATAATTTGAAAATACGAGTTGAAAATTTATTTTTATTTTTTATTTTTTCCCTCTTAAATTTTATGATGTAATCTAATATTATTTTATTATTTCCACTATTATTTTATAATATTCCTTATGAGGCCCATTTTAGACCTCAAAATTTCTCTAATAATGGAAGGCATTCAGTCCAAATACGACAAAGGCAAAGGAAAAGAGAAGCCAAAGAGAAAAAAGTATGTGAAGAAGGGCGATGGAAAACTTTCTTGTTCCCATTACAATAAAGAGGAACATGATAATGATCATGCAGAAATTAATCGTAGATTCAATACTGATCATGTAATGTTCTAAAACATAAGACTAAAATCTACTAAAATCATCTGTGGAAATCAATTCATGATTTAGAAGCTATATCAAAAGCATGTATCAATATTTAACAAACATACACGAGGATATATCTAGGGGAAAGAAACAACTCAAAACCCCTTCCTATCCATATTGCATTACTCAGAAAATAGAGAAGAAATACAATGCTTTCTCAATCTTGAGAAACCTCTGCACAACTATAATTTATCTCACTACTTCACAAGCCAAATATGGTCAATACTTAACCATATTCCTACATGCCCAAGTACTTATTTCCTTACATTGTTTCCCTGGGAATCAACTCATGTTATTTAGGGAAATTCATTATCCATAATTGTGCAATCCCTATTGTTCCTTCTCTGAATGCATGCACCACCTATACAACTTGGATAAATATACAACTGATATTACACTGCCATTGAACTCCAACCTCAATAGGGTAACTCAAATGATTAGCTGATTGATTAGTTAACTTGCTGAACACTGAAGTTGCACGCCACTGCTAGACCTCCTACTAGTTGCTCCAATATTTGGAACTAGTTTAATTCACCTTAAATCAATTTAGTTGAATTAATTTTTTACAACTGAAATTAAACTCAACCTAGGCTCCTAAAATTTATGAATCATCATACAAAACTCAAGTTAAGCCCTCAACTCAAATTAACTAAGCTAACTGAGTGATAACAACTCAATTAACTCATTCAAGTTGTCTTGTGATGTGTATTTTTGATTTTTTCCTACTTTAATTCAAGGGAAAATTAAATCATGATTTTCTTGTTGTCGTTTTTCAACACTCCCTCTTAGCAAGAAAGGGATTCACATATATCTCGATCTATAACATTTGGAATGTAATGCATGAAACACTTATCATTTTTTTTGTTGCTACTGCAACATCTGCAACTGAAAAGAATAATAATGATAATAATAAAACACAGAATCAATCTACAATTATCTACTAGGAAAATTATACTTCTATTGACTTTGCTAATGAGCCTCTTTTTCCGTTGTCAACACTTCTTTGCACTCCTTATTATTTTACTTACATTGATCCTCCTACTACTAAATACTTTGGGCCCCCCACAACAAGGTAATGATCCATGAGACAAAAAACACCTCAATGGACCCTACCCAAATTTCTACACTCTCGAGACTATTGCTTCACATCACCCCACCTCACACCTAGAGGTATGGATGTATGTGCTCCCTCTACCCACCTAGCTCGAAATATCCCCCTACTGGAGGTATTTCCACTCTATCTCCTCTCTGCTTCTCCATTTGTGGTTGCTCCACAACTTTCTCAGGCTGCTTCTCAGGCTCTATTTTGAGAGGTGAATAATTATCCCTCTCAACCACCAAGTCTCTAACCTTTTCCTTGCTCCTCAAGGCTTTTCATGCATATTTAACATCAAGTGCATACAGTTTCTTGACTCACACACTTATTTTATTTACCTATCCCATGGCGATGTGTCTAAGGAAAACCCTCCCTTTGCTAAATATCACATTCTAGCCATGGTATTCCAATACGGTGATGGAAATAAGATTCTTCTTTAGTCATGGAACAAACATAACATCCTTGAGTCTAAGAGGTGAGAAAGACTCCCTCTAAAACATAACTGTATCGACACCGGTCGCGCTATACCTCCCATCATCTCCAAACTCTATGTTCTTCTTGAGGTATTTATCCTCCAAGTCACTAAAGAAATATCTATTCCTCATCATGTGGAACAAGGCACCATTGTCTCGATATGACATGCTTCCCATTACTGTGCTTTCCATGCATGAAATGAGAGTAAAATCAAGCTCAAATTATGAATCCAAAGCTTCACCTAATGCAACTATTGTAGGCTCTTTCTTTCTTTCTTTTTTGTGCTAGGAGAATCGGAAACTGCAGCAATATCATACTCACGTGACACGATGTTGAATCTCGTTGGCTACCCTTATAAACCTAGGAGGAACTGTTACGCCTACCATAAAGGCCCTCACACTATCCAAGACTTGAACTCATGACCTACACAGAAGCATGAACGCCTTAGCAAGTGTCCGTTGGCCACGAGCCCAAACCCTGACGGGCTACTGTAGACTCTTTATTTCTTTCCTTCTTCTGTGGACATTTCGTGGCATAGTGCCTGAAATCATGACAATGAAAGCACTTGATATTGGACAAGTATTTCTTATTGATATCCTCACCTTGGGACTTCTTTCCCTTGGATTTATTTCCTTTAATTACTAATGCAAGGTCCTCCTCCTCTTCTTTGGACAAGATCATATCTCTCTTGTCTTGCCTTATTTCTTCCTGCACTAGATCAGACCATAACCACTCCCAACTTGGTAGTTCATCTCTACCATTCATATAATCTTGATAACGATGTCAGCTATTTGGAAGACCCAACATAGCTAGAGCTACCAAATCTTCTTCTGGAACATTAAAACTGACCTCGCAAAGCTCATCACGAAATGGTGTAAACTTGCTAAGGTATTGCATAATTGTGTCATTGTTTTGAATATTTATACTTTGAAGCTTGTACTTGAGTGCCAGATTCATGTCTTCGCTATTGTTCTCAAACAAGTATATATGTGTTTTCCACATCACGAATGGATTTTATTTCTCATGGATATTCAAGACAATATGATCTCTAAATCCCTCCAATATGATTCTCCTCACTTTAGCCACATCCTTCTTCCACTGGGTGAGATCTTGGGCATCAGATGTTGGGGGCTTTACTACATCTGTCTTGATGTAATATAGCAGACCATTTTCATCCAAAAATTCCTCCATGAGGATCTTCCATGCCACAAAATTTGTGGTTCCTTCTGTTGAAGCCCCGAAAATCAGGTCTACAACAAGGGGGATACCCACTTGGTCCAAACCTTGGTTAGCAGCTCCTTTTCCATTTGGTATAGTCGGTCCGACTGGGGATATGGGACCAGTTTCCCAATATGTGTGTGTGTGTTGAGAATTGATATTTCCTTTCTAAAAGTTCCTAAGTGAAATGATTTTATTATGATTCTAATTTAATAACATGCAATTGTATTCTAATAAACAGAAATGTCTAATTATACACTAGCCCAGGATGCAATCTTTCCGTTATGCGATCTAAAATGATTTCAAATAACAATTTGTAATAAATATCATTCAACTGTTATAAGAAAAGAATTCAATAGAGATAAACCACTTCGTATAAAAATTTAGACGAAACAATTGTGAAAAACATATCGCATAATAAGCTGCTCATATATTAAGCATAAATAAATAGCTATCACCGTACAAAAGTGCCAAATGATAACTCAAGCATTCAAGCATCAATACATAAACAACTGAACATGACTATCACTTTAACACAAAGGCAGAAATAGTTAAGAGATAAAAGTACCATTTATAACTAGTTCTACTCATGAGCTTTAAGCAATAATGACTTATCTCTTCTTAATCCAACCTCCACTAAGAGTACAAAAGTGCAACATCAGTAGTAGATATTAAATTTAGATATCAATAAATCCTATTCCATTCATTTATCAAAACCTCCTCGGAGGGTGCAAAAGTGCATGTTCTGAGGACAAGTTTTTGACAAATTTCAGGACCCTTCTCTAAATGCATGAGAAGGGTTTAAATAATACTAATTAAATCTAAAAATAATTTATTACAAAAATGTAGGATACGGTTTAAATGACCGTCCTCATTTTAGGCAGAAATAAAGCAAAATTGATACTAATACTGAATCTAAAATTAAAACTAACAACTAACTATTTGTGAATCTGTTCTTTGAAATTGCAAGCGTTCAACATTTGTTTGAGAAGAGTAGGCTGGCCGACTTCAGACTTTAATTGTCCTGTGAAAACGGAATCGACAAGAGCTGGCGCCATCTTCTCGGCAGAATTGATGATACATTTGAGAGTCATGCACTGGCTATGTGGTTTTACCAAATATGCCTAGTAAGAATCCCAATTCAACCTAGTTAATCTTTTAATTGATTCTGCCTTTTCTTGAGCCTTCTGTCTCCAGCCTGTCTGCAGTTGCTGTGCTTTTGGTAGATACCTTGGAGTGGTTTCTGAGATCAAATTTGCCTTGTGCAAATTTTCATTTATGCAGTCAATAACACTTTTTGCTGCTGTGGCTGCTTCTTCTGCCACTTGCTTTGCTTTCCTGATTTTTGCATCCCAATTGTTAAAGAGCGTTTCTTTATGATTGTTGTTGATTATTGGTGCACCTGCTCTTTTCCCCTCCTCTTTTTCTTACCAAGCCAAATATTCGGTAACTCTTTTATCAATCAAATCATAATCATGTCGTAATTCTACGACTTGATTAGTGATTTTATCGCTTATTTCGCAATAAGAGTTCCTCTGTGATATTATTTGGCATAATATTTCTTGTTGCTGCAGTAGTTTATCATTTAAGGAAATGTATTCTGTGATGAATTCTGTAAGCTTAGGATCATCCTTATGCATCTCTTGCATAACCTGTAACTGTTTTTCTCTTTCAGCCAAACTGTTCTGGTACCCTATCTGCATTTGTTGGAAGCCCTGCTGTAATTTTTCAAGCTGTTTCTGTGCTTCGTTGTTGGCGTTGGCTTGTTGCAGTTGTTGTTGCAAAACCTGTACTTGATCTTCTTTCTCATTCAGTAATTGTTGTACCTTAGATTCTTTATCAATGGCCACATAGGCATATGCTCCTGTGATCTGAGATAATTTGGTGAGATTTTCAGTGGGATCAGTGGTAGGATCTTGCCATAGGATGTCTAATTGTTCTGTATCATGAGAGAGCACGTTTTCCAATTTCCTTTTCTTTCTTTGTCTTCTCACTATTGCCTTGTGTTGTGGACTATAAAATACGTCAAGAGGAGGAATTTCCTCTAGTTTGAGCATAAGTTCAGAGGATGGGGTAATGGGAATATGTTACATTTCTGAGACATTGCTAGTTATTCCCATGACTATATATTTTGTTGCCTGTACATTACTCACAGGTGTCTGTGTGTTCTATCCTTCAATATTGATTAAATCATTGAATGTCTCCCATTCTTTATCTAGTTCAGTTCTAACTGATGGTTGCTGGATGATGAGAGGGAGAGAATTTAGCTGTGGAGAGGTCAAAACCTGTTGCTGTGGGAGCTCCTTTGACTGGGAAATATCCCTTACTGACCCTTCGCTTTTATCATGGTCATTTTAAGACCTCTTAGAGTGTTCTGACGTTTCTCTCCCAAAATTAGATTTATATCTGTCTGTGCCTGAACTTCCACTAAGACTAATACTGGAAGTTGGTTCCCTTATGGGTTCCAAGCGTAATTTATCCAAAGGGATACTAGCTAACCTCCTTTCCCTGTATATCTTGAACTCTTGAAATTCTGCTGGAGGAAATCACATTTGGGCTGAATGTAGAACCTATTTAAGTGTTACTTTCTCTTGGAACATGTCATCAAAAAGATCATCTTCTTTAGAAAACACCTTTATTTTGACTGCAGTAGTGAAATTTTTAGCAATATCATAAGGGTCGAACGGTCTTCTTGGAAATTTGAAAAAACGTAAACATGTTATGTTGTTTACTTCTTTGAATGCATGGCCTACATCAAATAGTGAAAAGGCCCCACAAGCCACAGGAAATTATGGCCAAATAGCCTTCTTTTTGTCCTTCAAATATTTAGTCAAACCTCCTTCTCTGCAAGTTTGATAAGCAATTTCTCGTGCCATGAGTTTATCAGGAACATACAAAGGTAAGACATGAGGGGAAGTGAGACTTCCAAATACCCTGACATATGTAAACAGTTATTCTCCAAACCATCTCGCGACATGGAGTATATCTACCTCTGCTTCGAGAGAAAATCTTGGAGTGTCTTTATCATGTAACATTTTGTACAGGGGCAACATAATTCCATGACAAATCTTGTAAAAATACGGAGTGAACTTGGAATCCCACAATTATTTATGATAAATATGAATGGGTAAGGGGTCTTGAGTTGTCCATTTCCAACCCATTAAAGGAAACTTAGAAATATAACATATTGAATCCATCACATATGCAGATAAGTAAAAATGGGGATAAATTCTCTGAGAAACATTTCTTTTAGACCGGTAATTCAAAATGGCTGTGGTTAAGTTGTCAGATAATATCTTAGCCCAATCCACAACAGTAGCATTAACAACGACATTCAATAATGGTAGCCATTCAGATGAAAATTTATTAATGTATGGCTTCCCAAAAAGTCTACAGAGCATAGCAGCAGAAAAGCAATACGAGGAGGTGAGAGAACCAGTACTATACATACCATGTTTGTCCTTTTTAAGTGGTTCTTCCCTCCTTGACCAGTCCTTGGTGCATTCTGCCAGGTTTTCATTTTCTTTAGCAAACTTCTCCATGAAATGTTTGTTATAAGTTGCCTGTGGCTCTGGTAAATGATACATGAGTCTCAAATATTGTGGAGTGAATGAGCCAATGAGTTCTTGACCCTGAGTCTTAAACTATCTATTTGTAATGTCAGTGCTATCCAGTACCCATTTAACCATGTCCATGTATGGAAGAATTTTGGGCCTCGCCACTATTCGGTGCAAGAATGAGCAAGCTAACTCTGTAATAGACGCCTCAGAAGACCCATGTGAGCCTGCAGTAGCTGTAACCTCCATTATTCCAGGATTATCCTCCTCAAGTAGACTGTACATGCCTTCCCAAGTAGTAATACTAGCATCTTTGTTACAGGCTGTGTCTGTATACAAGGGCGTCATTTATTTGTCTTCAGAACTCAGAGCCTTGTATTTATTTCCCATAATATCCTGAATACTGCTTTGTATAGTTCTATGTTCTTCATTCCTGCAGTTTACAAATGAAGTGAGAATAATGACAAGAAAAAGGTGACGAGAAAGCTTTTAAATGCCGAAGACATATAAAATATACCACCTTACGTGAAATGGCTCTTCGATCATAACACAAACATATTTCATTAATGATTGACAACCAATTCATTGATTAATATTAAAGCGCATAACCAGGCCTCGGTTTATGGAAAAAAAATTTCGTACAATGAGCCCTAAAGATCTGTGATAAGGCGATCTGTGATTTTCTTCGCAATATCGCAGATCGCAGATCGCAATCTCATGAAATTGCAATATCACAAAATCGCTAGAGCGTAGCATATGACAAACCACTATTAATGTGTTTTTCTGCGAAATGTGATTTGCGATATGTGCCATCGCATATCGGCGGTTTTGATATTTTTCAGTGTAACATATGACATTTGAAGCATGCGATGCGATAAATGTTTTTTAGTGCGTAGTTTCGCGTCGCGATCTCGCAATCTTAGAATTCCGCTTGTAAGGAGATATTCATTACCTTTTTGCGATGCGATATTCCTTTAAGGAATGATTTTATTCTATTTTATCATAAAACTTAAGCCTTTTTTAGATTTTTCAAGGGGTTTTCTCCTAAGATTATGATAGTAAGTTTTATTAAAAAAAAGGAAATACAAGCACTAATCGATTTTAAATTTTTTTTGACTAAGGGTCCCCACTTATTTAATAGTAGTGATAATACTAAATAAGAAGGGGGGTTGTTGCTGGCCACAACAATTGGTGATTCACTTGGAAGAACCAGTTATCTCTGCTTTTCTTTTGAATTTTCTAAACTTCCAAAACAGAAATTTTTTCAGAAAATCAAACTTTATTATAGAAAGACAAAGTACATCATGCTTTTATCTATCAATGATATTTCATTTCTTCTATATTCAACTTTGATTGTTTACTTCCTCAAGCTAGTCCTTGTATCTACATCAGTCATTACTTGGTTTATAAAGATAAAAACAAAGGCTTCTCTGTAAATCAGTTTTAAATATGCTCATTTGTCGTAGGTAGAGCCTCTGTTGCCAGCAGGCGTTTATAGCCTCGACAGGGTTACCTGTTACCCAACAATGATCATGTATCCTACTTAGAGAAATATACAATTTTCAAAGAGAAATCCATATCCACACTTATTGCTTTCATTTTATTTTTACCCTTAGAGAACAATGTCTTGGTTTGGTAGCCAATTTATGACAGTGCCATTCACTTGATTTATAACTTTGCTAAACAAGCTGGCTCGTGATGAGACCCCTTGTCTTTTGATTGCAATAGTCTTGAGTCATTTCCCTGTTGTGGTATGCAGTATTGGCAAAGTTAGCAAGCTATAATATCTATGATCATGATAAATCGGCTCGTGATGAGACCTCTTACTCTTTAATTTAAAGTGTATCATTAGATTATTCCCTGAACGTTGTAATTTTCTAGGTGGGGAGGAAGTCATTGTTTCCTTAAGATAGCTCTAGACGACAATGATAGAGTTTTTTGGAAAGAAATTTTCTACAAAGAATCTTCGTTTTGTTAATGATACTTTTCATTGGACTGATATAAAGCAATTTCCACTAAAGGTCGCTTTTTATCAAAATTTACAAAGTTGAAACTAGTATCATTTCTAGGATTAAAGCCTTTAATTGTATCTTTCAATAATAATGATCAATTTTATAAAAGAATTCTACTTATACAAGTGAAAAAACAAAATTTAAAAAGAGAATTTGTATCTTTTTCATGAATTCCAAATGTAACCATTTACAACTGATTTTATTATGAAAATAAAGAAAACTAATATACAAAAATAGAAGAATAATCTCCTATGGAAAATATTTTTTGAGGATCTATCCGTTAACAGGTAAAGACTCTCTTTTTCCTGTTAAATCCTGTAACATAAAAGTAGATGGACCTATGACTTCTGCAATTTGGAAAGGACCAAGCCACATTCGTTGAAATTTCGTATGTTTCCCTTTCTCCTCATGAGCCTTGTCCCATTTTAAAACTGGATCTCCCATCTGAAAGTATTTTCTGGATATCATGTTTGAATCAAAAGAAGCTTTTACTAATGCTTGGTGACGAGCATGAGTTATTTTGGCCTGTTCTCGTTGCTCTTCTAACTTAATTATTTCCAGCTACCTTAGTTGTAAGGAAGAAGTTGGTGCTTCATCAATATATTGAACTAAGGCCAAAGAGGGAATTGCTAGATGAGTTGGAAGAACCACTTATTTCCCATAAACTAAATTAAAGGGAGAAGTGCCAATGGATTCTTTCTGCGTTATTCGATCTTCCCATAAAGCATATATTAAAGACTTATGCCAATTTTTGTGATTTTGATCAATGGTTCACTTAATGATTCTGATTAAGTTTTTATTCGTAGATTTAGCTAATACATTCCCCTGTGGGTAATAATTGGCAGAGTATTTAATTTTTAAACCCTTTTTTAGTGAAAATTCAGTCATAGCATTACTAGAAAAATACGATGCATTATAAAACATTAAAGCAGAAGGTAAACCAAACCTGGTGATTATGAACTGATCTATGAACTCGATGATATGCTCGGCATTAGCCGTTTTGAGAGGAACTGCTTCTACCCATTTAGTAAAATAATCAATTGCTGTAAGGATATACCTATGTTGTTTAGAAGAGTGAGGAACGATCTCGCTTATTATGTCCAATCCCCATTGATCAAAAGGTTGCTCAATGTTGACTGGTTGCAGCGGCAATGATGGTTTCTTTTGTCTCCCAGCAGTGGTTTGACAAACTTGACATTTCCTTACGTAGATATGTGAGTCTTTGAATAGTGTGGGCCAGTAATAGCCTGCGCGGAGGATTTTATGTGCAGTAGCATCTCCAGCATAATGTCCGCTTGCTGGCCCATCATGGAGTTCCTACAAGACTTTTTCAACTTCAGATTTTTCAAGACATCTAAGGAGAACAAAATCATAATTCATTCTAAAAAGAACATCATTCACAAGCTGATATTGTTTAGCCTTCAACCTTAGAGCTATTTTCTTGGTGTAATCGAGATTTGGAGGAGCATATCCATTCTTTAGATAAAATATGATATCAGCATATAATGATTCAAAATCGTTTAGGCTTACCTCATACATTTGTATTTCTGCAGATGGTATTTCGAAAATAAGCGATGCTCCAGCTAGCATTTTGCAAAAGCCTTGACCTCTTACAATACTTGCTGGTTTGATTTCTACGTCATATTCTTGTAAGGCAGTAACCCAATTGGCTCTTTTCTCACCCACATCTTTCTATACTAAGAGATTTCTTACCGCTGGAAATGGTACTATAATTTTTGTATGGGTTTTAAGCAGAAAGGGTCTGAAATATTTAATTTATTTGAAAACAGCATAAGCTTGTTTCTCTACATCTGAATAATTTAACTCAGCCCCCTGTAAATTTGAACTGAAGAAGAAATTGGGGCTTTTTCCTTGTCTTGATTTGCTTGAGTGAGTATCGCAGCATATGATTTATCAGAGGCAAATGTATATAAAATAAAAGGATCGGAAAAATTTGGAGTTGCTAAAGATGGAGTGTTAACAATTGCTAGTTTGATCAGATTGAATGCTTCATATTCGTCTTGGTCCCATTTGAAGTTTGAGTTCTTTTTAATCATTGCTTGTAAAGGAGATACAACAGGGAAAATTTTAGGGGCGAATTTTAGCCCAAAGGCGAATTTTAAGGGATTTAAAATTTTAATAGGGCGAATTTTTTATATAAAACCCATTTTTTATAGTTTAATAAAATTAGTCCAATAATTATTTTAAAAATAATTAATTATTAAATATTAGCCGACCCATAAAAAACACACAAAAATGAAAAAAATGATATTTGCCCCCGATTTTCTTTGTTGGAGCAGATTTCGCCTGGATTTACAGGGTCGGAGGGAGGGTTTAGAGTGTTTCGCCCTATTTTTTTCATTGCGCATGAGTGGCTGAGTGGTTGGATGCGGGCTCAGATGTGGTGGATCTGGTGAGTTGCACGCATTGACGGCAACTGGTTCCACAGTACCTGGTGAAAAGGGGCGAGACAATTCAAAATGCCGTGAAAACAAGAGTTGAATTGGGTGCCCCTTGGAAGACAGAGAGAACTGTTAAAAGATGCGGTTCCTGTGAATAATGTGGGTACAACAATGCAGGAGTGCCACAGAAATTCAATGGTATTGGAGCTTCTAAATTTGTGCCAAGGTTGCTGCTTCTGATGATGCCAACGCCATGAAAATGATAAAAAATAATGTGGGTAACGCTGAAAAACCACAAAAACCGGATGAAAAACCACAAAAACCGGATGATGACTTGGTCATAACCTCAACAGAACGCCTAGGGCCTGATCTGGGTGTTCTTCCAAAGGAAAGATCGGGGATATTAAGGTCCTTTTCCTCATGAATCAGTGTGCCACAGACTGTGGAAGATAATATGTCAATGTTGCCAACAGCATTTGGGTCTCCTTTACTTAAAATAGACTCACTTCCTTGTAGATGTAGGAATCTTAACTAGTTCTGTGGTTTTTATTTACTTCTCTTCATGTTGAAGTTTGCATATTGCTTTTAGTTGCTCAAACTACGCTCATGAAGGGGTTTGCAATTTTTCTCTGCAGATTCCTCTCAAATTCTTGCAGTTAAGGCAACGTTGCATTTGTCTGCAGTACCGATAACTGTAATATGCCATGAAGAGCAGCTCAAAAAAGTCTTAGAGTTCTGTAAGATGTGTATAGAAAAAAAGAAAGCTGGAAGCATGTATGTATGTGGATGTCCTGGAACTGGGAAGTCTTTGCTTTTGGAGAAAGTCAATTTTTTGTCTATTGAATGGGCTAAAGAGGTAGGTAAATAGTCCTTTGGTATATTTATTTTCTAATTAGATTTCTATTTTCTGGTTTCGAAGATTCCACTGAGGCATATAGTGGACTTATTCGTGTCATCTGATAAATAAATTTCTATATCTTGAACCTTTGTTCTACGTTACAAAGGTGAGGATATATGTTTCATTAGTGGGAAATGTTATCAATCAGGGATGAAAACTGAGTTTCTTATGATTTGATTTCAAAAGTTGACTCTACATGTGATCAGGTTGGGATGCCACCCCCCACTTCAGTGGTTGTTAACTGCACTTCTTTGACAAACACTTCAGACATATTCAGCAGGGTAAGTACAAGACAAAATCAGGGGATTGCTCCAATGAATGACAGCCCCAACTTTAGCATTTTACATTCATAATAGACTTAAGAAATACACAATGAAGGATAGTTGAATTACACTGATGAGAACATGTAGGATTGATATGCTATATTAATTGATATTCTGCTTCTATAACAGATATTGGAGCAATGCCAAGGAAATAAAAAATGCTCGGTAAATAGCTCTCCATTTTAGGAGTTGAAAAGCTTTCTGTGTGAGAAGAAATAGTCATCTGCCAAAAAGATGATGTAAGAATTATATATTAGTAGCATTTTTTTGTAAATTAACTCCTCCCTATGTGTTTTCTTGTTAAATTTTGATGTGCAAGATAAGTATTTCTATTAAGCCTTCGACAATCAAATATGAAATGTTAAAGCCAAACACTTTATAAGTCCTCATTGATGTATTTCTGTTTTTGGTAAATTTTCTTATAGTATGTAAACAAGTCAACTTCGTCATGATCTCTTAGTGCATGCAAACAAGTCAACTTCATTGGTGTTCTAATTCTACTCTGCTATCTTTTGAAAAGGTTTCTGATTATCGATGAGATGGATTATTTGATTTCAAAAGATCAAGCTGTGCTTTATGATCTCTTTAGGCTTCCAAAATTCCCAAATTCACACTGTATGCTGATAGGTAAGCTGAGGAGTAGTGGATAAGCTAGACATCTTTTTCTTGTTTACTACTCACGGACATCATGAATTATATTTTTATTGAATGGTTTGTAAGAGAAACTCCCTGATGGATCTGTTTGTGCAGGCATTTCAAATGCAATAGACTTCACTGATCGGTTTCTTCCCAAATTACAGTCCTTAAATTGTATGAACTATTTCCCTTTGCATCATTTTATGATCAGTGTAATATGCACACATTTTTTCCAATTTCTACTTCTAAATGCAAAAATCAAGTACCTAGATAAATTCTTTACAATTCTCAAAGGATTATGAAAAACACTTGAATATAAAAATAATAGATGTCATGTTATGTGCTGACATTTGCCTTAAATATTCTGTTTTTGTTTAGCTGCTATCATAGAATATTTAATGAAAATCACATGTCATTTTAAACCATAACCATTTGTATATTGAAATATTTGCATGGGAGACATATGGAGATAGAAGGTGGGGTGGTGAGGGTTGTTGGCAAGTGCCTCTGCATCCACACAGTAAAAGTGATGTGGAATGTGGAGTACTTTACTGACTTGTTTTTTCTGAAAAATGAAAATACTCCTCTCCTTTAAGTTTTATAATCATGCTTGAAACGAGAATCACCTTGTCGTAATTGTAACCCATTAGAAGATGCGTTTATCTGATAATAGTGATTGTGCATTTATACACTTCTAGCCAGGTTGTTTGGTATGGTTAGACGAAATATCTTTATTTTTCCTAAGGTGGCATTAATTTCTATTCTGAAATAAAAATTGTTTATGATGGGTTTGGAACTTTGTTTCTGTTAGCCTAAAAGCCTTGGTTATTCCACACTAGATCGTGGGCACCAAATTGTTAGAATGTCGGACTGTAATATGCATGGATGTGCACCTTGAATTTCATCATCTCAAAATATAAAATTCCAGTGTTTTACACAATTTAACATTTTGGTTTGAAATTAGAACTGATGGTATGACCCTCCTGCTAATCTATTTTACTATGATAGTTTCAAGTGTTGAACAATCAATTAGAGAAGTTGCAAATCTGTCATCTTTTAAATGGTGCTAGGGCCAACAAGGTCTATCATCTTCAGAAACCATAAATGGATATGGGCCGACATATTGCATGACTTTGAATCTTGGATATATATGTAGTTAATGGATTTTGGTTGTAAGCCATGGTAAGAGTAATTTTTTCTTATTTTCTTTTTTTATATAATTTTATTTTATTTCATTTTTATCAGTTGTAGGATGTCAAGATATCTAATTTTGATATCAAACATCCTTTTTTATTATTTTGAAAATGCACCTTATATTACTCAAAATGACACCAGAATTACACCAGAGACATTAGAGTTACAATTGAGAGACATTAGAATTACATGAAGAACCCTATGCCCTAAGGGGTAAGGAGTATACATCCTTTTGAAGCGCATCAATTTTTGCATTGACACGGAGTGCCAGTTCAGTTTAAAATGCTCTGAAATCCCTCAATTGTATGCAGGACTTGTTTCTTTGAAGAGTTATTATGTATTTCCTCTTCCAAAACAAAGCACTAGCAGACATTCACATCATATGTTGGAGCTCTTTGTGAAAATCCTGGGTCATCCAAGTGTTGCCTAGAAGGGGTCGTCTCCAAGCTAGGTAGTTGTGAACAAGTACTGTATTCTGCTTGAAACTATCCCCAGAACGTTCTGGCAATTGGACACTTTCAAAAACATACCCTACAAATTCGATTAAGGGTGGGATCATAGGAGTTGGAAATTACTAGACTTGGTATAGCAAATGATAAAAAATGCGCAATAGGCATGTGTCAGTGTTGAATTTATACAAAGAGAATGAACATATGCAGTTTCTTTAATTCTAGTAGTTGGTTAGTTTTGATATTGACTTTTTTTAAGATGCTTCCTTAATACTGCAGTGTCAAGTCTCTTCCACCTATTTAGAGGTGGGATGCTGCATACATTGTACAATCACCTGGTTCCACTAAATGGTCCTTAGGGTAGATCAATGGTCCCTTTGCAGGTGGTGCATTGGCCACTTCTTTTGAGGATTTAACCTTGGTGTGGTCCACAGCAGTGCTTTCTTTCACTGACCTGGGTTTCCTTTCATGGTTGATATTGGAATTTTTGGTCATGAACTATTTGATGATAGAGTTGACTAGTTTGGTCATTGGTGATGAATCCCGTCAGTTGTACCTTGTGAGGTTATGTGAGTGTCAAGGATCTCATGCCTCTTGATTGGTCTAGCCGTATGATAAACAAGACACTGTTATTGCCTAAATTAATTGAAGGCTTTTCCATTTGAATTCTGGGGTGTTGGCTTTTATTTGTTTACAATAGATATATTTCATACCATCCTTAGATAAAAAAAAAAATTTGGCAGGTAAACCTCTGGTTATGACATTTCGTGCCTATTCAAAAGATCAGATACTGAAGATACTCCAGCAGAGGCTAATGGAAATTCATTATTGTTTGATTGGAGATGCCCTTTTGTAGTTGACTGAAAATATTCTTGTATACATCTTTATGGGCATAGTATGAAAAATGCAGCCAAAAATGCTGGACATTCATTTATATTTCTCATTCCTAAGGGAATTGTCTATAAGTTTTACGATTACAGTGATTTGACCTTTTCTTAGCGTACATATGGTGAAATTTCACTTGGTTTTAGGGTCTCCCATGTCAAATATTTCAACCGGAGGCATTGCCAATTGGAGCTTTGTGCAAGCGTAAGTTACTACCTGTCCAGTTAAAATTTTATTCAAGAGATTCAAGTGCTCTGCTTTTGATTTGCAAATTTATGTCTTTTATCTTTTTAAAATGAACAAAGATATTTACATTAACAATACATGAAAATACAAAAATGCCCCAGTCATACATTTAAGTGCAGGAGATTCTTGATTTGTAATACATTTGTCCAAAGACATGCTGATAGCTTGATATATTCAGCCTGATATAGAGGAAAGTTAAACCTTTTGTTTCATTATAGTATATGCAAAGGTTCAACAATGTACTAAACGATGGGTAAAGCATTTAAGTTTAGAGATGAACTGCCTTTTAAAAAATTGGAAGAAGAGTTTGCATACTCGTTGTCTTCATCCAGTCCTTTTGAACTAGAAAAAGCTGCAGCCAAACTGGACAATGGTATAATACACACACATATATATTAGTGTTTTTCTGCAGCCTGAGACAGTCTCGTATCCAAAATTCCCTATTCTTGCCCACCCTATTCTATTCTTACTGAAACAATGACAAAATACTATAGATATACAAAACAGATTAGAAATGCTCTAAGGTTTTCAGTCCCACTTGAGTCCCCATTGTTGCTTTTGTTGAGTGCATTTACATGTCAAATTGTTCCACAGGGTTGATTTCACTTGTAGGATCCTCCACTTTTGGTTTTGGAGTGTTAGATGCACAAATCCT
This sequence comes from Pinus albicaulis, assembly GCA_034641835.2. Lineage (NCBI taxonomy): Eukaryota > Viridiplantae > Streptophyta > Pinopsida > Pinales > Pinaceae > Pinus > Pinus albicaulis. Next base: position 1,322,356,324 of record CM076583.1, read on the forward strand.
CATCCCTGGCCATGGGAAAGTTGCAAAATGAGGAGTCCTCAACAATTTAGAAGTTGACGGGGTAGGAGATGAAACCATCTCCTATGGGAGGTAGAGGTGACTCGAGATTCTACTAACTAGGGATTTTAGAGAACCAATCTGAAACTCTAGCTTCAATCTGCATGAAGTTGGTGATCTCCTTCATTTCCTTAAGGTTCTGTAGTCAGGGTGTATTTTCCATTGCACATGGACCTTTGCCCTATTTTTGGCTTCTAATGTACTTTCACAATCCTCTTGCTATTGATTGCAGTAAATGGTGAAATTCATCACACATCATTGGGTTTGAACAACCTCAAGCTCACAACACTTAACCCCTTGTTGAACCTCTCAAAATTCATACAAGTTGCATCATTTATGCCTACAATGATAGTGGCCCATTTTTACTGAAGAGAAAGACAAGTTCCAGACTGGGTTACCCCTCACCTTTTAGCACTGCAAAGAGTTGCCTTGGGATTTAACAAAATTTCACCACATTATTCTTAGAGCAGAATACCCTTGCTTGCTACTAGTGTTAGAATGCTGTGCAGCTCGAGAATAGGGGTGAAATCAATGGCATTGAGTCCTTCCAGAATTGACATAAAAATAAACCCACATACATTTTCCAATTCAACCATTGTATTGAACATAAGCTCACATGTCGATGAGAGAGTAGTATGGACTCTGGAGTAATGGGTGTTGGTGGAGACTTAACTCCCCATCTCTTGGAGCTTGCATGAGAGGGCACTTGTTGTTGTATGAACCCTATATATTTTGTAGCATGCCATTTAGTGGAAACTGTTACTGCACAAGGCAAGTTGTTTATAAAGTTAACCTGCAGGATACTTTGACTAGAATAATTTCCTTTTGTAGGTCCTTAGCAGTCCCTCAGCTACTCTCTACAGTTGCATCATCGCAATCCATGTGCAAATTGTGCTTCAGGAAGCTACAATAATATCACATTGTTGTATGAGCCCTGTATATTTTGCAGCATGCCAGTTAGTGAAAACTATTACTGCACAAGGCAAGATGTTTAGAAAGTCAACCTGCAGGGTGCTTTCACTAGAATACTTTCCTTTTATAGGTCCTTAGCAGTCCCTCAGCTGCTCTCTACAGTTGCATCATGGAAATCCATGAGCAAATTGTGCTTCTGGAAGCTACAATAAGATCACATTGTTGTATGAGCCCTGTATATTTTGTAGCATGCCAGTTAGTGAAAACTGTGACTGCACAAGGCAAGTTGTTTAGAAAGTCAACTTGCAGGGTACTTCGACTAGAATGCTTTCCTTTTGTTGGCCCTTAGCAGTCACCTCAGCTGCTCTCTACAGCTGTAGAAGACAGAGCTCAATCCCTACCTAATATATCTTGCTGCTCTGCAATACATCACAACATCACATCTGCCAACAAGCATTCACATACCTTCAATACCGACCTTTGCAGTATCTGCAACACAACATTTGCCATTGCCATTGCCTTGCAACACAACTTTTTTATGAATATTTAAAAACAACTCTTCAAGCAACACATCTTTTTCATGAATCTTTAACAACAACTCTTCAAGCAAATCAGCTCCACTATCATGTGCACATAATATACCTCTGTAACATACTACCATCAACCAACAGCATAGCAATAAATGCGAGTAGAACAAATGCAAGCTACCTCCAACATGCCTCATACTCAGCTCCTTCATCTCCTGATCAACAACACCTACTCAGCACCAACCAAGCACTTCAACAACATACCTTGAACATCCCTTGACTTTGCAACATACATCAGCAACCTCTTACAAGCATGCTACCAACTTCAACTGTGCATACATTAACTGACCCTTTTCCATCACCCTTTTCTACTCCGTTGCCATCAATGACAACCATGCTAACACTTCTCCCTCCAAAGCTCAAGCCTAATGCAAGGCAACCCAAGGAGAAGTGCACACCCAGATCTAACTAGGATTAGCAGGGTAGCGTAGTAATCTCCGTCTCTAGTTTTTCTCCCGAGCATGTCGCCTAGTCACAATGGTAAAATTGAATGAGAATGATGGAAGGAAGGATTGGGAATTACACTAAACTCCCAACTTTAACATGCACGTGCTGCTTTTGACAAGTGGCACTACAAGAAACCCCTTTTTCCAGTTTAAGATAAACACATGCACTTTTGACTTTAATCTCATTTTAATAATGGCTTAGCGCCCTAGGCTTAAGCCTCTCATCACTTAGCCCTTATCTCCCCTTTCCAACTTGTGGTGTCCTAGCCCCCCATTTCTCTTGTTTGACTTGGTTTGCAGCAATAGTGTATTATTACTAATGTTAGTAGATAGCAGATAGCTCACTGTCGTAAAATCACAAGGCACTCTAGCCTCAAAACATATAAGCATAGGTCCATTGGCCCCTAAAATACCTAAAAACACATTGGCACACAGACCCAACACATCTTGGCTCAGTAGCCTAAAGTTTAAACATAATATGCCCAATATACATGGGGGTCCTCTTTTGGGTGTTACATTAATCTAGGAAACAGCACATGGAATCATAATAATTGGGAAGAAATCAACATGGAGTAATATATGCTAGCACATATGAGATGAAGTGTCTAGGGAGTATGCACTGTTATACCACTGCATAATGAATTTGAAGCACAAGTGTATGATGGAATGTGAAAGAGGAGCAGGCCTTGATTCGAGAAGCTGGAACATGAACCACATATAAGCAACAACATTGCACTCAACAAAATGTGTCTCTATGGTAGTTACCCTAAAGGGGAAATGCTCACATTTCTACATTTTGCATTTGACGGAACTTTTACTGTTGTTGAGAAGTAAAGAGTCACCCCTTATTTTTATCAAAATAGAAGGCATGTTTTTGTACCATCTTGTAAACATCTGTCCAGTTTCCATTACAAATTTGAAATGTATGTTGTTTCATAAGAATGAGTTTGACACTTCTATATTTTGTTATATGTTTAAGAAGTTTTATTTACTGCAGATCAGAATGCAATTGTCGAGGCTTCTTAGATGTAGGTTTTCCTAGGCATATGATGTATCTTGGAAATTTGACTTTCATTCAAATTTGACTTGATGTGTATTAAATAACGTTGACATATGGTGGTACCATGGTGTTATGTGGCACAGTGCTTATGAAAATGCTTCTTTGCCCAATATCTTGTGTTTTGCATTTTAGATTTAAAATGTGGCACATATGTTGGATATGTTTTTGATAACATGGACATATGGTGGTACCATATTGTGGTGTGGCACATAGATATTGGTACCATTTTATTCAGAAGGGGAAAGATAATGGCATGCATATAGGGTCTAGGATTCTGCGGTAGAGTAAATTTGTCTTTGCTTAAAATTGAACTCATTTAACCAATGCATTTTGAAGGAGGGTGATGAACATGTTGTAGTTGCAAGAGGGAAGTCTGCTTCATTTTACTCTTTTTTCAGATAGGAGATGCATCACACTTTAAACTTAACCTTGATTTGCAATCAAATGATATTTCTTATATTCCTTATCAGGTATGGGTCTATGGATTGTACCTTTCAGAAATTCTATTGTCAATATCTATGCATTCCTAGTAGTCCAAGAGATCATTTTTAAGTTTTGTTAGGTTAGTTCTTGTTGTAAATGCGTTTAAGGACTAATACAGTGGAAGCACAAGAGTTTTATGTGAAAGGCATACTGTCCAACTCAAATCTGTACTTAAAGTCATTTATTTCATTCTTTTGTTTCAAGACTGGAGATACATCGTTTTTAAATGTGGCCTTGACATGAAATCAAAACAATATTTTTCCTATATTCCTTACAACAAAAATATCTGTAGATTCATCCTTGTGGAAATTGCATTGTTAATGTCTATGCATTGCATGTACTTTTAAGAGATTGTTTTTTAAGTTTTCAGGGGTTAATTCTTCTACAGGGGATTGCAGTCACCTCAGCTGTTTCTCTGGTGTATTCCTTCATTTTATGTTTGTGATCAATCTTATCCATTTTCCATATGACCCAAGTCTTAAGTTTTCATAATGAGTGGACATCAATGGGCTTTGGACTTGTGTTTTTAGTTGATATTCATGCAATTTTGATAAAATAGTAGCCCCAAATCCTTAAATGGTTGAAACCATCATTTTGTTTTCCTGAATCACAAACAGAAATGTTGCATAATAATACAAATGAAAAAGATTATTCTTATTCTATGTAGTTGGCATTGCCCATTCTCTTTACTAAAAAAATATTTCCATCTATAATGTGTGTTGCTTTCATTGGGAGGCTTCATGATTTTAGTTGCTAGATATTTACATCTTGGTTTTGGCAGTTTTCTAGTGTGATGCCTATGAGGCTTCTGCTTATTTTCTCTGCTACAGTGACGCTGAGTGCCTTTTATTGATCTACCCTTAATGATACTATAGATAACATATCATTGTATAATTTGATTGGTTGTGATTTGGATCCCCAAGACCCTTTTTCAATGACTCATGTTCGACAATACTATTCTATGATCAGTCACTAAATATTGCAAGAGTAACTACTAAAAAAGATTTCCCTAAGATATAAAGGACATATTGCTACTATTGAGTAAGGGATGTTTTGGCTGAGTGGGATGAAACAATTTGAACTATGGTCATAATATTTTCACTAATTTGTTGTATGCAGAACCATCTGCACCATAAAATCTAAATGTTGTTTTTGATCTACTGATTTGATCGGATACTCCTTTAAAAAACTATGACTTATGACATTTACTTATAGATGGGTTTCAATGTTCGAGTTCATATGTATATGGTTGGAATTTCTCTCATCGGGATTGGTATTGGGAAGAGAAGGGTTTTTTAATGCATTATATATGTCGATACACAGTTGAGTATAGGGGTATCATAGTAAAATGTGTTTGGATGTTTTTGTTAACAATCTATATTGAGTATGTCAAGCAGTGAGCTTGTTTTAACAGAGGACCATGAGTCAATAAAAGTACTGAATTGTGCATATACAAGGATATTTATGCTACTTGAAACTACCATAGACTCTATTGCTACATGTTTTTTTCAGAAATTATATAAGAGTAAAGGTTTTGGGGCTTCTTTTCTAACTTGTGCTTCATGGTGAAATTATTTTTGACAATATATGTTGCAAGGTTCTAAATTACTTGATCCCATATGAAAACCATTAAACCTTTTGGATTGAAATCTAACAAGAGAATTGAGATCTGAATACTGAGAAAGATTGTTGTTTTTCTCTGCTTGGGAAATCGAGAGTAACCACATAAGTTTTAATGGATCCCCCAGGGAAATTGTCACAGATCTTGAGTTGGGTTCCCATATTTGACAGAAAAAACAGAGGACCATACTTAGTATGATGATTGGTGGTTTTCAGCATTTGGCTGTATACATTTGGCCCAAAGATGAAATTGGTCCATAGGTTTTTCAGAAGCAGGATATGGATCTATCATTGAACTCAAAAATGTTAATTTTGAGTCTAGTATAGCTACATTGTTGAGCTATAAAGTCCTTAGATTTTGCAGTTGGGTGTTAATAATCATGAAGAGCAACAATTCATGTCAATGGATTAGCAGTTCTTCAGGAAGAGCTGGAAGGATATTAGAGGATATGGTGGCATGCATGATTTGGGTTATCTTGCTACTTGATTGGATTCTGGACCTTCTTCACCACCTGTGTCATAACAAGTCAATGGATATTTGAGGAAAGATATTTTATTTCCTTTCACTTTGTGGCATGATTTCAACATCTTCACCTTTTAGAATATAGTAAAATATTTTTCTTATTATAGATTTTTCTTGGAAAAGAATTATTGAGAGTTAGGTGCAAATGCACAATGTTGTGTAGCATTAGTGTGATAAATATGGGATAGTGCAAAGCATAGTTTTGAAGATTAGTCTAAGTTGACTCGTACCTAATCAACTTAGTCAAGTTGATTGTTGGTTGAACGGCTAATTGTTGGTTCAATGGACAGAAGGTCTTGCATGCACAAATACCAAAGGGAAAAATGGAGCCCATCATGGGGTACTCTTTGTAATTCTCCACCACTGCTACCTTCCATGCTTCCTCAAACTCCTCTCCAACCTCAATATCAGTGCTAGTAGTAGCATGACAAACAACACTATGCTTAGCAGAACTAGAAGAACGTGTTTTCCAAACTACACGAGAACTACTTCCCTCACGAGTCACCATGTGCCATGCTTGGTCTCAGTGGTTCTCTTCCTTCTACTCCTGGTTCAATTACCATATCTTCATTGGAACCAACACTCCGAACTCCGCTAGACAACGATTCACCATTTTGTAGTAGTGATTCGCCATTTGTACTGGTGATTCGCCATGATTTTACATGATAATATAATTTCGTGAGAGATTCGCCAAAAAATTATATATACATATTATATTATTAATAAAATCGCCTTCCATTTTTCCTATGTATCATGGGGATTCGCCTATTTTTTATATATATAAATTTAGGGGGGTTCTTAAAATTATCCCTGAGATACAATTCTTGAAAAATCTGGCACAAATCTCGTTACAAAATTAACCTGGCCAAGGAAAGATTGCATAGCTTTCTTGTTGTGAGGTAGGGGAATTTCGGAAATCTCCTTGATTCTGTCAGGATCAATATGGATTCCAGATTTTGATACTATAAATCCAAGAATTTTTCCTTCACTTAATGCAAAAAAGGATTTTTTCGGGTTAAGTGAAATTCCATACCTTTGACAACGTTGGAAGATCTGTTTTAAATCTCTAATATGATTTCCTCATTTCTTGGAATATACAGTCATATCATCCAAGTAAATTACCACTGAATTTTTAACTAATCCCTTGAATGCAATGTCCATGAATCTCTGAAATGTGGCACTGGCATTGATCAGACCAAAGGGCATATTTTAATATGCGTAAGTGCCCCATTTGGTTCTAAATGTGGTTTCCAATTGATCATCAGGATGGACCAACACTTGGTTGTAGCCAGAGAAACCATCTAAGAAAGATATTAATTCTGACCTTGCGACTGCCTGCAATATTTGCTCCATAGGAGGAAAAGGAAAATTATCTTTTTGGCAGGCTTTGTTAAGATTTCGAAATTCAATGCAAACTCTAATGTCTCCGTTCTTATTTCTAACGGGAACCATATTGGAAACCCATTTAGAATGTCGAACGGGAAATATGATCTTGGCTTTCAATAACTTATTGAGTTTAGATTTGATCTGGTTTTCTAAATTGGGATGGATATTTCTTAGCTTTTGCTGGATAGGTTTTTCATTGTTTATCATTGGGATAGTATGTTGGATGATAGAAGTGTCATAAGTTTTGAGTTCATCGTAGTTCCAAGCAAAGAAACTTTTGTATTGTTTCAAGAGACGAACATACACTAATTTTTCTTCAGGAGCTAGGCCAAGGCCTAGGTTGATATTCTGTGGTTTGGTATCAGTTCCTAGATTTAATAATTCATAGTTCAAAGTTGAACTTTGCAGTTTTGAATTGGTAGATATTTTGAATCGATATTTCAAATCATAAAGGTCTTCTAACTTGACTACTGACTTTGGCATAGCATTATTAGTGCTATCTTGTTGCAATTGTCTATCATGTTGGTCCTCATCAATTATCGGATTGGTGTAAGATCCTTCAGATGTGAGGAAGCTTAAAATATCAGGATCATCGTTGAAAATCCTCCAATTGGTAATGTTATTAGGAATCGAGGGTCTAAAGATTAATTCGATTGAAAATCGATCAGGGCTATAGTCTTCTGAAGGAATGAGCTTGGAAGCTACGTTAGCTAGGAGGTCTGCACTAGCATTCTAGAGTCTGGGGATTGATGAAATATTAAATGCTATAAAGTGTTCAGTCAGATCTTGAACTAAAGATTTATAATGCTTTAAATTACCTGATAAACAACGTATAGTATTGCGTACCTGTTTGATTACAATTTCAGAATCTCCGAAAACTTGTAGATATTTGATGTCTAATCCGATTGCTTTGTATAATCCTTGGACTAAAGCCTCGTATTCTGCGGTATTATTGGTGCAATCGAACTCGAGTCTACAAGTTAGCATAGTTTTGTTTCCCTCTGGACTAATTAACATGCATCTTGCTCCTGCTCCTGCTCCTTCATTAGACTTAGAACCATCAAAAAATAACTTCCAAAATAAAAATTTATTTACAGGAGCATCTATAAAATTAATACATTTAGAACTATCTGTTTGAGAAAAAAATTCTACTTGAGATAAAATAGAATGTTCTAAGTAAGGTGAAGTATGAGCATTAAAATTTCCTAAGAAAGAATCAAATGAGTAATTGCCAATGATATTATTGTTGTATGCTACTGGTTCATTTTCTCCTTCCAGTTCTGTTACTATGTATTTCTGATGTTTTTCTCGCTCAACCTTTATCTGATTTGGTTTACCATTGTGAGGGAGCCACATGTGTGACCAATCAGTTGCAAAGTATCCATGAAGTTTTTTGACCAATCTCTACTATGAATTAAGCCATAAAATTCTATAATATCTGCAACTAAAATGTCGATAATTTGACATACCTTTGGATTAGATGACAGCCTTATGGTAACTTGATTTAATTCGCTGATCACTTCAACTTGCGATTGATCTAGCTGAACTATGCGCACAACAGATTTTTTCGGTTGAATGTTCAACTTTTCACATATTGATTTTGGTAAAATATTAGATGAATCTCCAAAATCCACTAAGAAATTATGCATATTTTTATTGAAAACTTCATAAGTAAGAATAAATGGGGGAGTATGAGATCTTGACCTTACTCCAATTAAAGCGATATCTTTTAGATCAATTTTACTAATCACATTAGTTGGAGGTCTACCCATTTCATGGGAAGCTTGAGAGATTACAGGGGTGGGCAGAGGTGTTTCCGGTACAACATGTAATTCTTTCAAAAGTACCTTTTGTTGGTGTTTTAACTTGCTCAATTCACAAAAAGTGATTTTAGCCCTAGTCTTCTTCATATCTTCTATGATATTATACTCCATTTCATCCGAAACGATCAAAATTTTTGATGGAGTTAATGAATTTGTTTGGACTGGGCTGGTTTGAGTCGCTTTAGATGTCGTTTTCTTGGCAGCGACTTTATCCTTAGTCATTGAGCTTGCGCTCTTTGGCTTAGGAGTAGGTTGAGGAGGATCAAGTTGATTTCTACTTTGAGTGTTAACCGGGGATGCTTCTTGATCTTCTTCATCTGGGAGGATAAAATCCCACATACCTTGTACCTATACAACTTCTTCTTCATCGATAGTTTCTTCAGTAGCAATATTCTCTTCTTCTTCTTCTAATTCAGCACTTGTGATGGCATTTGGTGGCTTTGAATCGGTCGAAGGGTTCCTTCTATAAGGCTTGTACGGATTTTTAGAAGATGTTTCTGCCACTTGTTTCTTAATGTCAATCATTTTGTTGGACATGGTTTTCAGAACTTTCTGCAATCCTTCTAAATCGAATGGATCTTTCGATTGTTTTTCTTGGGGTCTTCCTTAAAAGTAACCTTCTTGGATTTTCGTTCCTCTATCGCTTTTTTATTTTCTAGGGCTATGATAGGTTTCTCTACTGCTATTGCTTCCTTCATATTGTTAGCTAAAGTTGTTTTGTTAACCCTATCAACAAAGATTGCTATGTTTGATGGTAAAGCAAAGATGTACCATTCACTTTGCACTTCTTCGCTAGGCTTGGAAGCAGTAGGAATTTTATTTAACAGTTTATTGAAACGTGAATTAAAATCCTTGATAGGTTCTTTTGACTCAGCCCTAAGGTTAGACAGGTCATTAATCAGTGTCGCTATAGACCTATCATCACCAAACTTAGTAAAAAATTGATCTTGGAAGATATCCCAACTAATGATAGATCCAGATGGTAATGAGAAATACCATGATCCAGCTGCTCCTTGTAGAGTATAGGGAAAAAGTCGGACAACATCGTCTTCATTGGTAACTCCATTGAGATTTATGGACAACATAAAGTTATTAATATGTTCTTCCGCTAGCATTTCTGCTTCAGGATTAAACTTAGGCAACCATTTTTCAGGATGGGCCTGTATTTGACTCAAGGGCGCAGGCATTAAGACTGCCCCTGGATGATTCCATGGAGATTGGGACATCGCTGAACTACCAACAGAAGAAAGCGTAGAAGAATATCCTTGCGGTTGAGAAGATAAGGATATTACGATTCTAGATGTTTGAGAAGGAGATGTGGAATTTCCAGTGGATTTACTGACAATAACCTGCAGTGGAGGGGTGGATGGTTGACTTCACGGTGAAGAGGTTGAGATGGATGATGATGATGAAAGAGTCTCGCTATCAGACCCTTTAGGTGATTTTCTTGCTCTCTTCCTTGTAGGTAGAGGTAACTCGGTTGGATGAACGCCAAACTTTTCGCTCTGTAATCTGGTGAGAGGATGAGCAGGGTTATATTGCGAAGTCACACTGCCTTGAGATTTATCAGATATTTGAGGTGATATTGAAAATCACTGAAGTTTATGAATCAAAGATTCAACTTCAGGAGGTTCAATAATAGATTCATCTGAAAAATCAGGGTTTGTGGCAGTGGTTGTTGTTCTTTCGACTTCTGGCTCTAGATTTAAAGATTCTAAGTGCGATGGGCAAGTCGGGGGAGATGGTGAGGGAGATTTACTCTCAGAATGGTATTTAGATTTTGACTTACTTTCCATTCATAGTTCGAGGCCCTCCTTCTAGCGCCAAATATGTTGAAGCCCCGAAAATCGGGTCTACAACAAGGGGGATACCCACCCGGTCCGGACCTTGGTTAGCAGCTCCTTTTATGTTTGGTATAGTGGGTCCGACTGGGGATATGGGACCAGTTTCCCAATATATGTGTGTGTGTTGAGAATTTATATTTCCTTTCTAAAAGTTCCTAAGTGAAATTATTTTATTCTGATTCTAATTTAATAACATGCAATTGTATTCTAATAAACAAAAATGTCTAATTCTACACTAACCCGAGATGTAATCTTTCCGTTATGCAATCTAAAATGATTTCAAATAACAATTGGTAATAAAGATCATTCAACTGTTATAAGAAAAGAATTCAATAGAGATAAACCACTTCATATAAAAAGTTAGACGAAACAATTGTGAAAAACATATCACATAATAAGCTGCTCATATATTAAGCATAAATAAATAGTTATCACCGTACAAAAGTGCCAAATGATAACTCAAGAATTCAAGCATCAATATATAAATAATTGAACATGAATATCACTTTAACACAAAGGCAGAAATAGTTAAGAGATAAAAGTACCATTTATAACTAGTTCTACTCATGAGCTTCAAGCAATAATGACTTATCTCTTCTTAATCCAACATCCACTAAGAGTACAAAAGTGCAACATCAGTAGTAGATATTAAACGCAGATATCAATAAATCATGTTCCATTCATTTATCAAAACCTCCTCGAAGGGTGAAAAAGTGCATGTTATGAGGACAAGTTTTTGACAAATTTCAGGACCCTTCTCTAAATGCATGAGAAGGGTTTAAATACTACTAATTAAATCTAAAAATAATTTATTACAAAAATGTAGGATACGGTTTAAATGACCGTCCTCATTTTAGGTAGAAATAAAGAAAAATTGATACTAATACTGAATCTAAAATTAAAACTAAAAACTAACTATTTGTGAATCTGTTCTTTGAAATTGCAAGCGTTCAACATTTGTTTGAGAAGAGTAGGCTGGCCGACTTCAGACTTTAACTGTCCTGTGAAAACAGAATTGGCAAGAACTGGTGCCATCTTCTTGGCAGAATTGATGACACATTTGAGAGTCATGCACTGGCTATGTGGTTTTACCAAATATGCCCAGTAAAACTCCCAATTCAACTTAGTTAATCTTTTAATTGATTCTTCCTTTTCTTGAGCCTTCTGTCTCCAGCCTGTCTGCAGTTGCTGTGATTTCGGTACATTACCCGTAGTGGTTTCTGAGATCAGATTTTCATTATGCAAATTTTCATTTATGCAGTCAATAACACTGTTTGTTGTTGTGGCTGCTTCTTCTGTCGCTTGCTCTGCTTTCCTGATTTGTGCATCCCAATTGTTAAAGAGCATTTCTTTGTGATTGTCATTGATTATTGGTGCACCTGCTCTTTTCCCCTCCTCTGTTTCTTTCCAAGCCAAATATTCGGTAACTCTTTTATCAATTAAATCATAATCATGTCATAAGTCTACGACTTTATTAGTGATTTTATCGCTTATTTCGCAATAAGAGTTCCACTGTGATATTCTTTGGCATAATATTTCCTGTTGCTGCAGTAGTTGATCATTTAAGGAAATGGATTCTGTGATGAATTCTGTAAGCTTAGGATCATCCTTATGCATCTCTTGCATAACCTATAACTTTTTTTCTCTTTCAGCCAAACTATTCTGGTACCCTATCTGCATTTGTTGGAAGCCCTGCTATAATTTTTCAAGCTGTTTCTGTGCTTCGTTGTTGGCGTTGGCTTGTTGCAGTTGTTGTTGCAAAACCTGTACTTGATATTCTTTCTCATTCAATAATTGCCGTACCTTAGATGCTTTATCAATGGCCACAGAGGCATATGCTCCTGTGATCTGAGATAATTTGGTGATATTTTCAGTGGGATCAGTGGTAGGATCTTGCCATAGGATGTCTAATTGTTCTGCATCATGAGAGAGCACGTTTTCCAATTTCCTATTCTCTCTTTGTCTTCTCACTATTGCCTTGTGTTGTGGACTATAAAATACATCAAGAGGAGGAATTTCCTCTATTTTGAGCATAAGTTCAGAGGATGGGATAATGGGAATATGTTCCATTTCTAAGACATTGCTAGTTATTCCTGTGACTATATCTTTTGTTGCCTGTACATTACTCAAGTGTCTGTGTGTTTTGTCCTTCAATATTGATTAAATCATTGAATGTATCCCATTATTTATCTAGTTTAGTTCTGACTGATGGTTTCTGGATGATGAGAGGGAGAGGATTTAGCTGTGGAGAGGTCAAAACCTGTTGCTGTGGGAGCTCCTTTAACTGGGCAGTATCCCTTACTGAACCTTCACTTTTATCATGGTCATTTTCAGACCTCTTAGAGTGTTCTGACGTTTCTCTCCCGGACTTAGATTTAGATATGTCTGTGCCTGAAATTCCACTGAGACTAATACTGGAAGTTGGTTCCCTTGTGGGTTCCAAGCGTAATTTATCCAAAGGGATACTAGCTAACCTCCTTTCCCTGTATATCTTGAACACTTGAAATTCTACTGGAGGAAATCACATTTGGGCTGAATGTAGAACGTCTTTAAGTGTTCCTTTCTCTTGGAACATGTCATCAAAAAGATCATCTTCTTTAGAAAACACCTTTATTTTGACTGCAGTAGTGAAATTTTTAGAAATATCATAAGGGTCGAACGGTCTTCTTGGAAATTTGAAAAAACGTAAACATGTTATGTTGTTTACTTCTTTGAATGCATGGCCTACATCAAATAGTGAAAAGGCCCCACAGGCCACATAAAATTGTGGCCAAATAGCCTTCTTTTTTTCCTTCAAATCTTTAGTCAAACCTTCTTCTCCGCAGGTTTGATAAGAAATTTCTCATGCCATGATTTTATCAGGAACATACAAAGGTAAGACATGAGGGGAAGCGAGACTTCCAAATACCCTGACATATGTAAACAGTTCTTCTCCAAAACATCTCGTGACAGGGAGTATATCTACCTCTGCTTCGGGAGAAAATCTTGGAGCGTCTTTATCATATAACATTTTGTACAGGGGCAACATAATTCCATGAAAAATCTTGTAAAAATACGGAGTAAACTTGGAATCCCACAATTCTTTATGATAAATATGAATGGGTAAGGGGTCTTGAGTTATCCATTTCCAACCCATTAAAGGAAACTTGGAAATATAACAGATTGAATCCATCACATATGCAAATAAGTAAAAAGGGGGATAAATTCTCCGAGAAACAATTCTTTTAGACCGGTAATTCAAAATGGTTGTGGCTAAGTTGTCAGATAATATCTTAGCCCAATCCACAACAATAGCATTAACAACGACATTCAATAATGGTAGCCATTCAGATGAAAATTTATTAATGTCTGGCTTCCCAAAAAGTCTACAAAGCATAGCAGCAGCAAAGCAATACGGGGAGGTGAGAGAACCAGTACTATACATACCATGTTTTTCCTTTTTAAGTGGTTCGTCCCTCCTTGACCAGTCCTTGGTGCATTCTGCCAGGTTTTCATTTTCTTTAGCAAACTTCTCCATGAACTATTTGTTATAAGTTTCCTGTGGCTCTAGTAAATGATACATGAGTCTCAAATCTTGTGGAGTGAATGAGACAATGAGTTCTTGACCTTGAGTCTTAAATTGTCTGTTTGTAATGTCAGTGTTGTCCAGTACCCATTTAACCATGTCCGTGTATGGAAGAATTTTGGGCCTCACCACTATCCGGTGCAAGAACGAGCAAGCTAACTCTGTAATAGATGCCTCGAAAGACCCATGTGAGCCTGCAGTAGCTGTAACCTCCATTATTTCGAGATTATCCTCCTCAAGTAGACTATACATGCCTTCCCAATTTGTAATACCAGCATATTTGTTACAGGCGGTATCTATATACAAGGGCGTCATTTCTTTGTCTTTAGAACTCGGAGCCTTTTCTTTCTTTCCCATAATATCCCGAATACTACTTTGTATAGTTCTCTGTTCTTCGTTCCTGCAGTTTACAAATGAAGTGAGAATAATGACAAGAAAAAGGTGACGAGAAAGCTTTTAAATGTCGAAGACATATAAAATATACCACCTTACGTGAAATGGTTCTTCGATCATAACAAAACCATATTTCATTAATGATTGAAAACCAATTCATTGATTAACATTAAAGCGCATAACTAGGCCTCGGTTTATGGAAAAAAAATTTCGTACAATGAGCCCTAAAGATCTGTTATAAGGCGATCTGCGATTTGCTTCGCAATATCGCAGATCGCAGTATCGCAGATCGCAATCTCGTGAAATTGCAATATCACAAAATCGCTAGAGCGTAGCATATGACAAACCACTGTTAATGTGTTTTTCTGCGAAACGCGATTTGCGATATGTGCCATCGCATATCGGCGGTTTTGAGATTTTTCAGCATAACATATGACATTTAAAGCATGCGATGCGATAAATGTTTTTTAGTGCGTATTTTCGCATCACGGTCTCGCAATCTTAGAATTCCGCTTGTAAGGAGATATTCATTACCTTTTTGCGATGCGATATTCCTTTAAGGAATGATTTTATTCTATTTTATCATAAAAATTAAGCCTTTTTTAGATTTTTCAAGGGGTTTTCTCCTAAGATTATGATAGTAAGTTTTATTAAAAAAAAAAGGAAATACAAGCACTAATCGATTTTAATTTTTTTTTGACTAACGGTCCCCACTTATTTAATAGTAGTGATAATACTAAATAAGAAGGGGGGTTGTTGCTGGCCACAACACCTTCCAAAGAATACTCGAGACTGAGTCTATTGGAAGTGATCTTCTTAGTCCTTGAGAAAACCCGCAACACTGATCTTGAAATTCGAACCTCCTGTAATGACAACTTTGAATTATCTTCTCTATTGTTAATTGAGCTCTGATACCATGTAGAAATTAATTGTAGATTCAGTACTTCTCAAGTAATATTCTTAACCATAAGACTCAAAATATACTCTACTCATTTGCGGAAAGCAATTCACGATTGAGAAGCTACATCAAAATCATGCATCAAGATCTAACACACATAAACGAGGATATATCTAGGGGAAATCAACTTATAAAAACCACTTCCTATCTGTATTGAATTACTCAGAAAATAGAGAAGAAACACAATGCCTTCTCAAGCCTAAGCAACCTCTGCACAAGTATAATCTATCTCATTGCTTCACAATCCAGCTTTGGTAAATACTTAACCAAATTCCTACCTTCCCATTGTTTCCTACGGAATTATATCATATTATTTAGAGAAATTCCTTATCCATAACTGCACAATCCCTATAGGCCCTTCTCTGACTGCATGCACCACATGTACAACTTGGATAATTATACAACTGATAGTACACTACCCTTGAAATCCAATATCAACTAGGTAAATCGAATTTCATGCATGCATAAGTTAATTATTAGCCTATTGATCAGTTAACTAGTTGAAGATTGAAGTTGCACCCCACTGCTAGACCTCTACTAGTTCCTTCAACAATTGGAACTATTTTAACGAACCTTAACTCAATTTAACTAAATTAAATTGTTACAACAGAAATTAAACTCAACCTAGACCCCTAAAATTTAGGAATCATTGTACACAAATCAAGTTAATCCCTCAACTTGAATTAACTAACTGAGTGATAAAAACTCAGTTAAATCATTCAAGTGGTCTTGTGATGTGGAATTTCTATTTTATCCTAAATTAATTCAAGGGAAAATTAAAGCATAATTTTATTGCTGCCATTTTTCAACAGATCATTATTGGAAGTTGCATCTAGAGTTAATTCCTAAGTGGTTCTGAGATAGGAAGGTAAAGCAGAATGTGGAAATGATAGTCCAACAAGATTTGGGATCATAATCTAGCAATGAGGCACAAATTGTGGCTATGAGTTTGAAGGTTATATGGTCTTCATATGTTGGTTTTGGTTCTTCTATTTTGTCATCTATTTCTGCAAGAAAGAGGAATGAACTCTTTCAAATAAGGGAACATGTAAAATTAGATACTTTGTTTGATACTGGCTCTCAAGCCAATATGAGATTCAAGGAAGTTGTTAAGAAGTTGAATTTGGAAACAACACCGCATTCTAAAATTTATCCGCTTGGATGGGTGTGTATCAACATTAAGTTGCAGGTGACTAAGAAGTGTAAGCTTAGGTTTTCTATTACATCTATAGTTGTGGATGAAGTTGAAATAGATGTGGTTCCATTCAATATTTTTGGAATTGTGCTTGAAATTCCTTGTTTGAAAGGAAGGCTACCTACTATAGAAAGGAAAACATGTATCACCTTTTCAAGGACGACATAGAGAATATCATCCAAGCTAACCACAGGGAATTTGAAGAGGCTCATGAATGCGAGCAATGAATTTTCACTCATATCTGAAAAGGTGGAAAAATAAGGTGTTCTAGAGCTTGGGAATTTGTCTTGGGAACTTGTCAAGAGGATAAAATTGTAACACACCCTCCTGAACCCACCAAAAATATGTTAAAAGGAGGTGGTTACTATGTTGACCCAATTTCCAAGTTCGAATTAATGAAATGGGGTACAAAATTCCAATCTATTCAACCTATTCAAAATTTGGAATATACATTATCGATGTATTCGTCTCATCAAAAAGAGTTGGATGATGTAAATTTTATCCCAATCTGACCTATTGTTCGCTAGATATGACCATTTGAAGTTCTGACAAATCATAAGGTGCCACATCATCAACCTTTCCACATGGTACCCATGTGGCTACCCTGGTCGACACCATTTGGCTAGGGTGCACTAGCTGTCGACCCGTTCATAGTTTAGGTCCTTAACTTATATATATATATATATATATATATATATAATTTACCACACATTCCAACCTCTCTATATCATATAACATATACATATATCATAATTAATAAATGGTTCGTTAACTATTGGAAACCTTTCCTATTACTCAGGTCCATTACCCCAACCCTTCTCACCTTGTGCATTCATGAATTTCTTCGAGGTCAACCTTCCGGGATAATGTGTATGGTGAGGCCAAATTGATCCAATGAATGGATCGGACATATACCATACTCCACCGTGTCTTGGCATTATGTCATACCGCTCCATTCAACTTGTGCCTCACTGTTAAAATCTCAGGGAACAACCTCCTGGCTTACGTGGCTTGGTGGGTCCAGTCCTCTATACAGCAAGTATTCCAAAATTTCCCCATAACTTCCACTCTCACGCCACGGTGTCTCGATGTTCAGTCATCTCGGTCATTCCTTAAGAGTTATGCGAGGCTACCTTCGGAGACAGACTCCGTGGAGAGAAAAGGTTCTTATTTCTCAATTAAGAACTAACTCACATCAACTTCGGTGTGAAATGGGGCGATGGAAGAGACCTAAAGAAGCTTGGGAGGAAAGGGTATGTACTTTTTGCACTTCTGGGGTAGTGGAATCAGAAAAACATTTCATTTTGGAATGTAACACTTTCAAAGACACTAGGGACAGTTACTACAATATGTTAGCATCAATTCCATGGCATTGTCTTTTCAGTGAAGGAACTGTTAAAAGGTTGGGTTAGCTCATCGTTAATTTGAATAAGAAAAGGATTGAATTACAAAAGGAAAAAAACAAGGAAGATGGTGGTCCCATATACTATTTTTAGTCTTGTGGACGATAAAATATCATTCATTCATTCATCACATGTTGATCAAAATTCTCATTTATGTGGGTCCCTCTCTCCACTACCTATGGAAAAATAATCCCTCTTCGCATTAGAATTTTCTCATCTGTCAGCCAATGCATGACCTCCAATTCATCCCGACCCACTCCACGCTGTTCGTTGTGCTACACAATCCCAATCCTTTTCAGTCAGACATTTCTCTTACACAAATTTCTATGGGCTTTCGAGATGTAACCTTCGAGATTTCATCACCCCGGGCTCTTGCCCACCCATTAATCGCTCTCGCTTAATCTTCATTATTCATTACATTGGCCTCACACTCGGTTATTCCTTGCAGTTGTATGACTAGTGACCGACCTTTCTAGCCAACCGTCGCGTGACTCGATAAAATTATACAAGTTCATGGATAAGGTTGAAAGGTTGAGTATAGGAGATAATATCACTCTCCCACTCTAGATGATGCACCATTTGTGAAAGGATTCGACCATGGCTTGACCGTGATGGTTCTACAAGTGTTGGAACTTGCGTCAGAGTCCAACCATAACAATTAAGGTTTTATGAAGCACACTTTGGTGCTATCCCTCTTGAGATCACCACAAGAATACCATATCATGGTTCTTGATGACAAAAATACAAAGCATGGTTCAAGGACTTGTCCGTCCAAGCCAAGGAATTATTGATTCAAGTCAGAAACTTTCCCTTTTAGTCCAGGGACCTATCCATTTAGGCCAAGGACTTTCCCTTTTAGGCCATGGACCTTTTCATTTAGCCTCTCATATTTTGGTGGTCACTTGGATCCTCTGTGTCTTACAAGGGTCATATCAATATTGGTTCAAAGGTATACACATCTATCTCAAGAAAAAAACAAACATAACAAGCTTATAAAAACAACCAGAGAACATATGATGCCAAGCATACCAAAAAGAGCCCATCATTCCACAAGTAAAAAGTAAATCCCCCTTTATGGTTTGATTACAGACATAAAGCATGAATACATGCGTACAATATTAACAATATAAAAAATCCACAAACATTTCGTTCTTATGGTCGGGAATTCCAAACCGCATGGACTACACAAAGAATCACTAGATGTTTCGTGCTACAGGCCTGAAGCCAACTAACGAGCATTCAATTCTCATACCCCACATAACAACATTACCCAATGCATACTGTACCCGTGCAACTGTTTATATGTATATATCTATATATACACAAGTTTTCCCTACATAAAGAGCAATGATAGAACATCATAACAATAGTGTCCACATGCATCATAATTTCACTATTCCAATATTAGTGAACCATGAAACATGCATACAGTAAATAAAAAAATGATTTAAAACTCAACATGAGCTTAATAACAAGGATATCTAGTTATGAACACTTATCTATATTTAATACTAGATTTGGAAATTAAGATTGGGACAACAACTCTCCACCCAATCATAGACGAGCTACACCCAATATTACTTTTAGTTGTCACCTCAGAGCCAGATTCCAAAGATTGAGGTGGAACTATTGTTGGACATTAGGTTCAACGCTCCCCGTGTGTTTCGCGACATGGACTAACCGCCTCTCATGGATCCTAACTCTGGTGATTGTAGGGGAGACTAATGCGTGTGGGTTTTGGTCTAACAACAATCGTGATTCCAAAAATTGGTTTCAGAGCGACAGGTCTCGAGTTTGAAACTCACCTGGCTCGCATTGGGGGGAGATTGTTGGACATTAGGTTCAACGCTCCCCATGTGTTTCGCAACATGGACTAACAGCCTCTTGTGGATCCTAACTCTAGTGATTGTAGGGGAGACTAATGCATGTGGGTTTTGGTCTAACAAAAATCATGATTCCAACAATTATTTCATAGGGAGATTCAACCAAAGCAATAGTTGAAACAATATGTCTTAATGCCACTACACTTTCATCCACCAACTACATAAAATTTCCCCTTAGTCCTCTCATAATTTTCATACATTATAAACATCCATGCTAGGATATCATTCTACAAAGAGTTCAACTCACTTTCAGGAGAATAGAGTCCATCATAAGGAATTTTAATTAGTTTATAAACTACTGGTAACTGAATTAAATCACTTCTGCATGTGGTTCCTCAGTGAGAAAAGCACTAAGGCTTCATCCCCCGATGCAACTCTTGGTGGTTCACCAACCTCACATGCACCCGAGCAATTCTTCCCAATATAGTAGGCCCTTTAATCCCAATATTTTTGTGATTTATTCAACCTTTATGCAATCCTATACTCTCTGTAATATTTTACACAACAAGCCTCTATCAAAGGATTCCTCATTTGGTTCCCCCGACCAATCCAATTACAAATATCACTTTTCTTTTATTTCAGCTTTGCGATATTCCACAATAGTTCCATACGCTTCCTTCGTTGCATATGCCTTTGTGCATGTATGAGATTCCATATGAGCACATGTATGAATGAATATCAATGTATCCAGTTCCTCCTTATTTTTTCGAATGAACTAACTTCCCATCCACCCCCCCAAAGCCTAAACCCTTCCAGCTTTGCGCTCTTCCACAATAGCTCTGGATGCTTCCTTCCCTAGATATGCCTTTGTGTGTGCATGAGAGTCCATCCAAGCACATGTATGAATGAATATCAATGTATCCAGGTCCTCCTTTTTCCAAACGAACTAACAGCTCGTCCTTCCCCCACGATCGCACAACATTCAACTGCTTGACATGGCAATCCATGCTTGTCTTTGAATTTTGTCTCTTATTTCTTGTGGTTGGGGCTAAAGGACACCTAGAACTTTCCTCATTTATTAAATTAAATTTAATGCATAGTAAAATAATTTAATATTCTCATCCAACCCATGCCTTCTATTTAAAATAACCAATTCCTCAAGCAATGGAATATGTGTCCCTTTCTCAGCCAATTAACATAATTACAATTTTTTACATCGAGAGAAATATTTAGCCAGGGATATCACACAAATATTTTGTTAGTTCATTGTCATTAACATCTTTGTTTTTTTTTTGTTGCTAATGTTTAGTGCATGGGAAATGGCTGAAGTAACACATGGAGAAGGATATGGGAAAGTGAAAATGGATAACAATATGGTTTTAGTTGTCATAATTATTATACAGTTGATTGCGATGAGATAGATGCATAGAACAAGGTGGATAAACACTTGGTAATTTGGGAGGTAGATCCTACACTTGGTATTTGATTAATAATATTTTAGAGGTCCAAAATCCTCTCAGTGGGGAGGATTAATTTCGGAGGATCCTAAAAAGACCTAAAATTAAAAATTTCCAAAAGATGATGAAAATAACGCGATGTCAAAGAGCGTGATGAGATGATTCAAGCACAAATTGAATTAGGCTGAATGAATTTACTATGAATAAGTTATCACAATCCAAAATTTTGTGACAATAAGCAAAAAAGGAGGACATAGTGACACGTGGAAGGTCATACTAATGAAACTTGGAAGATGAAGGATTACGTTGAAGTGTTTGAAGTGTGACATGTGGCATGATGTGGCATTATGTGGCTGGATGACAAGGCATGCAGGTGGAAAAATAGGTGTGTGCCACGTGGCCCAGTCAGGGGGCACTAGATGGCATCTCTATATGGGCCAAAAAGTAATTGAGGGCATAGCCAATGAGGATTGACCTTGTTACCACTAGACTAACATAGAAGCCCTCCGCCAATAGGCCACACACAATAGTTGGGATAACAATAAGTTGAATCTATATATAAAATTTTGTTATAACTAAGTGAAAATAAAAAGGGGGAAGGTCGCACGCTTGACCCTGCGACCCCTCATCAACCGTCCAACTCCATAACCACCACTGCATGATCACCATAAGGTCGTAACAAAAAGCACATGGACTGAGACACATTTATATTATGGTTATATGGTTTTGGACGATTATAACAAAGCAATATATATATATATATAACATACCGCCACCAAATATCATGTGGGTCGAACGACGATTGGATTATTTTAACAAAGGATTAAACAACATTATATTTATGTTACATCATTATAACATAATTTACTACAAACTTAACAACATGTTAATTTATGATATAGTTGTAACAAGTGGGTCGCAACCTTTGCAGGCTCGACCATGGGTTGCGGATTCCCACGCCTATTTATACAAAATGCTCTTGCCAATGTGTTATTTTTGCCTAGTGATTTTATTTTGAGGCCTAGCTTTATATTGTGTATTATGTGTAAAACAAATTTTTGGCCCTTTTGAAGTGAAATAAAAGGAGAGATAGGGTAACAAGAGTTTTTAAAGGTCATTTTGCAACTACAATGTAATAAGCTCCTCCCCACATTTACCCACTTTTACAATCCCTCTAGGTAAATGTGAATTGAAGTGCTATAATGACATGACCTGACCTCCAAGTTATAGTTATGGAAGTGGGTTCAATAAACCGAAAACTTTACTGAAAACCCTCAGATACCACAAACCACTCAGAAGGTTGCAACCCAACCCAGGTGGTCAATCCCTGAGTTGGATGCCATCTTCACTAACCTAACAACCCAACCGCATGCATAACAAGGAAATATTGCGGTTATAGGCCTCCAACCACATGCATAAGCTTGCTTTCATGTGGTTATGGCCTAAAATTTTAAGTTCTGTGCATGTGGTTCCGAAATATGTGGCACCTTTTCAGTCCATCCTCCATACCAATGCCCAAAATTTCTTGTAACTTTATAGAATCAGAATTTACATGACAACAAAGCCAAACATTCAAAGTTGCAACCACAACTTGACCTAGATTGCCTAGAACACACTAGACATTTTTTCAAACATATGGTAAACATGCAAGCCACTGGTCATGAGTGCATATCTAAGTATAAATCTATGAACTTCATCTGAAAATCCCCGAGAAGGTCTAATTTCCTCTCAAGTAGTTGCAACAACATTAGTTCGTCCATGCATTCATCAACCATTTGATAACTTATCAAAGCATAACAAGAGCCATAGCTAGAGAACATCATAAAACCATGCTTATAACCAACATATAACCAGAATATTAACCATGATAGAAAAACCATCAAATAAACATAATAAAAAGTGCTCATAAATCAAAATAGGAAAAATAACTCTTATTAACATATGCAAAAACCAACTAAGTCAGGGACTTCCATGTACCACCTGACCATAGATTGAGTTTAACCAAATATTTCTTTGAGTCAATCACCCCCATGCAATATTCCAATCATGAATGTGGGATCTCATGGGATAAACGAAGACATAAAAAACCAAGGGAATCCAAAGTTTAAACCACCTCCACCCAAAAACTACCATGATCACATCTAAACCGGTCCCAAGGTCATAAAACCAAACCAAGCTTGGATGCCTCAAAATATCTTCACTATACCTTGAGGAATTTTCCTGTCTCCACTCACCTATCAAAGGTTTCCCATAGAAATTCATCACCACCCCCAACCCCTGGGAATTTTCATGAGACACCTCACCGGTTCCAAAACCTTCCAGCAATCCAAAGCTAAACCAAGAAATGAATCCCATCAAACCATGGCTATCTAGGAAACAAAAAGGCAAGGTTGAAACAAATGTCAAACACAACAAAACTAATGCCAATGATATGAAATGAACCAAATAAAAAAACTCATGCACTATGCATTCACACCTCAGCTAGGAAATCACACATGCAACCTGTTACGTGTAAAATATTCCTACTGAATCTGTTGATCCAACCTTCTCCTTGCCTCCCTTCACTTTCCACGACTCTACTTTTCTTTCCTTTTCCTTCCTTTGCTTGCTTGATTTATTTCTTTCTCCTCTTGGAGCTCTCTCTCTCTTTCTCACTTGGCCCAAGCTAAAACTGACAAAATTTGTGAACTGGTTCTCTAATGCCTTTTTATTATTGATTTTTTCTTGTTCTTCATTTTCCTTCTAATGTAATTAGCATGAAAATATGTTTCTCTACACCTTCATTTTATCTAATTTTCCTTTATTTATCATAAATAAATTCTAATTATTGCTTATTTTCCTTTGCCAATTTCCACATCCATTAATAAACCGAAAGTGATGCCCACTATAGTGTTTTCCCAACATTCAACTTGGAATATGTGTCCCATGACCTTGGTCTT
Source organism: Pinus albicaulis (assembly GCA_034641835.2). Classification (NCBI taxonomy): domain Eukaryota; kingdom Viridiplantae; phylum Streptophyta; class Pinopsida; order Pinales; family Pinaceae; genus Pinus; species Pinus albicaulis. Next base: position 1,322,380,798 of record CM076583.1, read on the forward strand.
ATTTTTCCTTTATTGACCTTATTACATGAACTTTAACTTGGGGTTGTTACAAATCCCTCCTCCTTGGGGGAACACTGTCCTAGGTGTTCAATGAAACCTATGACCAACAAACCGCTGAAAACAAAAAATATTACCTATGGAGCTTTATATCATAGCTCGATACAATATTTACAATGACATCCTACTAAAGGAAAAACAAGCATACCACTTATTAGAGCTTTATAACCCAAATCATTGTGGTATTCACAACTATATATATGTGTGTGTGTGTGTGTGTGTGTGTGTATTCCAAAACTCATTTGCTTGAACCAACAAATAATGAAGGATACAAAGGCTGCATTTGATCAGTCATCTCCCATGTAGCTTCATTGGGCCCAAAGCAGTTCCACTACACTTTAACTTGATCTATTGCTCCGTTTCGTAGCATGGGCTATTTCCGTTGCAATATGCATTGTCATTTTTGATGGAATTATCCCTCTATTTTTACTCGCAATACAAACCAAACAATCACATGATCAACATCTTGCACATATCTCTTAAATAATGAAACATGGAAAACTTCATGGAATTTCATTGTCAAAGGAAATGCAAGTCAGTAGGCGACTAGTCCAATCCTATCAAGGATCTCAAAAGGCCACAATATAGAGGTGTTAGCTTGGCACATGATCCAATGAGTCAAGGACCTCTTCTTCGGATTGATGCACAAGTACACATTATCCCCAACCTAAAACTCTTTGAATTCCATGTTTTGATATGCATAACTATTTTCTCTATCTTATGTTGCCTTCAAGTTCCTCTTAATAATCTTCATCTCTTGTTCCATCTTTTCCAACATGTCCAGTCCAATCAACACCTTGTTCATTGGATCACTCCAGTTGATAGAAGTATTACAACTCCTCCCATAAAGAATCTAAAATTGAATCATCTTCAAGGACTCCTGATAGTTATTATTATAAGCAAACTCTACCAGTGGAAGATACTATTCCCACTTGTGTTATTTATGCATGATGTTGTACCTTAAGAGACAATCCCTTAGCTGTGATAAGGAATCAATGCTTAAGACATTTATATAATTATGTCACATAAATATTTGTCTTTGTTTAACCACCCTCAAATATTTATCATTAAACCCTCAAAGATCAAATAAAATGAATGTCCCGCAATGCTATTATCTACTGATATAGAATGGAATGATCAGAAGAACACGAAAGAAAGAAGCCCAAACTAATATGATGTTGTACATAATATATCACCTCAAACTCCAGAAGAATTATAAGAAAAAGAACAGTTAAAATGAAGGAGTGCCTATTAAGGGTTTTAGCTCTTATTCACACAAGTAAAAAGAGACCTGCAGCTTCATTACTTCATTTTATTTAGAGACAGAAAACACATAATGTAAAATTGAAGACATATCAACATCAAAAAATGCCAGAAACTTTCTTTTCATTCATTAATAATTTGAAATCTGAGTACAAAAATTGCAGTCTGAAGGTCCAAAAACTTGGAACCTTTCTCTTTCTTGTCTATCTCATTAAATAAAATAGAAAGAAGATTATAACTGTTGTAACTGATCCTAACTACTTCAACTACTTAGGACTTTGTCATCTATCTATTACATGTCCTAAAAATGTCTTATTACAATTACATTCTCTTTAGAAGAGTAAAATAACATGAAATTAAAATCCTAATCTATATGCTGAATGTGAATTGATGACGATGTTGCTACATTTCCTTGACTAACTGGTTTTTCCTTCTTTGAAGTCAAGGGGTCCTTTGGTAAATCTGCCATCCAAGCTCTAGATTTCTTCCATATCTCGATGTTTGTCTTGGGTGAATGTACCAGCTTGTGATATTCCAATCTGAAATAGGTGATTCTGTTGAAAGATGGCCTTTCTGCAAATAAATTTTTCACTAACCACAACAATTGAAAAAATATTTGAAGGAAATTGATCACTGTTGCTCCTTTAAGAACCTGAGTCTTCTCATGAGTATTGTCTACCTTATTTTTTGCCAGCACCAATAAGGGTTCATAATAATCCCATGACAAAATACTAACTCCAATACCCCAACATGATGGAAAACCTGCTCTTGCTATTTTTTCAAATAACTTATCAAACTGGCTCACTGCTTCTTTAAGCTCAATCAGCTTCTTTTCTGTGGACTTCCTGTAACCATTCTTGACAATCATCTTATTGATTTCCACTACATATAAAATACTATCTTTAGTTTCATTTTCTTCTAACTCTTGATATGTTTTGGAATCAATGAAATCAATGAATTTTCTTGCCCATATGGCCCTATTAATTTCCTTCTGGTTATCTATCATGACCTATTCTTCAAAATCCCTAATAATACTTCTTTCCTCTGCAACCACAGTCAGAAAACCCCAAATTTTTTTCATTTCTACAATGATATCATTGCAAATGATATCCTTGGCCTGTATTAAAGATATATTTCCCTTCAATTTTTCTTTGAGATTTTTAATCTCAGCATCAACATTCTGGCAGTCCATTTTGTATTTACTGACTTCACCCTCTATGACTTGAATGATCTTTGTTGCAATTTCTAAATCAGCTTGTGCATTTTTCCGATCTTTTTCTGCCATCTGTAGTTCAGTGGTTAATTGAGAAATCTGTGCTAATGGATCTTCATTACCTGATGGAAAAACAAAATTACAAGTATGAGATTCGATATGGTTATGCAATGACAATGAATTTTGCTTTAATTTAGAGATTTCTTCTTCCTTTTGCAAGAGCTGCTGAAGAATTTTTTATTTCTCATTTTCCACCTCTGCAACCTCTACTACCATGGGGTTTTCTCCTGTAGGCAATTTCAATTTTTTCTTTAGAACATATATTTCTAATTCAACACTTTGAAACAAATTTTGTACAACAGACCTATCATTGGGATCTACTCCAATATTCACTATGATATTTTTGAGCTCTTCGTTCTAGATTGTCAAAGCCCTAGAATTGGCTTTCTCTAACTTCAACTGCTTTATCGATTTTTTGAGCATATTTTCAGCCTTCAGTGCCATTGCATTAGTTTTGGTTAGGTCATTCACAATCAGTTGACATGTTTACATGTGTAGATTCACTTTGTCCAACAATGGAATTTTCTTCACATATACAATCAAATTCACAATATTAAAATTTTTAGATGAACCAATAGACATGTCAGAGGGATGTGAAAGGGAAATCTTGAATTGATCCTTTTCAAGATCCATGGTAGTTAGAAGTCTCGTTTGATCTGGTACTTAGCTTGAGCCTCCATGCTTGCCTTCATCTTCTAATTTCTCTCTCCAATCTGGGCAAACATTTGTTTAATTAGGGGCACTTGTTCCTGAGTGCTTTGATGTCTCCTGGGTGAAGCAGGGACATTTTGCTCATCTCCCAATTGTAATGAGAAACCAGGTTGAGCATCTACAAAATCTTCATTGAACTTTTCTCTCTTCTTGGTCCTATGTTCTTCATCCTCTGAATCAATTACTACCTCTTTGCCTCTCTTATTTGATTTCTCTGATATGACTGGAGTTTGAACATTTGAGCTTACTGAACTTACAACACCTTTAATTGCCACTTTTTCTAGATCAGGTCTGCTCTCATGAGTGAACGTTGAATATCCATTTTCAATTCTCCTATTAGAAATGACACTGAGGGTCATAAGCCCACTTATTTCCTAACAGTAGGTGAATTTCATCTAACATATTAGTGGCTTCATCAATTTCTTGTCTCATATTAACTATAAAGAGACCCACAGTCATTGGAAATTTGAACATATGACCTTTCTTCATAGGCAAAAAATGTATTTGATCAATGTTTGAACTTTTCCTAATGAACTCCAAAGCGAATAATCTCATAGGCACAAACATAGGAAGCCTATAAGGTTCTAGACTAGCTCCATAAAGTATAATTTCAGAATAATATTCAAAGACAAACCAATAATCAAAATTATAATTTGTCCCCATATGCAAGAACTCTTGAGCTTTTGGCAGAAAGCGGGGGGGGGGGGGAGAAATTCCATTCAAAAATTTATATGCAATAGACATAAAATGACTAGAAAAAACAAACTGACCACCCTCATTCTGTTCCTTTCTCACTATGTCTGTCCAAAAAACTACTGATTGTCTTTTCTTATTCACATCCATAATGTTTAACCCCAGATGCGTGAATTCTTCTACATTTTGATATAAAAATAGGTAAACAATAAGAGAGGGTAACCTGAATGAACATGTTAATGATAAGCTCATGAGATGAGAGTTAACAACTTCTTGCCAATAGGATGGAATATCCAGCACCACTCATGGTTTCATCATCATGGTGAACATCCCCAGAACTAACTTGTCCACTGTACTATCATTTTCCTTTCCCAAAATATTTGCAATGCACCTCAACACTGGTCTAACTTCTATATCAAAAATCTCCATGGGAAATTATTTATTTTCAGGTGCAAATTGTTGTGTATTTGGCTTCAGAAAGTGAATGAACTGGTTAAACTCCTGACCTGAAAGATTGTAATAATGTGCTATCAAAGAATCATCAGTGAATTAAACATACGACTCCGATTCAGGGTAACATAGAGCTTGACAAATTAATTGGGCTGAAACTTGCAGAAAATTTTCCCCTTGACAATTCATTATGAAACATTTCCTAGGGTACATAACAGACACTAGCCAATGCAAAAAATTGGGAAAAAGGTGAGTTTTTGGGATACATGCAGACAACACACCAATTTTTTCCATGGCAGTGTAAATTGGATAAGTATTATTGTTTAGGAGGACCTGCTGATAAAAATAAAGGTGGTCAAGGGAACAATCTGTGTCCTGGATATCCCTCTCGGTGTCCATCAGAGGGATGTAACTGGAAGAACCTGACAAGGATGAGCGTTTAGCCATAGTTCAACTTTACGATAGTAGAAAATTGACAGGGTGACAGATAACTAAGAAATACACAACACAGAAAAACTTCAAACACAAACTAATCAATAATAACTTTAGAAAAAATGAGAATCCTCCTTCAATAGGTGGCACGGGATTTAAAATTAAATGTTGATAAGACGCGCCAAAATATCGTTAAGAAAATTTGACGTGGAATACAACTGTCAACAACTTGGTAGCATACGTCATTGCGGGAGGCCTCGAGGTACGGAGAACTCATTTGGCTTATGCCCCCGCAGTGAATCTCAACCGTTCATCTGGGCTACCCCCACAGTCAATAGGTTCAACTACGGAGGCACCCTTCATGTTAGCCCATGCGCTGAAAGTGCCTGCGGGTTGAGCCTTTTACTCACTGTTTGATAAATCATCGAATCCCGCTCCATAAAGTGCTCAATATTTAGTCTTTGAACTGGGACCCGCTTCCATAAAGACTTAAAGTATTTAAACTTTAAACTTTAATATAACGAGCAAATATATTTTTATGCTAAAGTATATGAATTTTTATAATCTAACATATCTTTTGATAGTTTTCAATTTTTTGTATTTTTGAAAAATAAAATAAAGGATATTGCAAATGAGCCACAACATCTGGCTCCACCTGGGGATAGTGTTTTTCTCCACAAAACACTAAGAACCACAAATTAGTGCCTTCACTTCGGGCATGGAGTCAAATATTGTTTGATGGAAAATGTACAATGAAGGAAACCGAATATGTACAATGGTGAACCCACAAATTCAATGCTGGAAATAATGTTTTAGATACTTCCCATTCATAGGAAGCTCTATTATTTCTCCATCAATATTCTCCAGCATAAAAGTGTTATTTGATTTGGCTTTAGTAATCCTATATGGTCCATACCAGAGAGGATCAAACTTACCATGCTTTCCTTTTTCTTCTCTTCTGGTATCCCATCTTAATACCAAATCTCCAGTTTGGAAAAGAATCTCCTTTGCCTTCCTATCAAAAATAGACTTCATTTTTTCCTGATATGTGACCAAGTTTTCCCTGACTTTATTCCTGCTCTCACTCAATTCTATCACCTTATTTAGTCTTCTTATCAATGCATTAGGTTCTTCTTGTGCTTCTTGAAGCAAAGAAATTACTAGTCTAGCTAGGTCAGTGGGAAACAAAGCTTGAGTACCATATACTAATTCATAAGGGGACTTACTGATAGATCTTCTAGTATTCATTCTCACTGCCTAGAGAGAAAATTTCAACTTTGAATCCCAATTCTTATGGTTCTCATTAATTGTTTTCTTCAAAATCTTAACCAATGTCTTGTTGGAAGGTTCAGCTAACCCATTCCCTTGAGGATGATATGCTGTAGAATGAGACAAATTGACATTATATGTTTGAAAAAAAATTATGAATCTGACTGAATTTAATACCTGAGCATTGTCTGTTACAATCTTCACTGGACATCCAAACCTGCTGAAGATGTTCTCTTCCAGAACTTCATTACTATCAGATCATTTGCTTTTCTGGTAGGTATTGCCTCCACCCACTTTGTAAAATATCAGTGGCAGTCAAAATCCACTTGATGGTGGATTTCTCCAATGAAATACAATCCCCATTGTCTAAAGGGTTCTTCAACAAATACAGGGAGAAGAGGTAGAGGATCTAACCTTTTCTTTTCTGCAAACAATTGACATTTCTGGAAACTTCTAACCACTTTGAATACACCAGGAAATAAGGAAGGCCAGTAAAAAACTGATTTGAGGATTTTATGAGCAGTAACTTTCCAGCTATAATGGCCCCCACACAGACATTCATGGTACTCTTTGATAACTTCCATTGACTCTCCTTCTGTCAAACACAACAACAAAACACCAGCAGGATCCTTCCAATATAATTTAGCATCAATTATAACATAAGGTTGAGCTTTGAGTTTAAGAGATCTGTACTTTGTTCTGTTTATTGAGGGAGGACAAGAGAAAAATCAAAAATAGTGAATGATATCCTTATACCAATCAGAGCAGAGAAATTTGTATTTGATTTCCGATTTTGTGCTACTTTGACTTGTTTCATTAACAACTTCATCCAAGCGTGCAAGGAGATTAATTCCCAGAGCTTGAAAATTAGACTCAGTCAACAATTTTTCCAAGCCCTGTCCTTTGACCAACTTAGTAGGCTTAATATCTAAATCATATTCTTGAATTTTGGCAATCCATTTTCCTCTTTTTCCCTCCAGATCACTTTGAACTAGCACATATTTTACAATTGAGTTGGGTACATATGCTACTATTTGAGAAGGAAGTACATAAGTCCTTAAAGCTTTCAATGATTTAACTAAAGCATATACATGTTTCTCCAAAATATTGTATTTGAGTTTTGCATCTCTAAGAAATTTACTGAAAAATGCTACAGGTTGCTCTTTTCCCTCTTTGTTCTTCTGCAACAACACAACAACAATAGTAGAAGGTGATGCAAATGAAAATATTTGGAAAGGCTTTTGATAATCTGGGCTAATAAAAACTGGAGCTTCTTGAAGAGCCTCTTTAATCCTGGCAAAGGATTCTCTTACATCTTTATCCCATTTCACTTCAGCATTTTTCTTCAACATATATGTTATGTTTCTGACAATCTTAGCATAATTTGGGACAAATATTCTCAGAAAATTAATTTTCCCTAGAAATCTTTGGATATATTTCTTACTTCTAGGCAATGGGATTGTTTTTATAGCCTCAACTCTTGCTAGATCAATTTTCACCCCCTAGTTTAAAACTATATGTCCCAACAACTTACCTTCCTCCAAAGCAAACAAAGATTTCTTAGGATTCAATGATAACCCAAACTTCCTACATTTCAGGAAAGCCTTCTGCAAATGCTCCAAGTGCTCATCATCAGAACCTGAAAAAATAGTCACATAATCTAATTATATGACTACAAATTTGTCACCTGCAAATGCTATATCCATTTCCCTTTGGAAAGTAGCCCCTACGTTCTTGAGACCAAATGGCATCCTGGCATACATGAACGTTCCCCAAGGTGTGGTAAAAGATGTTTTCTTCTGATCTTCCTTTTCAACAGCTACTTGGTTGTACCCAGAGAAACCATCAACCATGGATAACCTATGAGCTCGAGTCACTTTCTATAGAACATAATACATCTTTGGAAAAGGATAATTATCTTTTAGGGAGGCTCTATTCAAATTCCTAAAATCAACACATAATCTTATCTCTCCATTATTCTTCCTGAGAGGAACCAGATTAGAAACCCAATCTGAGTATCTAAGTTGTACTATGATTTTTTCTTGCAACAATTTCTTCACCTCTTTTTCAATTGGGGCAAGCAACATTGGATTAATATGCTTGAGCTTCTGCTTGTGAGGCTTAACCCCATATTTTAGTGGTATTTTATGTTGAATAATATCTAAATCATATGTCTTTAAATCTTCATATGACCATGAAAACACATCCATATACTTCTTGAAAAGATCAACATACCTTTCTTTATAATCCTTAGGAACTCCTTTGAAAAACTTAACCATTTTGGGCTCCTACCGAGTTCCTAAATTACAGTCTTCCATTTCTCCCTCCTGAGATAATTTCTTCTAGTTCAATGCTACATCATTTGCATCAAAAAATCTTTCAAGAGGAACCAGACCTTTGGGCAATGTATTATCCTTCAACTGAATTATCTTCTGATCACCTATTGACTGTTTCAGGTTTTTCAGTAAATCATTTTGATCAGTTTGTTCACTTTCTTAATCTATTTCAGTGTCTTCAAAATTTCCAATCATTGTTAGGAAATGATTGATCTGCTTATCATCCTAAAAAACCTTCCAATGCTTTACATTATCATGAATTGAAGGCCTATGCCTCAACTCAATCTCCTATCTCAGTATTGGATTAATGGGTGGCTTAAATGTACTGGCTACAACTGCCAATGAATCTTCCTTTCTGTTTTCTTTTCTAGGAATAAACTGAAGATTCAAGGCTTCAAAATAATTTTCAATCAGGTCCCACACTTCATTTCTATAAGACCTTAATCTGGGATGCTTGGTTTGACACAAATTATTAATCTATCTTATAATTAACTCAGAATCACCAAAAATGGAAATACATTGAATTCCCATTTTTTTAGCAGTTTGAAGACTCAAAATCAATGCCTCGTATTCAACTACATTATTGGTTGATTCAAATTCAAGCTTAAAAGAAAAAGGTAAAATATTACCTTCTGGAGACATGAATAAAAACCCAGCTCCTTATATATCATTGTTGAAGAGAGCTGCTTTTGTGAGTCTTCAACAAATTTTTCATCTTCATGCAACATAAAAAAAGAGAGATCCTCCTTCTCTTGGCCATAGATAGGGGAATTTCCTGCATCCTTCTTTGTGGTAGTCTTAACAAATTTGGTTTCTTTGTATAACCTTCTTTCTTCCCCATTGAATACAGGAATGATGGCATATGTAAAGTCCAGTTTTAAGACACCTCCAAGCTTTTCTCCCCAAGATCTGGACAACAGCATACCAAATCTGGCTGGAATATCTGCAACTACTACATCCATCATGATACTTTTGGCTGGAATTTGAGCCAGGGATACCACCATGTCTTTGATAAGCCCAACACACTTCACCCTTTTTGAATCAAACGAATAAAGGTCTCTATAGGGCTTAGTGATTTGCAAATTTAGTTCTTTCATCACAGATAATGGCATAATATTATGTGATGAACCAGAATCTAACATACAATTATGCAGAATGAAATCATGTAGAAGCACTAATATATAAAAAGGAGGAACAAAAGAATCTACCTCTTCAACATGTGGACCAAAGGTGACCACTGGTTTTTCTTCTTGCAAATTCACAATATCACCAACATCATCAGACTGAGAAAGGTTAATAAATTTTGCAATTTCCTTCTTGTAACCAGGTGTCTTAGCTAACTCCAACAAAGGTACTTGAATTTTAACCTTTTCTAACTCTTTGAACAAACTGAAAGTTTGATTTTGTTTAATAATATTCTTAGGTTCTTCTTCATTTCTGTTAGGATTAGCATGTTGCTTAGGTACAGGAACAATCTTCTCCAAAATATTAGAATCATTAGAATTACTTTGGGAAGCCTTAGCCTGCTGCTTTTCACTTTCTTTCACTGAATTCATGGGTTGTTTTCCCTTATCCGATTGTTTTACTGAGTTCTTTGGTTGTGGAGTCACCATTGGAGAAGGAACTGACTCTATTTCTTTTTCCTCATCATCTTGAGTTCTTAATCTCTTTTTTGATCTTAATTCATACTTCTTATGCAGTTCTACTTGCATAAAATTAGTGAATTGTTTACAATAATCATCCATTTCTTCCTGGTCAAATGATACATCAACCTCTGTATATTCTTCTTCACATTTCTCTTCTTCTTCATCATCTTCCATATGAATAGAAAATATTTGATCTTCAACCTCTTTCTGATCATCGTCAACAAACTGTGAAGGTGTTGCTTCTATATATAAGGGTACTTGAAATTGGTCCTGATCTCTCCTTTCCCTCTGCAAAATCTGTAAGGGCTGCTTTCTGAATTGGCGATTAAAAACCCCTCTGTTTTGCTATTCAGGTTACTTATTATCCAATTCCATCTTTACTAATTTGTTTGACAAGTTCTTGATGACCTTAGTCATGTCATCAATCCTTTGATCCTGTAATGACTCTTCTTTGGCCTTACCTTTATCTTGAACTGATTTCTTTTCTTCAATCTCCAAAGCATCAGTTTGGATTTGTTCAAGAGTGGGAGACCTTCTCTCTCTCAAATTAAAACTAAAATATGATACAAATGCCCCCAAAAAAACAACTTTTGCTCCAATAGGAGGGGGTTTCATTTCTGCGGGCAAAATATTATACAATTTGTTAAATCTTTTAATGAAATCACTCATGTTTTCATCAAAATTTTTCTTAATATCATTAAACTATGTCAATGAATAACCATGTTCTCTCTTTTCACCCCATCTTTGGATGAATTGTCTTTCTAATTCATCCCAATTATTAATTGAGCCATTTGGTAATCCTTTAAACCATTTTCTTGCCTCTCCATTTAGAGACTGTACAAAAAGTCTCATTACTACATCAAGATGTTCAACATTTAAATTTTTAGCAAAAGTGAAAAATAAAGGCAAGTGTCATTCTGCAGTTATTTCATCTTCACCAGTAAACCTAGGAAGCAACTTAAGGTATTCCTGAGGCATTGCATTCATTGGTTGCGGAAGATTTAATGGTGCATATCTATTCATCAAGAAAGTAGGGGCTGTCATGTTTATGCCTTGATTAACTGCTCCTTGAGTAGGTGGGGTTTGTATACCAATTGTAGATGTGGATGGATGAGGTGAAACAACTGATATGGGAAGAGGTTGATGAAAAATAGCAGAAGAACTGGCAACTGTATTAGGTTGAGTTTCTATAAATGTGAATGAAACAGACTCCAAATATTGTTCTTCTAATCTTGGTTCTTGGAAATGAATAGGTGAGGACAAGCATTATTGTTCCAAGAAAAAGAGTTTCTGAGAAATATCCTTGGATCAAAGGGTATGGGAACTGCTGCTTGGTGTAGGCTGCTTGGTGCAGGCAGTGTAGCATTAGGTGTAGAAAGTGTTCTTGACTTTTGGCTTCTTTTAGAAACCATATTTTCAGGATATGAGAGAATAGGAGCTTTCTGCTGAGAGGTATCTGACCTTGTATGTGGCCTTTTATAAGCCAGAATTATGAAATGAAGACACAACTTGATATTTCCTCCTCTCTTAAAAACCAGAGGAAATATAAGAAAAATCCAGGGAAAAAAAAAACTTCAGTACTTCTTCCCTGGCAACGGCGCCAAAAAATGTTGTACCTTATGAGACAATCCCTTAGATGTGATAAGGAATTAGTGCCTAAGACATTTATATAATTATGTCACGGGTCTTTGTTTAACCACCCTAAAATATTTATCATTAAACCCTCAAAGATAAAATACAATGAATGTCCCACAATTCTATTATCTGTTGATATAGAATGGAATGATCAAAAAAACATGAAAGAAAGAAGCCCAAACTGATATGCTATTGTACAGAATATATCACCTCAAACTCCAAAATAATTATAAGAAAAAGAACAGTTAAAATTAAGGAGCACCTATTAAGGGTTTTAACTCTTATTCACACAAGTAAAAAGAGACCTATAGCTTCATTACTTCATTTTATTCAGAGACAGAAAACAAAAAATGTAAACTTGAAGACATATCAACATCAAAAAATTCCAGAAACTTTCTTTTCATTCATTAATCATTTGAAATATGAGTACAAAAATTGCAGTTTGAAGGTCCAAAAACTCATAACCTTTCGCTTTCTTGTCTATCTCATTAAATACAATAGAAAGCAATTTATAACTATTGTAACTGATCCTAACTACTTCAAATACTTAGGACTTCGTTAGCTATCTATTACATGTCCTAAAAATGTCTTATTACAATTACATTCTCTTTAAAAAAGTAAAATAACATGAAACTAAAATCCTAATCTATATGCTGAATGTGAATTGATGAAGATGTTGCTACATTTCCTTGACTGGCTGGTTTATCCTTCTTTGAAGTCAAGGGGTCCTTTGGTAAATCTACCATCCAAGCTCTACATTTCTTCCATATCTCAATGTTTGTCTTGGTTGAATGTACCAGCTTGTGATATTCCAATATGAAAGCAGTGATTCTGTTGAAAAATGGCCTTTCTGCAAATAAAGTTTTCACTAACCACAACAGCTGAAAATGTCTTTGAATGAAATTGATCACCGTTGCTCCTTTAAGAAATTGAGTCTTCTCATGAGTATTGTCTACCTTACTTTTCACTAGCACCAGTAAGGGTTCATAAGAATCCCATGACAAAATACAACCTCCAATACCCCAACATGATGGAAAACCTGCTCTTGCTATTTTGTCAAATAACTTATCAAACTGGATCACTTCTTCTTTAAGCTCAATCAACTTCTTTTCTGTGGAATTCTTGTAATCATTCTTGACAGTCATCTTATTGATTTCCACTGCATATAAAATCCTGTCTTTAATTTCATTTTCTTCCAACACTTGATCTGGTTTGAAATCAATGAAATCAATGAATTTTCTTGCCCAGATGGCCCTATTAATTGTCTTCTACTTATCTATCATGACCCATTATTCAAAATCCCTAATAATACTTCTTTCCTCTGCAACCACAGTCAGAAAACCCCAAATTTCTTTCATTTCTGCAATGATATCATTCTAGATGATATCCTTAGCCTGTATTAAGGACATATTTCCATTCAATTTTTCTTTGATATTTTTAATCTCAGCATCAGCATTTTGGTAGTCCATTTTGTATTTACTGACTTCACCCTCTGTGACTTGAATGATATTTGTTGCAGTTTCTAAATCAGATCTTCCCTTTTTCCGATATTTTTCTGCCATCTACAATTCAGTGGTTAATTGAGAAACTTGAGCTAATGGATCTTCATTACCTGATGGAAAAACAAAAGTACAAGTATAAGATTTGATATGGTTCTGCAATGACATTGCAATTTGCTTTAATTTAGAGACTTATTCTTCCTTTTGCAAGAGCTGCTGAAGAAGTTTTTATTTCTCATTTTCCACCTCTACAACCTCTGCTGCCATGGGGTGTTCTCCTGTAGGGAATTTCACTTTTTTCTTTATAACAGATATTTCTGATTTAGCGCTTTGCAGCAGCTTCTATACAAAAGACCTGTCATTACGATCTACTCCAATATTCACTATGATATTTTTGAGCTCTTCGCTCTGGATTTTCAAAGCCCTAGAATTGGCTTTCTCTAACTTCAACTACTTTATCACTTTTCGGAGCATATTTTTAGCCTTCAATGCCATTGCATCAGTTTTGGTTAGGTCATTCACAATCAGTTGACCTGTTTGCATGTGTAGATTCACTTTTCCCAACAATGGAATTTTCTTCACATCTACAGTCAAATTCACAGTATTAAAATTGTTAGATGAACCAATAGACATGTCAGAGGGATGTGCAAGAGCAATCTTGAATTGATCCTTTTCAAGATCCATGGCAGTTAGAAATCTCGTTTGATTTGGGGCTATCTGGTACTCAGCTTGAGCCTCCATGCTTGCCTTCATCTTCTGATTTCTCTCTGCAATCTGGGAAAACATTTGTTTAATTAGGGGCACTTTTTCTTAAGTGTTTTGATGTCTCCCGGGTGAAGCAGGGACATTTTTCTCATCTCCTTTTTCTAATGGGAAACTAGGTTGAGCATCTACAAAATCTTCATTGAAATTTTCTCTCTTCTCAGTCCTCTGTTCTTCATCCTTTGAATCAATTACTGCCTCTTTTCCTCTCTTATTTGATTTCTCTGATATGACTGGAGTATGAACATTTGAGCTTACTGAACTTACAACACCTTTACTTGCCACTTTTTCTAGATCAGGTCTGCTCTCATGAATGAACACTGAATATCCATTTTCAATTCTCCTATTAGAAATGACACTGTGAGGGTCATAAGCCCACTTCTCTAGTAACAATAGGTGAATTTAATCTAACATCTTAGTGGCTTCATCAATTTCTTGTCTCATATTAACTATAAAGGGACCCACAGTCATTGGAAATTTGAACATATGACCTTTTTTCATAGGCACAAAGTGTATTTGATCAACGTTTAAACTTTTCCAAATGAACTCCAAAGCGAATAATCTCATAGGCACAAACACAAGAAGCCTATAAGGTTATACACTAGCTCCATAAAGTCTAATTTCAGAATAATCTTCAACGATAAACCAATCACCAAAATTATCATTTGTCCCCAAATGAAAGAACTCTTGAGCTTTTGGCGGAAATAAGGGGGGAGAAATTCCATTCAAAACTTTATATTCAGTAGACATAAAATGACCAGCAAAATCAAACAGACCACCCTCATTCTATTCATTTCTCACTATATCTGTCCAAAAAACTACTAATTGTCTTTTCTTATTCACATCCATAATTTTTAACCCTAGATGCATGAATTATTTTACATTTTGATATAAAAAGAGGTAAACAATAAGAGAGGGAAAACTGAATGAACTTGTCAATGATAAGCTCATGAGATGAGAGTTAAAAATTTCTTGCCAATAGGATGGAATATCCAACACCACTCCTGGCTTCATCATCATGGTGAACATCCCCAGAACTGACTTGTCCACTGTACTATCATCATCCTTTCCCAAAATATTTTCAATGCACCTCAACACTGGTTTGAATTCTATATCAAAAATCTCCATGGGAAATTATTTACTGTCAGGTGCAAATTGTTGTGTATTTGGCTTCATAAAATGAATGAACTGGTTGAACTCCTGACTTACAAGATTGTCATAATGTGCGATCATGGAATCATCAGTGAATTGGAAATACGACTCCAACTTGGGGTAACATAGAGCTTGATGAATTAATTGGGCTGAAACTTACAGAACATTTTCCCCTTGACAATTCATTACGAAACATTTCCCAGGGTACATAACAAACATTAGCCAATACAAAAATTCGGGAAAAAGGTGAGTTTTTGGGATACATGCAAACAACACACCAATTTTTTCCATGGCTGTGTAAATTGGAGAAGTCTTATGTTTAGGAGAACCTACTGATAAAAAGAAAGGTGGTCAAGGGAACAATCTGTGTCCTGGATATCCCTCTCGATGTCCATCAGAGGGATGTGACTGGAAGAACCTGAAGGAATGAGCGTTTAGCCATAATTAAACTTTAGGATAGTAGACAATTGACAGGGTGACAAATAATTGACAGGGTGATAGATAACTAAGAAATACACAACACAGACAAACTTCAAACATAAACTAATCAATAATAACTTCAGAAAAAATAAGAATCCTCCTTAAATAGGTGGTGTAGGCTTTAAAATTAAATGTTGATAAGACGCGCAAAAATACCATTAAGAAAATTTGATGTGGAATAAAATTGTCAACAACTTGGTAGCATGCGTCACTACGGGAGGCCTCGAGGTACGGATAACTCATTTATCTTATGCCCCCGCAGTGAATCTCGACCGTTCATCTGGGTTACCCCCATAGTTAACAAGGTCAACTGCGGAGGCACCCTTTGTGTTAACCCACGCGCTGAAAGTGCCCGTGGGTTGAGCCTTTTACTCATTATTTGATAAATCATCGAATCCCACTCCATAAAGTTCTCTACATTTAGTCTTTGAACTAGGACTCGCTTCCATAAAGACTTAAAGTATTTAAACTTTAATATAACGAGAAAATATATTTTTATGAAAAAGTATATGAATTTTTATACTCTAACATATCTTTTTATAGTTTTCTATTTTTTGTATTTTTGAAAATTAAAATAAAGGATATTGCAAATGAGCCACAACACATGACATACATCCTCAACATATCCTCAAGAATCATGTTAACCCTCTTTGTTTTTCCATTTTTTTGCAGATGATAAGTTGTATTGAAAGCCAAATTGGTCCCCAAACTTGCAAACAAATTCTTCCAAAACCTGGAAGTGAACTTGGAATCTTTATCTGATATGACCTTCTTGGGAACACCATGCAACCTCAATATATCACAGATGACGATATGAGCTACCCCACTAGTTTAATTTGTATACTTAACTGCTATGAATTGAGATACCTAACTTAACCTTTCAACCAAAACCATGATGGAATAATGTTGTCTCAATGTCCTTAAAAAACCTGTAATGAAGTCCAATCAAATGGCCTCTCATTTCCACTCTCGAATCATAATCAGTTGTAGAAAACCAGCTGGATGATTACACTTTGATTTTACCTGCTGACAGTCCAAACTTCTTGCAACATTCTCAACCACCTCTTTCTTCAATTTTTTCCAATGGTATAACTTCTTAAATGTTGTCAATGTATTATGATATTCTGGGGGACCTGAATACGACTTGACATGAAACTCCCTCAATATAAGCTTCTTGAGCTCACTTTCATCTGGCACATAATCTTGTTCCTCAATCTGACTAAGCCATCCGCTATGAGATTATACTCCTCATCCCTATCACCTTCACCCCGTTGTTGCAACTTTTTCCTCAAGTGTTGATACATGTCATCATGTTGTCCTTCCTACAAGATTCACTCCTACAAGTTTGTCCCAAAAGAACTCATTAATGCAACATGATTCACCTGCACTCTCCTACAAAGAGAATATGCAAACTTATTCTCCTTGTCCTTAATGTACTTGATCTCAAAGTCAAACCCACTGAGGGTAGCCAACCATCTATCTTTCTTGGAATTTACATTGGGTTTGTCAAGCAAGTACCTCAGTCCACTATGATCACTGATTAGAATAAATATACTACCAAGAAGTTAATGTCTTCGCATCTTCAAGGCATGAATAATAGTTGTTAACTCAAGATCATGAGTCACATAGTTATGCTTGTGCTCATTCAACTTCCTTGACTCATAACATACCACCTATCCTTCCTGCATCAAGACTCCACCAAGTCCTCTTTTGCAAGCATTTGTACATACCACAAACTCTTTGTTAGGATATGAAATCTTCAAGACTGGAGAATTTTTAATGAAATGATTTAACTTCTCGAAGCTATATGCACACTCCTCGATCCATTCAAATTTATTTCATTTTATTTTCAAAGATGTAATAGGATACACAATCTGTGATAATTTATTGATGAACCTCCCATAATAACTTGCTAATCCCATGAATGATCTGACCTCATCCACATTCCTAGGAGCTTTCCACTCCATGATAGATTTAATATTTTCTAGGTTCACTGCTATACCTTCCTTGGAAACAACATATCCCAAGTAATGAACTCCAGTCTGAAATAAACTACACTTGCTAAGCTTGGCATACAACTGATGCTCTCTCAAGTCTTAACACTGCTACTAGGTACTTTGCATGCTCTTCATCGTTCTTAGAATATATCAATATGTAATCAATAAATACTATCACAAACTTGTCCAGATAAGGAAACAACACATTGTTCATCAAACATATGAAAGTATCTAGAGCATTAATAAGACTAAAAGGAACCACCAAAAAATCATAATGCCCATACCTGGTATGAAATATAGTCTTGTAGATGTCCTCTTCTTTGATGTCTACCTAATGATATCCTGATCTCAAGTCAATATTTGAGAGTATTGTTGCTTCCTTCAACTGATCAATCAAGTCATTAATCCTTGACAAAGGATACATGTTCTTGATGGTCACCTTTTTCAGCTTCCTGTATTCAATACACGACCTGATAGTACCATCCTTCTTCTTCACAAAAAATACTTGTGCACCCTAAGGCGACACACTTGGCCTAATGTATCCTTTATCAAGAATTTCCTTAAGCTACAACTTCAATTCCACTAGCTCTGGAGTGCTCATCGTGTAAGGTGACTTTGATGTTGGTGTTGCTCCTGGTACCAACTCAATAGAAAATTCCACTTCCCTATGAGGTGGCAACTCTAAGATCTCTTCCAGAAATACATCTTGAAACTACTGCAAAACCAGATACCTCTTCAAGACTTCAACATCCTCAACATCCTTCCATTTTTCACTGGAAACATGCACTAAAAACAATACACACCATTTCCTGCAACTATGCTTTTCCTGCATAGTTGTAACCAATATTATTGATGTAGGATTCATATTTCCTTGCAAGATTCTCTTCTCTCCATCATCGTCCAAGCATTCAATGGCCTTCTCCTAAAAATATACCTTAGTCTTGTGAAGGTACAACCAATCCATGCCCAAAATCATGTTGTATGAACCCAGTGGAAGCACATTTACATGTGTTAATGTAGGAATTCCATCCAACTCAAATGCACAAGCTCTCAGCCAATGATGTACTCTTTTCTTGGTCCTTGTAGACAACTGCACCAACCAAGACTCTGCATGCAATTATTTACTCAAGAAAAACTTATCCACCAGGTCAGGATTAACATATCTATAAGTAGATTTAGGATCAATCAAAATGGAAACAACTTGACCACAAATCTTACCTTCCATCTCAATAATGGATGCATAATGATCCACCTTCTTATTATCAATTGTTGCATAAATCTGATGAATGTGCTGCTCAATATCCCCAACTGTCTGCACCTCCTAAGCATTGTATATCTGAGGTCTGCCACCTTGGTACAAGAAAGAATCCTTCTGACAATGATCATTTCCACAAATCCAATGCTACATTGGTTCTCTACCACTACCTTTATTTTACTGCTCTCCAGGATGAGGTCTATGTCCCTTCTTTGTTGAAATAGACTTCTTGTAAGGAGACACATTTTATTTCTTGCCTACATCTTGAGGTATTTCCTGATTCATAGGTCATTTTCCTTCAACCTTCTCATTCCCTTTCCAATCACGCTTAGGATCAGACTTATGATGTGATTTCTCATAAAAATGCTTCAATTTCCTGATGAATTCCTCTAATTACCGAGGTTCATCGTACGCAATATGATCCTTGAATACTAATGGAAGTCCATTGATGAAACTTTGAACCTTCATCTTCTAATCCTTAAGGTAAGGCACATACCTCAATATATACAGAAACTTACTCATATACTATTCATCTATCATAGAACCCATCTTCAGCTCATAAAACTCCTTAGCCTTTCCATCATAATATTTCTTGAACAAGTACTTCTTTATGAAGAGTATTTTAAACTCATTCCAACTCAACTCCTCTATACTAATGCCTCTGACATGGTTCACATATTCCCACCAAATATATGCTTTCCCTTTGAGACTGAAAATAGCTATCATGGCTTTCATATTCTCTATATAATCATGCAACTAGAATAACCTATTCATCCCAAGCATCCATGATTCTGCATCTTATGGCTTCTTCATCTATCCATCACATGTAGGAGGCTTAACTTTCTTGAACTCATCTCGAAAGTACCCCCTCTCACTCCTCCTATAACAATGATAGCGGTGATGACCATGATGTCTATATGAACTAGAAATAGAATAGAACCTAGAACTACTACCTCTCCTGTCACATGTATTCAACCATCTTCCACCTCTGACCATGTCATCCATGTCCAAACTGTGCCCTAAGCTACAATATTCTCCATTATTCCTTTCCTCCTGTCTACAAATGATGCTTGGTTTTCCATGTCTCTGCAAATCTAATAAAATCTAAAGGATAAATGAATTTACCTCTACTTACTTTTCCTGATCTTTGGCAAGCCTTTCTTGTTACTGAATTATCCTGTCATTATCTCCCTTGCAACTTATGATTTCTACCTTCAGACTTCTCAAGGTATCTTCCATGTCAGGAGAGTAATCTTCTCCTTGTTGCTCAGCTGATCTATAAGGAAAGTCACGTGAACTGTAACCTACCATTCTACTCATCATATATAATATTATTCTTCCTACAAACATACCATGTCAGATAAAGCAAATATAAACATAATCAAACATACCTTAGTGAATTTCAGGGAAGGTTATCTCTTTTGCATAAATTCACCCAGATTAGAATGATATAAACGTATATATATATATATATATATATAATGACACCAACATATCAACCTATCGACATAATCTCACTCATAAGGCATGATGCCACAAATTGTAACATTGACTATATACATGACAACAATAGCCACTGCAATGCATGCACACGACAGACATGCATGCATAACAATCACATCCCACTCATCCAGTCTAAGTTTCTGAACCTAGATGCTATGATACCACCCTGTAGCCATTTCTCCCCACATTTACCCACTTTTATGAGCCCTCTAGGTAAATGTGAAGCAAAGAACCTAGAAGCTATGATACCACCCTGTAGCCATTTATTCCCACATTTACCCCCTTTTTCAATCCCCTTGGGTAAATGTGAAGCAGAGTGCTACTATGACATGACCCGACCTCCATGTTCCAGTTATGGAAGTGGGGTCGATAAACCGACAACTTTACTGACAACCCTCAGAGACCACAAAACACTCATAAGGTTGTAAAGCACCCCAATAAGTCAATCTCTAATTTGGACACCATCTTCATTGACCTAACACCCCAAACACATGCAAAATAAGGAAGGAGTGCAGTTATAGACCTCCAACCACACGCATAAGCTTTCTTACATGTGCTTATGACCTAAACTTTTTAGTTATGCGCATGTGGTTCCAGAATTTGTGCCACCTTTTCAAGCCAACCTCCAGACCACCGCCCATAATTTCTTGTAACTTTCTAGAATCATAATTTACGTGACAAAAAATCTAAACATTCAAACTTGCAACCAGAACTCGACCTAGATAGCCTAGAACACACTATACATTTCGTCAAACATATGGTAAAATGTAAGCTACAGGACATAAATGCATATTTGAGTATAAATATCTAAACTTCATCTTAAAATCCCCAAGAAGGTCTAATACCATCTCAAGTAGTTGCAACAACACTAGTTAGTCCATGCATTCATCAACCATTTGATAACTTATAAAATCATAACAATAGCCACAACTAGAGCACATCATAAAACCATGCTTATAATTAGCATATAACCATAATATTAACCATGACAGAACAACCATAAAATCAACATAATAACAAGTAAACGTGTTCATAAATCACAATATGAAAATTAGATCTTATTAACATATGAAAAAGCAAACCAAGTCAGGGACTTCCACGTACCACCTGACCATAGATTGACTTGAACCAAATATTTCTTTAGCTAATCACCCTTGTGCCATATTCCAAGCATGAATGTGGGTTCCCATGGGATAAACAAAGGGAATAAAAAGGTTAAACCAACTCCACCCAAAAACTACCATGATCTCATTTAAACAGGTCTCGAGATCACAAAACCAAATCAAACTTGGATGCCTCATAATTTCTTCACCATAACTTGAGGAATTTTCCTATTTCCACCCACCTATCGAGGGCTTCCCAGAGAAAATAATCTCCACCCCAACCCTTGGTAATTTTCCTGAGACCACCTCACCCGGTTACAAAACCTTCCAGCAATCAAATCTCAACCAATAAATGTGTTGGCTTGAGGGGTCCTGACCTAGGTTCGGTGTGTAAGGTTTTCCAACAAACCCCTATACTATTGGCCCTTTCGACAGTGACCCACTTGCGCAGGTCACAGTCTCACCCAAAGTAGTATGGGTAGGTGTTGGAACCAGGTTTCCACACCCTGAGAAAGGAAGGGTAAGGCAAGCAGGGCTACATTCTAATTATATTCCCTTGTCTCTACACAGGGCTAAATTTGTATCCAATTGCATCCACGTGCACTAGATCTACAATTATATGCTTTTCATAACATCAACACAACGTTACATAACCAAGACAGAACATATCTAGATCCAATTCAATATACAGACTTTCGCAGCATGACATAACCAGAGCGGAACATATCCAATAATTCAATATACAGACCTTCGCAACACAAAGACAGAAAATTCATAACACAGTAATTACCAGCAATTCATTCAATAGTACTCATAGATTCAGATCTAATAATCCTGTGTACTCATTCATTCATCAACCTTTCCTTACAATTCCCTTCCCAACCTGCGCACACAGCAGCAGGGTCCACACACAGCTGGACTAGGATCTCCGCACACACAGCCAGTAGGAGTCTATTCCCCAAAAACCCAAACAGATTTCTTACACAATAGATCGCATCAATAGCTCATCAAATCCTACCTCTTACAATCCGAAATGCCTCTCTATTTATAACAATCTAGCTTTAACATTCCTATGGTCCGCAACCCATGGTTTTCAGACTCCTCGTTTACCCTTTAACCCATTATAATGCGTTCGGGGCTTTGACCCGCCCCAAAACCCCTGCGCTATACTAAATATAATAAAAAATAACCAAAATGGACCAGTTTTGTAGCTTATTAGGAGACCCCATTCCAATAGTCCCCCAACACAATCTTGTGACTAGTCCCGAGTCACTTTGGTGGTGCGCCTTCAATCTGTGTGTGTAAGGTAGCCAAGGTGCAAAGGAGTGGTGGAAGCACTTCCTTGCTTTGGGCCGCAGCGTGTTGTGCAATATTGATCATCGTCAGAGAAGCAGGCCCATCGAGATCTGCACCAACTCGTTCTAACAACCAGTGGAGGCGTGCAATGGCAGACTGTGCATCATATTCAAGCTAGAGTGCAACATCAGACCATGGTTTCAAATTTTTTCACACAATCTTCTTGGAGTGACGAAGGTCCTCAATCCTGTGTATGGTGGCCAGGCACTGCGCGGGGGCGGGGGGAGGTGTGGAGGTCCGAACTCGATCTAGAACATCTTCTACCTGCTTCAATTCCCATTGGACATGCTGAAGCGTGGGGTGATGCTGTGCTATCGTCCATAGCTGCGTAGCCTTTTCAAGAAATTGGGATCCCTGTGCCAGTTGTTCCTGAATAATGTGTGTTGCATTAGTGACCACGGCAATTCACTGGGCTCTTTCCTCCGGAGGCATGACATACTACTTGCGCCTTTCTCAGTCACAATGGTGCACTGCTTACATTACTCTAGTAGACAGTCTTTGTAACTCTATAGTAGATAGCTGCACTATGTCTACTTGAATGTCCCTGGTAATTGGTTCAGAAGTGTGAATTATGGCAGTGCGAGGGAGTAAACATATGTTGCTTCTAGCAGGTGGGGTCTGGAAATGGTGGAGATGTCGCAGCAGATCCCGGTACCGCAGCGTTCCTGCCGAAATTGGTTCGCAGATAATCCTTCCAGGCGGCAGCCCGTGCACACTCCTATTACTGCACTCAACGTCTCCCGGTCCTCTTATCAGTTCCTCCTGTGAGTTGGGATCCATAACAGAAAGACAAGTGTTATATAACATATGAATACGTATAAAAAACGAGAATGCAGATAGCCAATGCCGCTTGATAGACGAATAAATAGCCTGAACCAACATCTTCTAGCCATCCGAGCCCTGATCGAGCTACTTAATGGCGAGGTAGCTCGCACGTGGCGTGGATCCTCGATCTGTCGGACCGTGCTTATCATAAATGGTGATATTGATGATCTACCGCTCATTTTCTATGTTTGTAAATGTCTTTTCGCATTAACTCGAGATGAGTTGATGTTATTCCTTCATGTCCAAGGTTGTCTCCCTACAATGTCAGAGCGTGGCTGACACGTTGAGGGAATTTTCATATCTCGACGGAAGGTTGACACAAGGTGATCCTGCAAGTTGATCAGGAGTCTTTTCGAAGCATTTATGCCATTTGTGGAAGGAGCATTCTTGTGCAAGATGGCTTTGTCATACATCCGTAGGTGATTTATTTCTCGAGACGTTCGCAGACTCTCCCGGATACACATGATTGTAGACAGGTCCATAATCCTATGCGCGTTGAGGTCAGTAGTACTCTGGTAAGTCTGGTTGGGCAAGGGTTGAGTGCACCCTTGAGTGTTGCACGTCAGTAGGTAACTATGTGGGTTGACCGACCTTGGGGCCCATCTAGCTAAGGGATTTTCTATATGCAGGATCACCCTAATCCAATACTTCCTCCGGGTAGGGGAGATAGGTCCCTGCATAGGTGCTTCATATCGGGTTAGCTGTAGTGCTTCGGACCTACATTCCGTGAAACCCTTAGGCTTCGCAAGCTTCTAAGTGTCATCTGCGTCCTCTTGGCAAGGCAAGGTTATTTCTATGGTAGAGATGCGAGGAAAGTTTCTGACGGTCTGAAGGCTGTGAAGCACCGAAACCTCATGCAGCAGGTTCTGCCAATTCTCCAGCTCCTCATCGAAGTCGAAAAAACATTCACTATCCTTTTCCCAACAAAGCATCCCTTCATCCGTGGGGTTAACCCGATCTTCATCTTGCGCAGTGATCTTATAAATATGATCTAATTCTTCCTTCGTATGGACAGGCTCGGTATACCAGGTACCTTACGCGAGATCCAGGGGTACTATGACACACATGCCTTCACTTTCAAACACCATGCTTCATTTCTTGAGGTTGATAATACCTCCAATGTCTATTTCCCAGTCCAACCCAAGGAGCACAAGGTAGGGGTCCGCATCTTCAACTACCTCAATTACTTCAAAGTCATCTAGGACCCTTTCCCCTGCAATGTCAACCATAAATTTTGGTAACCTACCAAGGGGAATGATTTTCTGTTGATTTTCCATGCATAGCTAGATAGTGGACCATTCCAATTTGGGCTTCCCCATTCATTTCCAGGTCTGCTTAGGTAAAACATTGGCATCAGATCCAAGATCTAAGATAACCTGATCCATTTCATAGTCTATGATTTGTGCAGTTAGCCGCATTTCTCTCCCTGTGCGTTTCTTAGAGTTGTACAGTTTGTGCACATCCTTGGTCTCAAGAATCAAGGTGGGTCGAGTTGCAGAGGTATTCATTAAGGCTAGGAGGTTTCTTACGGCCTGCGATTTCCTGAGCAATTTCAGACATGCCTTCAAAAAGGTCCCAATTTCTTCCTCGCTCTGAGATGACGCAGGGGTTACTAGTAGTGCCTGTTCTTCGTAGGATACCTCTTTGTTTCCCTTGGTGTCTAACCCACTATGTGTTATTAACTTTACACTTGGATCTGCTTCTCGTAGCTCAATTTTAACCCTCTATACGTTATACGTAGGGGTAGGTTGCTTTTCTTGCATTCTAGCTATTAAGATCGGGCAGTCTTCTACCTCATGGTCCAGCTGTTTGCAGTATTTACACGATGGCCTAGTGGGATTAGGGAATTCTCTGGAAAAGTGCCCTATTTCTCCACAGTTATAACAGATTAGCTAACCTCATCCTCGGCCTGCGCTTCCTCCCCGACCTCCTTTGCCTCGAGTCGGTGATCCTCCAAAGTGCACAGCCAGTCTTGGTGATGCAGGGTATGATTGCACCCAATATAGGTTCTTACGATCCATCATTAAGTCATACGTTTAGAAATTCTAATCGTCATGTCCTACGGATCGACAGAATTGGCACCATTTTTGTTTTAGCTCTGAGACATATGCACCCAGACGAGGGCAATGGTTCGTATCGTGTAGGCTTGCTACCCAAAAATCATCACACCATAGCGCAGATCCGCTTGATCCTGGTCACAACAGGACAGGCTCCCTACTTACCCCTAGGCATAGTGGGCTAGGTCCTCTGACTTGCATATAATCAATCAGTAGAGGCCATTGATCCTTTGTGTGACCAGACACTCATCAACGTATACACCAGAGATCCGCACAGATGTCTTTTCCTCGCTCTTTTCGTAGGTTCTGTATCTCTATGTGCATAGCCTCGAGTTGTTCCTGGATCTGTTGGACTGCTGCTGAGGTATCCTGCCAGGGAGCATCTTCTAACTTCATAGTGGCTTCTACAGCTTTCCCCTGCGATTCAAAGGTCTGTTGATTCATTGGTGTGCGCAGGTGAGGTAACAACATGGCGATGAACCATTCTATATGTTGTCTATCATCATACTCGAACCCTCCTTCCCTAATTTCCTTCTTTAACCGTTGATTCGCCTCCCATACTGATTTAGACGCACCTTGTTTGAAGTCCTTTACGTCTGCTTCTAACTGGGAATAAGACTTCGTCTTGCGAAATTGTTTCTTCAGAGCATCCGTAATATCCTGAATGGAGGCGGTTCCATTATGGGAAACATATCTCATATACCAGTCCAGAGCTCTGTCTTCGAATGCTAAAGAAAACTGCGCCCTTTTTATTGTATCACTTGCCACGTTCTACATAGTCTAGACAGAGTCCGAAACGAACCAAAATCGATCCATGTCCTCATCTCCTACCCCTTTGAAGGCAGGTAGTTTCAAATGCACAACCATATCACTATCAAAGGATGACGTTATAGGCGAATTCTTGCCCTTGCATGCCCTAGGTGGTGATGTAGCTGGTTCCTTCACCGGGCTATAGGCGGCCCTTCCTCCATCAAGGTTGGTCTGATAATACTTACCACTGCATGTCACGCTCCCGTCTAGATCCGAGGTCATTCAGTCAGTATGGCTACATAGAATCTCTTCTCACACAACAACTTCTTGATCAGTGATGGTAACGTCCTCAGAAACTTACCCTGAAATCCTTTGAAGAATCGTCGCTCAGCCTTAGAGTATGATACAAACTGATCAATGGAAAACTCTGTCACAAAGCCTCCTAGCACACTATCCACCCAGTGATCCACCATGCATGTAATAGTATTATCAGTTCTTTCCAGCTGTTCAAGTAGATCTGGAGTCCACTGAGTGACTCACTCGTCCTTCCAGCACTTCTGGAATTCTACCAGCCTGGCCAGCCACTCCTGAAGCTCAATTGCAAAGGTTTCAAAGAATATTTCATAGCTTTCAGTAAGAACATACCTATTTTTCCACCTTTCCACCATTAACTTTTCACTTCAGTTTTCTTTTACTGCAAACTCCTGGATCTGCCTTTCGAACCAGTCCTCGATCTCTTTTCTTTTAGGCTTCCAGTATTCTCTTGTCATTACTTGATCCCTTTCTCAGATCTCATCCAGTCCCGGAAATAGAACCATTTTTTGGCTTGAGGGGTCTTGACCCAGGTTCAGTGTGCGAGGTTTGCCAACAAACCCCTATACTACTGGCCCTTTCGACAGTGACCTGCTTGCGTAGGTCATAGTCTCACCCGAAGTAGTATGGGTGGGTGCTAGAACCAGGTTTCCGCACCCTGAGAAAGGAAGGGTAAGGCAAGCAGGGCTGCGGTCTGTTCAAATTACCTTGTCTCTGCAAAGGGTTAAATTTGTATCCAATTGCATCCACGTGCACTAGATCTACAATTATATGCTTTTCATAACATCAACACAACGTTACATAACCAGGACAGAACAGATCTAGAACCAATTCAATACACAGACTTTCGCAGCATGATATAACCATAGCGGAACATATCCAATCATTCAATATGCAGACCTTCGCAACGCAGAGACAGAAAATTCATAACACAGTAATTACCTGCAATTCATTCAATAATACTCACATATTCAGATCTAATAATCCTGTATATTCATTCATTAAACCTTTCCTTACAATTCCGTTTCAAACCTGTGCACACAGCAACAAGGTCTGCACACAGCTGGACTAGGATCTCTGCACACAGACCCAGTAGGAGTTCGTTCCCCAAAAAGCCAAACAGATCTCTTACACAACAAATCGCATCAATAGCTCATCAAATCCTACCTCTTACAATCTGAAATGCCTCTCTATTTATAACAATATAGCTTTAACATTCCTATGGTCCGCAACCCATGGTTTTCGGACTCCTAGTTTACCCTTTAACCCATTATAATGCGTTCGGGGCTTTGACCCGCCCGAAAACCCCTGCACTATACTAAATATAATAAAAAATAACCAAAATGGACCAGTTTCGTAGCTTGTTAGGAGACCCTGTTCCAACAAAATGAATCCCATTACACCATGGCTATCCAGGAAACGATAAGGAAAGATTAAAAACATTTTGAAACCTAACAAAACCCATGCCAATGAAAGAAAATGAACCAAATAAGCAAATTCATGTACTATGCATTCACACCTCAGCCAAGAAATCACACATGCAACCTTTTACCTGTAAAATTTTCCTACTGAATCTATTGATCCAACCTTCTTCTTTATTTCCTTCGCTTTACTTGCCTCTCCTTTGCTTGCTTTCTTACTTAATTTCTCTTCTTGGAGCTCTCTCTCTCTCTCTCTCACTTGACCTAAGCTAAAACTGGCCAAAGTTGTGAACTAGTTCTTTGATTCCTTTTTATGATTGATGTCTCATTTTTCTTCATTTTCCTTCAAATTTCCTTAGCATGCAAATATGTGTCTCTTCACATTCCTTTTCTCCTATTTTCCTTTTATTTCTCATATATAAATACCAATTATTTCATATTTTTCTTTGCCAATGCATTTGCCAATTTTTATAGCCATTAATAAATTGAAAGTGATCCCCACTATAGTGTTTTTCCAACATTCATCTTGGAATACATGTCTCGTGACCTTGGTCTTATTTTTCTTTTATTAACCTTTGTTACATGAACTTTAACCTGCATTATTACATATAAAGATATTAAAGCTTTGTGTTTGTAAAGGTTATAGTCTCAAGAGTTTTTAAGCCTTATTTTGGCCTATGTCTTTTGTAATTGAGTGGAGTTCTAGAGATTGATTTTATAGCAACCAAAGGAGGTTTTTGGTGGAATTTTAGAGGCCACTTCCTGATAGAAGAGAGCTTGTTTGGAGTATGTTTTCGAGATCATTTTCTTATTGTAATCACAATTTTGGTGAGAATAATAAAGAGGCCACTCCCTTGGAGGTAGGAACCAAAGACATAATCCACACTGGACGAAATCCGTTATCAATTGGGTTTTATTCATGTTTTCTTCTTGTATAACTCTTTTATATTTCTTTAAGTTGTATCTTCTTTAATTCCTTTATGATTGATTTTCAATTATTAATTGCACACTTTAAGCCAGTTTAGTTTAATCATACACACTTGAATATTTTTACAAGAAAATTCCCTTTAAAAGATCATATATCACATGTACCCTAGAATATATTGGAATCCGTCTAGGGTCACCTAAAATTAGCTTGACATAATCTTGAAACTACCTTGTTCCTATAGTATTATGAGAACAACACTCGAAGAGATGACTCTTGTGTACCAAGGAATCAATTAGATAGTATATGTCCTCAGTTATTTCCCTGAAATATTCATATGGGTACCTTTTTTGAAATCATTTAGTGTATCTCAAACTTATACACTTAATTCTCCTTTGTCCTTGGGATCCTTAAAACCCTAGTCTTTGTAGTATGACAACAAAATTCCGAAACATATTTAACTCTAAAAGGAATTTAGGAATTTTTTTAGTGCAATAATATTTAACAGGAATTAATACTACCACCAACTTTTAAAAAATAAGAAATAAGTAAATACTTGTCAAATATCTATCTCAAAAGAAACCTTGTGTCATGTTGATCATGTTGATATATCTCTTTAGTAACGATTTTTGTGTGGACATGATAGTATAGAGTTTGTGATATATCTCAAAGGACTCCTCTCAAGTAATTAGATGCATTGAGTTAATTCTAAAGTAATACATTGACGAGATATTAAGAGGTGCCATAGCCCATACTCACAACATGTCAAGCATGGAATACCTAAAAACTAAGAACCAACATCTTGATTCCAAAATTGACGTCAAGATTTCTAGGCTTCATACTATATGAAAATACCTATCATTGAATATTGATCAACAAGGGGTTGCAAAAAAGGGCCTAAAAAGAAGCACTTTCTAGAATGGTTATGTACATTCTTAGGTGACAACAACAAAAATAAATTTGGGCCCCCTAAGGAGAGCTGGCCTACTGGTGTAGCTATGTCAGCATTTTTTTGCAATTAACTCAATTCACCTCCACGTGGCTTCCCGCATAATTTCTTGTAATTTTTTTTATCAATTTCAAAGAAATTGATAAATAACACATTCAACGAACTTTGGAAAACTCAATTAGATCCCCGAACCTTAATTCCTCCGACTTACATTAATAAATCGACAATATTTTAAATAAACACTTTAGTATATCCCAGGCCCACACATATAATCTACGGTTCACACTTTTAAACGTTCATACCTTAAGTTAACCTTTGAGCATCTTCCGAATACGATCACCGTTCAATTGTCAGTCTCCAGATCGAACGGTATGCCTCAATATCACGTGGGCTCCGATGCCGATCGCTAGCGTACGATGAGGGCGTGAAAAGGCGGTTTTCAGGGTCCCACCTTTGCCACGTGTCGACCACTCAATGGAATTGCTCCCAATTGGAAAATACCGCTTACTCCGCAAAAGCG
Organism: Pinus albicaulis; assembly: GCA_034641835.2. Classification (NCBI taxonomy): domain Eukaryota; kingdom Viridiplantae; phylum Streptophyta; class Pinopsida; order Pinales; family Pinaceae; genus Pinus; species Pinus albicaulis. The sequence goes on from CM076583.1 coordinate 1,322,411,429, forward strand.
CTGCGATATGGGTAGTTTGGTTTCGCAAATCCACTTTTGAATAGTGCATGACCACAGGTTTACACCGAGTTTACACTATCCTTTCGATTCACTCCAGTTCTCAACTCAGGGTCTAACCTCGGGCAGGATTTCTCGGTTACCGGCTGAACAAGTTTAATACCTCTGTACGTGGTTTCCTTCGCTACGACCAGAATCTACAGTTCTATGCCATTGGTTTAAGATATCCTCTCGGCTTCTTACAAAATGTAATGCGACATTCCAAGGAGTCCACAATCGACCATAGGCAGGGATTAGGCAGAGATTTACACAGCAATTCCCTTCATTGAATTAGCCATAGGACGGAGGATTCAGTATGCTCGGGACCAAAAAATTTACATAGAGATTAATTCAAACATGCACCAATAGTCAATAAAATATTGGCTTTTATTCAACTACAGTAAAAGCTTAACACGCAAATCACTATGAAAATCTCCTCCTTTCCATGAAATTTGGGAGTTACATATATACATAAGAATTTGTCTCTTCGGTTCCTTTGCGAGGAATTTTTTGGTAAATCAAAAGCCTAATTACAGTTATTAAAATAATTGAAACATGATATATGGATCGAATCCAAACCTATTCGACTTCTATGGACTCTAACTAGTCTAAATGAAACAGGCAACTAAGGTATTGACACCTTGTTGTTACAATTCAATAATTTTAAACCCTCCTAGCCACAACATGTGGACAAAACCTCCTACATTGTTGGATAATGTCTAATGCCCCTGCATCAGACTTCCAAGGGCGATTTTCTTCATGGGCTCCTGTCCATGAGCTCTTCCACTGACCTGCCTATCTTCTGCAACATTCCTTTAGTCATCCAAGTGGCGTCTTCCTCTGGTTTGTCCTTCCATTTGATTAAGTACTGAAAGTATTCTTGTCCTCTAGTCTTCCTAAACACTCTTTTTTCCAATATCTTCTCTGGCTGTAATGGTTGTGCTGGAGGTAGCTGCTTTTCCCACTCAATCTGTTCCTTGTCTGCTGATCTTTCTTCTGCACCATCATCTTCATACTTGTACAAATCTGAAACATTAAAAATGGGAGATATTCCAACATCAGAAGGTAATTCAATCTCATAAGCATTGGCAGAAAACTTTCTAAGTATCTTGCATGGCCCAATCTTTTTAAACTTTAGTTTATTATACTGCTTCTTTGGGAATATCTCCTTCATTAAGTGTGCCAAAACCAGATCTCCTACTTCAAAATGGACTTCTTTTATGCTCAAGTCTACTCTGCCTTTGTATTTGATGTTGCTGCCTTGTAGTTGTTGTTTCACTTGTTCATGTATGGCTTGGATCTCTAAAGAAAATTCTTCACCATCTGTGCTCCTTAGCTCTTCCCTTGCCAGGTTTCTTAACTCTGATATTCCTCTGGGGTGATTTCCATAGACAATATGGAATGGGCTCTGTCCTATGCTTCTGTTTGGTGAGTCATTATATGCATATTCTGCCTGAGGCAAAATATGATCCCACTACTTGGGATGCTCTCCTGCAAGACTTCTCAACAATTTTCCCAGACTCCTATTCACTACCTCAGTTTGTCCATCAATTTGAGGATAGTAAGCTGAGTTGAAACTCAGTTTGGTACCAAGTTTCTTCCACAGTGTTCTCCAAAAATGACCCACAAATCTGGTGTCCCTGTCTGAAACAATACTCTTGGGAAACCCATGCAACCTAACAACTTCTTTGAAAAACAAGTTAGCAACATGGGTGGCATCACTAGTTTTATAACATGGAATAAAATGTGCCATCTTGGATAATATGTCCACTACAACAAAGACTGCATCATTCCCTCTCTAAGTCTTGGGTAGTCCTAGAACAAAATCCATACTCACCATGTCCCAAGGCCTGTCTGGAATAGAAAAGGGAGTGTACAATCCGGCATTCTGGCTCCTTCCCTTGGCATACTAACAGATTTTGCAATTCTTCACAAAATTATCCACTTCTACTCTCATCTTGGGCCAATAATAGAAGTGACTCAGCTGCTCATAAGTTTTATCAGTACCAAAGTGTCCAGCAAGTCCACCACCATGCTTCTATTTGATCAAATTTTCTCTCATGGAACATTTTGGTACACACAGTTGGTTTCTTCTGAATAGTAAGTCCTCCTACAAGAAATAATCTATCCAATGGCTTCTATTTGTTAGAACATGATTACAACATGCCTCAAATGCCTCCTTAAAATCAAAATCTGTTTTATACAGTTCTTTAAGAAAATCAAATCCTACAACTTCAAAATTAGTTTCTTGAACAAGCATGTGCCTCCTACTCAAAGCATCAGCTACTTTATTTGCTTGGCCACTTATGTGTTTCAAAACAAAGTTAAAACCTTGGAGATATTCAACCCATTTGGCATGCTTCTGATTCAACTTGGGTTGCTGTACAATGAACTGCAAAGCATGATTATCAGAGTATAATACAAATTCTTTGGACATAAAATAATGTCTCCACTTTGTCAATGCTTGGACAACTGTATAGAATTCCTTATCATAAGAGGAATACTTCCTTCTGGTGTCATTCAATTTTTCACTGAAATAGGCTACAGGCATATCATCCTGACTCAGCACAGCTCTAATGGCCTCCCCACTGGCATCACACTTCACTTGAAATGGTTTAGTAAAAAACAAGCTTTTCAGTTATCTTTTGCTTCAAAATTTTAAAGTTTATCTCTGCTTCGGCAGTCCATTTAAATGGATGTTTACTCTTTTTTATTGTCTCAACGATGGGTGCATTTATCTTACTGAATTTTCTTATGAATTTCCTGTAAAAACTGGAAATTCCATGGAAACTTCTTACCTCAAAAACATTTCTGGGTGAACGCCACTCCACAATTGCCTTAACCTTTTCTGGGTCCATCTTCAATCCTTCTGCAGAAACAACAAAACCCAAATACAGCAACTCCTCTTTCATGAGTGAGCATTTCTTTAAGTTTATCAACAGTTTCTCTTGGTGCAGCTTCTTCAAGACATAGTTAAGATGCCTTAAATGTTCTTCTTTAGTTTTGCTGAAAACTAATATATCATCCAGATACACTATCACAAATTTACCAATGAATTCCTTCAATACTTCATTCATAAGTCTCATAAAAGTACTAGGTGCATTTGACAACCCAAAAGGCATTACCATCCATTCATACAGTCCTTCATTTGTTTTAAAGGCAGTTTTCCACTCATCAACCTCTCTCATTCTGATCTGATGATATCCACTTTTCAAATCTATCTTTGAAAAATATTTAGCACCACTCAAACAGTCCATTAAATCCTCAACTCTGGGCAAAGGGAATCTGTGCCTGATTGTGATCTTATTGATTGCTCTGGAATCAGTACACATCCTCCAGCCTCCATCTTTCTTTGGGCTCAATACTGCTGGTACTACACATGGACTCAAACTTTCTCTGATCAGTCCCCTGTCCACCAATTCCTGTACTTGTCTCCTGATTTCCTCATTTTATGTGGGATTCATTCTGTAGGTTGCCTTATTTGGCAGATTTGAACCAGGGATAAAATCTATCTGATGGCTGATCTTTCTCACAGGTGGCAGCTCATCAGGTAAATCATCCACAATAATGTCACAATAATTGTCTAGCATCTCTTGGATTTCTACTGGCAAATCAGAAATCTTTGTAGAAGTAAGAACTACCTTAGGTTTGCAAACTAAAGCAAAGCTTACCTCTTCTTCTTCTATCTGCTGTAGATATTCCTTCCAACTCAGCAAAAAGGTCTTTGGATCAATCACTCTGCTTGATGGATCTCCTTCTTCCATGGGTATCAATGTATGATGTACCCCATCCTTGAAGAACTTGTAAGTGTTCTTCCTGCCATCATGCACCATTGCTCTGTCAAACTACCAAGGTCTACCAAGCAGTATGTGACACACATCCATTGGCATCACATCACATAGGACTTTGTCTCTGTATTTTCCCATTTTCAGCTCTATCTCACACTTTTATTTTACAACCAGATGGTGCCCTTTATGCAGCCAAGACACCTTGTAGGGAGTTGGATGCTCCCTTGTCTTTAGCTTCAATTTCTTTATCACCTCAGTGGAAACCAAATTTTCTGTGCTGCCACTATCAATGACTTGCTGGCAGCATTTCCCTTGGACTTTGCATATGCTCCTAAACAAAGTCTTCCTTTGTGCAGGCTCAGTGACCTGTTTGGTTTGCTTCAACAGGACCTTGTTAACCACTAAGGACTCTCCCCTTTCTAGTAGAATTTATTCTTCAATTGCTACCTCTTCTCCATCCTGGGCAACAACAACATTTCTTGGACCAGCACCCACATTCTGTAGGCACTCATAGTGCTTATGTCCCACTTGTTGACATCTATAGCACCTCACTTCTCTACCTCTGCCTCTGCCTCCTCTTCCTCTATAATAACCCCTTCTGCCTCTTGCATCATCCTCTGCATATGCATTCTAAGGTGAGCTACTGTTAGCTCCATCCCTGGGTGTAGTAGGCTTTCCTCTACCACCCTGACTTCCCTTTCCACGGAAATTACCTCTCTTTTTGGTAGACTGCTTCCTCAGGAGTTTCTCTTCTGATTTCAAGTCCATCTGATAGGCCTCTTCAACTGTCTTAGGAGACAGAAGACCAATCTCATATTGTATCTCCAGCTTGAGACCATTCACATACCTGGCAGTCTTCTCTAGTGTGTCTTGGAATTGCCCAACTCTTATGCTCACTCTGTAGAATTCTTCTGTATATTTTTTTACTGTCAGCAACCTCTGTCTCAGGTTCTGCATTGGCCTAAAAAATGTTAGCTAATAATCACTAGGAAAGAATTTACCTTTTAACTTAGCCATCATTCTGGTCCAGCTCTTGATAGGTTGCTTGCCAAATCTCCTCCTTTCTGCCTGCACTCCATCCCTCCAAAGTGCAGCATGTCCCTTCAGCTTTGTTACTGCAAACTTGAACTTCTTATCCTCGCTCATTTCTTCATAGTCAAAGCACTTGTTCACTTCATTAATCCAGTCCAATAGTTCCTCTGGATTCATTCCTCTTGTAAAACTTGACACTTCAATCCTGGGCTTAACTGCAGACCCCAGAACAGTTCTGAGGAGCCTCATATCAGGAGGAATCTCAGCATTTTCTTCCACTTCTTCTAATTCAGGTTCACTGATGTCTTCAGGATCTTTGGGCGCTCCATGGCATCCATTCTATCCTCGAACCTCTGTAACATCCCCAACACCTCTGCATTGGCAACAGGTCTCCTTTTGTAGCACCTCTACCAACTCGAATTTCCATGTCAGTTCTCTGCAAAAAAACTCAAAAACGGGCTCTCATACCACCAATGACAGCAACAAAACTAAATTCGGGCCCCCTAAGGAGAGATGGCCTACTGGTGTAGCTCTGTCAGCATTTTCCTGCAATTAACTCAATTCACCTCCACGTGGCTTCCCACATAATTTCTTGTAATTTTATTTATCAATTTCAGAGAAATTGATAAATAACACATTCAATGAACTTTGGAAAACTAAATTAGATCCCCGAACCTTAATTCCTCTAACTTACATTAATAAACCGATAATCTTTTAAATAAACACTTTAGTATATCCCGGGCCCACACATATAATCGACGGTTCACACTTTTAAATGTTCATACCTTAAGTTAACCTTCGAGCGTCTTCCGAATACGATCACCGTTCAATTGTCAGTCTCCAAATCAAACGGTATGCCTCAATATCGCGCAAGCTCCAATGCTGATCGTTAGCGTGCGATGAGGGCGCGAAAAGGCAGTTTTTGGGGTCCCACCTTTGCCACGTGTCGACCACTCAATGGAATCGCTCCCAATTGGAAAATACCGCTTACTTAGCAAAAGCGATGCGATATGGGCAGTCTGGTTTCGAAAATCTGCTTTTGAACAGTGCGTGACCACAGGTTTACGCCGGGTTTACACTATCCTTTCGATTCACTCCAATTCTCAACTCAAGGTCTAACCTCGGGCAGGATTTCTCGGTTACCGGCTGAACAAGTTTAATACCTCTGTACGCGGTTTCCTTCACTACGACCAGAATCTACAGTTCTGTGGCACTGGTTTAAGATATCCTCTCGGCTTCTTACAAAATGTAATGTGACATTCCAAGGAGTCCACAATCGACCATAGGTAGGGATTAGGCAGAGATTTACACAACAATTCCCTTCATTGAATTAGCCATAGGACGGAGGATTCAATATGCTCGGGGCCAAAAAATTTACACAGAGATTAATTCAAACACGCACCGATAGTCAATACAATATTGGCTTTTATTCAACTACAAAAAAGCTTAACACGCAAATCATTGTGAAAATCTCCTCCTTTCCATGAAATCTGGGAGTTACATATATACATAAGCATTTGTCTCTTCGGTTCCTCTGTGAGGACTGTTTTGGTAAATCAAAAGCCTAATTACAATTATTCAAATAACTGAAACATGATAGATGGATCGAATCCAAACCTATTCAACTTCTATGGACTCTAACTAGTCTAAATGAATCAGGTAGCTAAGGTATTGACACCTTACTATTACAATTCAATAATTTTGAACCCTCCTAGCCACAACATGTGGACAAAACCTCCTACATTGCTAGCTAGTGTCTAATGCCCCTGCATCATTAGGTGTGAATATTCCTAACCCATTCATATATCTAACCAAAGAGGAATATGTTGCAAATAAAGAGAAACCCAATCACACACACTTTCTAGATCACCATCACACACCTTTTCAGGATAACAATGCATGGAAATTATTCTCGAAAGTAGACATGAAAAAGTTTGAGGTTATAATCCCTTTGAATGGGTAACACATATGGAACACTATTTATCTCAACATGTAATTACCAATGACTCAATTAAGTTCAGAGTGAGGGTTTTATATCTATATATCGAATTCTGGCAATGCTTGAAATGGTATAAAAACACCTATGGTGGCTACATTTCTTTTATCCCATTTGTGAATACATTCACTATTTAGCGTGATTAACAAAATTATGCCAAAATGGTATAGTTATAGACTTTATAACGACCTTTGAACAATTTTAAACCCATATAAAGGGCCTATCAAATTCCTTTTTAAAGAATGTTCCATCAATGGCCCCAAACATGAAATTCAAACAAAAGTCATGACGTAGCGAACAAATATTTCTTTGGACACCCATGATCAAGAAAAATAAGCTAAAATGATGATCAATGCTGAAATTAAAAGACTACCATTCACTTTTCACGCTCACCCTCCTTTAGCAACTCCTACCAACACTTCTAATTCTCCACCCTTGAGAATCCAAACGTTTTCCTTGAAAGAGATGGTTGAATGACAAAACTTTCAACTTTGTTATAATCATGACGAGTAATATTTCAAAGGGCATGAATGTAAATAGCATAAACTATTTCAAATTGAACCAACACCCCAACACCACTCAGAAGGCATCTTAGTGGAAGAAAATCTTGAATAGGAACTCAAAGACACAACCCCTACTACTAAAAAAGAAACAACCTTACTATCTCCTTATGATGAACCTCAAATTTATCTCCTCACTTCATATGGATTTCCCACACATCAGACTCTAAAATTCAAGAACTACAAGGTTATTGTGTTGATTAATAGTGGAAGCACCCACAATTTATTACATGGGATAGTGGTAGAAAAAACCATTATTATATCCATGCCATAATTCTTTCAAATTATGATAGGCGATGGTGGTATGATAAAATGTGGAGGTTGATGTAAAAATCTGAGACTTCAAATGGGTGAGTATCATCTTAAAAATCACATGTTTTAAATTGAAATTGGTGGTTGTGATGTTGTCCTTGGTGCAAAATAGTTATGCACATTGGAACTAGTCACCATAGATTTCAATAATTTATAATTTATATATGAGCTTCACCAAGGAAGGGAAACAACATACACTCAAGGTGATTCAATCTAGTTCTCTTGAAATTGTTATATTTCATTGGATGGAAAATTTATTAAAGAAAGGTTTCTAATGCATCATTTCCCAATTCCATTTCACATAAGTGGTGGACATCCCCTCACAAAATATTTACTCTGATTCACAAGTGGTCTTATCTAATAATCAACATGTGGTTGACACACCCCATTGATTACTTCCATTAGGTGATGAGCACAATCATGGTATCGCCTTGGTTTTTCATATTCAATTACTTAATGTGCGATTTTATGGCCACCCTTTTACAAAAAAATGAAATAGAACAATATTATTCAAGAACTATTGGAGAATGGAGTCATACATCCTCGTACTATCCCATATTCATCACTTGTGGTAATTGCCTTAAAAAAATAATTAAATTGGCACATGTGTCCTAATTTTTGGGCTCTCAAGAAGCTCTTCATTAATGACAACTTTCCCATTCCAATTATTGTTGATCTCTTGGATGAACTTCAAGCTAATTTTTTCACTAATTGGACATTTGTTTAGGCTATATCAATAAATAAGAATGAAGGAGGAGGATATCCAGAGCATAACTTGTTGCACACATCAAAGCCATTATGAGTTTTTAGTGATTCCCTTTGGTCTTTTCAATGCTCCATCCACTTTTTTGAGCCTCGTGAACATATTTTTTAACCCTTTCTATTGAACTTTGTAATTGTCTTCTTTGATGATATAGTGATCTATAACAAAATTTGGGAATTCCATGTGGCATGTTCACAAAGGCATACAACTATTGCAAGACAACTTGTTGTTCCTTAAATGTCAAATGCACTTTTGTGTCTTTGGAAGTTGAATTTTTGGGTCACGTAGTCAATTAACATGGTGTATGAGTATATCCCAAGAAAGTTGTGACTATGCAATATTAGCTTCATCGTCAGACCTTAAAGAGTTTGTGTGGGTTCTTAGAATAATAGGAAGTTTGAAAAAATTTATGGAAAATTCATTGCTCCCTTAACCACCCCACTCAAAAAGATTTCATTTATATTGAGCATAATATCTAAAGAAGTCTTTATCTAGAAAATTTGAGGAGAATGGATCTATCTTTTCCTTATTCTTACCTTTCTAGGCTAGTGATGAGCCAATTAAATATCAATTTATTTATTTTCTCATCATTTAATTATCAAATTATCTTATTTCTTATCATTCAATTATCAACCTGATGTTTGTTTTATACTTTTGAGATATTCCTAAATTGTATGCACAAAACTTAATCACTTGTGTATATTAATTATCTATTATGCCTAATACAAAATAAATATATTCTATTTTAGGAACTTTATATTTTTAAATATGATTAAAATATATATATATTTTTTTTAAATTAAAAGACTATTTCCCTACTTTGTGCAAATTCAAAATAAAAACCATTATCTATAATATATTCCGATTCATGTTCGAATTATATATGTTATGTAGCTCATTCATTTTAATTTGTGTTCAATTGTAACTCTATTTGAATGTTAACTTGCAGATTATGAAAAGAAATGAAAGCTTAAATAATAACAATCATTTGTACATTAACTTAGAACTACTGTATATTCATTTATAAATTAGCACATGCATATAAATTAAATGGTAGGTAAATGTTGATAGACATCAATCCATGATAAACACCAAAACACTTACTTCATGATATATCTCACATTATCAAGATTAAAAATTATTATTAATAATACATAATAATAATTATTAGTATTAAAAGGAATTAATATACGTAGAAAGAACACATAACAAGATCCTTAACCATGCAGATTCACCCTCACTTTATCATAGAGATTCCTAATATGTAAATAGGATTCGTTACACTACCATGGGCCAATACAATGGCTTATCAATACCACATGCCCAAAAAATAGTGCTACTAAGAATATTCTAGAATATTTTAGAGAGGTTAAATCCCTACCATCTAACTAATAATTATTGATAACTAAATTGAAATTTTGGAAGCTCTATTCCAAAATATTCCTACTAGTATAATTACAATTTACTTTATCTACCGATGTTGTAATAATAGGTTGTATTTCAGTGTTCATCTTTGAGATCTATGACAACATTTGTTTTGGTATTTCCAATATATAGCATAATAAATGAATGTTTAATTTGTAAGTTGCGAAATAAAATATGGAATTTGTACAACACACAATTATTGAAGGTAAATAGCACACTTGAATAAAGAAAACAACACGAATGAAATGAATTAAAATACATTTACTCTACTTATACTCTAAATGATCATGGATCTATCCTTCTATGCAACCAACGCAGCCCTTCCTTGATGCATATAAACAATAATTTCATACCCTTTTAGCTTATAGATTACACTAATAAAGGGAGGTGATGCAGCAAAGGTTTGTAGTTGGGCCAGATTGGTGTTCATTGTGAAAAGTGGCAAAGAAAAATATTGATCATATCTTTCTAAATTTCCCATTACTCAACAATTCTGGAATGACTATAGAAATATTCTAGGTTTACAATGTAATTGGGTACGGAAAAACTATAACACCCCCTTCCCACATCTACCCAAGTAACCGGCCAACTGAGGTAAACATGCGACGATCAGGTACTATAATGAGATTAAACCTCCTATGTGACCTTAAGGAAGTGGAACCGATGGAAAACACAACATACATACCTTGTACAACAACCACAACACCCCCATGAGGTAACCCAACCATTTAGGCCTCTTACTCCTAGGTCACACTAGAATTTTGACCCCATTTAAGCCATAGTTGCAAGCATAACACTGCATTCTAGAACTAGGAGGCTATAATCGTAGTCATAACATTGCATGCCAACAACTAGGGCCCCAAATGGTTAGTCTTGTTCCTATGGCTCCGAGATTTGAGCCACCTTTTCAGGCCCAAAGCCCATGTCACTTCCTAGAACTTCATGAAAACTTAAGGGATGATAAATAACAATAGTACAATGATACCGACGCAATCACATCAATAAGAACTCATTTGGACCCCTCCTAGCCATGACAAGAATTTTTTCAAACATGTCACAAACAATAAATCTACAGGTGTAAACAACAAATTTAAGCATAGGGGTCTCATACTTATTAGAGAATCGCTAAGAAGCATTTCTCCCTTACATCATTAGCTGCAATATAATATATTTCACCATAGATACAATGTGCATTCATTTACAAGTAAAAACATGGATAGAATCATACATCATCACTGATAAAATGCATGCTTATAACCACCATAATAACAACATAAATACAGTGGATACAACAACAATATAATCCACATAATAACCAGTAAATTTGCATACCAAATACCAAAGGAATGAGTTCTTCATTACTTAATGTAAAAACCAACCAGAGATGGGACTTCCATGTTCCACACGACCATAGATTGGATAAGCAAAATCTCTCTTCAACCAATTATCCCCATGCCATATTCCAAGCATGAATGTGGGACTCATAACCAAAAAAACATGAATTCTACCGGGGTCCTCTGCCTACACTGTGAAGAATTTTAGTGCCTCTTAGTCTCTCAATCTTTACCGTAATCCACATTCTAAATCAGGGATAACTAGGCCCTAAAACGAGGCATACTCTCTAGGTTTTATTGTACATCTCATCCTGGGAATACTAGGCCCAATGGAGAGAAATACACCTTAGGCCTTACCGTATATCCCGCCATTCACCAGCGAGGATTCCTAGGCCCACCGAGGCACGCAATATGGATTTACCACAACCCATAGTCTAGCTCAGGGGTTACATGGGGGTTACTCGGCCAGTGGATTTACCGTGATCCACAGTCTCGTTCAGGGACCACTAAGCCATGTGTTTTTCATTTTTGAGATCCACCCCACTCAGCTTCAAATCCATCCAACAATATAGCTCCACCGAAGTATGAGAAACTCATCTCATCAAAACTATACGAAAATGGCAAGGCTAGGATGAAAGCACTTTCACACTTGGAAAAACCCATGCCAAGATAGAAAAGAACCACATGCAATACCATTCATTCCATATCTAGCAATGAAATCACTTATGAAAATCAATACCTGCAAAGAATCATGGTGTGGTCGCTTGATCCTGCTCTTCCTTGTTTTCTTTGCCTTTCTTGCTCCACTGCCAAAGTGCTCCAAGAAAACTCTGTGTCCAAGAGTGAGGGAGAGAGAGAGAGAGAATAATGAGAGAGAGCTCAAAATATGAACTAACAAAATGTTTCAAAATCTTTCCAACTGATCCTTATAATTATTTTTATCAATGAGGCCTCTATTTTCTTCATTTTCCATTATTTTCCTTCATTTTCCTCCTCACATGAAACTTGTGACCTTTCATCTCCCTTTTCTCCTAATTTCCATTATTTTCATAAATAAATATGCCAAATATACCATTTTTCCTTTCCAAAGCCTTTGCCTTTTCCAATTTCCTTTACACATAATAACCGAAATGAACACCCACTAGGATGTTTGTTGGTTCAATTTACTGTGTAAGCTAACGCAAGCATTTAATTATCAATCCGAGTTAGTAGGACTTAGAAGCATCCCCAAGGTATATGGGTTTTAGCTATGATCAAGTTAGAAGATGATTTATCAATGATTAAGGAAATGCATATTACAAATATAAATCTAACTTAAATAATTTATAAATTCAAGTGTGTAATCAGAAGCAGAAGAATCTCCTAACTTAAGATATTTGTTTGTCCTTCTCTAAAAATATTACTTCTTGAAGTAGAAATAAAAAACTACTAATTGAGCAATAGATTAAGATACATGAAACAATAATTGAAGAGTCTCTTCACTGAAGAGGTCTTGGTTTTCCTTCATCATAGATTCATTTATCAATAATGTTATTTGGAAAAGCATTAAAATCATGAAAAGATGAACAAATGAATTCTAGCTTAAGATCTTAATCAGATAGAAAGAATGTTTAACTTAAACATTTGTTTGTCCTTTCATATGCAGAATAAGAATGATAATTAGACTCATCAACACTCATAAATCATGAGATAAATCTAATAAACAAGTTAAGCATAAGCAAACTAATTCAGAAATTGCAACTACAAATAAACTAGGAAGTGCACTTAGCTCGGTGTGGGGGCCCTCCACCCTTGCCTCGCATACTGAAGGTTTTTTCAGCTACTTAAAACTTCATTCAATCAATCAGCATATAACAGAACTAAACAAAATAGAACAGATCTTCAATTAGGTCTCCAAAGTCTAAAAAATAATAATGTTAAGTCATACAAATTCTACATATTTCAATGGTTCACAAACTTGGTATAAATAGAGAAATAATAAAGAAACTATGCTACAATGTCTCTAACAACCTTATCTTATCCTAATACCATCCATTTAGGTCGAACTCATCCAATTAGTTACACCAAATCTGGAAAAATCCCAAAATCTATTATTTCTGCCCTATTTTCTAGGGATTCCTGAAAAATAGGTCGTGTTTGACTAGCATTGACCGAGCCTCTTTTAGCTTGGTTTGACCAAACCAATAGGTGTACATCCAATCTTAGTTCCCAATATTTCTATAAATGTATTCCGCTCGAGCCCAGGTGTCCTGCAAGTATGACATCAATGAAGCCATTACGGGAATTTCTAGTGCAGTCCAAAAATACTCTTAAAACCCAATTTTTACTAAAAATTCTAAAAATTGAAAAACTTAATCTTAGTACCTAATTATTAAAAATAAGGGTAAAATGAGGCATATTTTAGATGGATAAGTTGGAATATGATGGTAAATAAGTGGGTTTATGATAAACAAAAATGACCAAAATTGAGGGCCAACATCTCCCCCTTGCTTAGTCTCAAACATGTCCTCATGCTTGCCTTTGTTTCTTTGAATTTCTACCTCTGTATGATGACTGCCCTGTTGATGTACCTGTGACTCTAGCCTCAAATTTTGAAGCTTCTTGTTGAGCTTCCTGCAAAAGGATTTTAATGCCCTCATGTCCTTTTTCTCCTTTTTTATAAATCTTTGTTTTCACATTTTGTTTCTCATACTTAATTTTCATCATTTAAAAATGAAGGTAATGACAAGTTTTGAAATTCTTGACCTTGCACTATGGAATTCCAACAATCAACATTAACTATGACCATGTGATGAAAAATATAGGCACAATTTATACATGAAATCCTTGGCGATCTAGAAAATTGTGTAGATTCTTCCAATGCCCTAAATCACATAGAATATGAAATTATCGATATGGTTATGGTCATAATTAATGATGATTTTCTTTATATGTATAGTACCTTCATACTTTTGAAACCTGTAGCTTTGAAGTTCTAACTTTCTACAAAAAGTTATTTTTTTTATGTACCCTTTACATCTTCTTGTGCCAATCTTGTAATGTCGCATAGTCAGAGAGAAAACACCAATTAAACACATCAAATATTCTTTCAATTGTGTAGGGGTTTTCTTCTTGCCATAAATCCACTACAAAATAACTTGTGCCAATCCTTTTTATGACTAGGCGTTCACTTCAATTTAGCCATTGTTTTACCCACGCAATCTGCAAAAATATGAGTCAAAAGAACCCATAAAATATCTCAAATAGAAATGAATTTGAGGAAAATTTCCATGATGAGACTAATTGGGCTTGTTCTGAAGAAAACCCATGTTTTTATTTTTCAAATTACATTTTTTTCTTAGAAAATAAAATGAAAAATAGTGGCTTCTTAAAAATTTCAAATTTTTGAAACTGTGTTGGAATCCTTACCTCCTTCCACTGCTAGTTAGCTCAATCTTCATTAAAAACTGAAATACCAATTTTTTTCCATTGTGTTTTAGTTCTAGCTACTGAAATCGATTTCTGGAAAACATTAATGTTGCTTACGGCCTTCTCAGAAATCGAAAGTTGGAGATTTAATTTACCTTGGAGAAACCAAAATGTTGAAGGTGATCTTATCTAGAAAAATCAAAATTTCGGAGAAATTGAAATGCTGGAGAATGGTCAAGTTAACCAAGGGTGATCATAATTATGGTTAGCTACATAATCATCCAAAAAAAAAATCAAAATCTGGAAAATAAAAATCAACCCATGGGTCTTGGGCAATCACAATTCATCTTTGCTCTTAATATTTCCGTTCATTGCCTCTCCTAAAAGAAAATCTTGGAAGAAATCAATTTTTGTGTGTTCTCCAACAGTTATCATTCGTTTTGGATTTGTTGCTGACTTTAATTAATATCACTAAAGTTCAACTTCACACCTGGACTTTGAACTACGACTTTTCTTTAAATAAAATCCTAAATCCCATAATCCTCTAAATGTTTATAAATTTTCAGGATTAATAGGTGGTAGAGGATTTTATGCAATTTGGGATTTGATTTTAAATTCGATGCTTACCTCTTCTGGAAGTTCACTGCATAATTTGCGGGATTTCTATGGCTTGGCAAAAAATTCTCCTCAATACAGTTGCTTCAACACTCCTCTTTCCATACACAGCTTGGTATTCTCAATTTCAGCTCTATTCTTCTCAATTTGAAGTGCTAGACCTCTAGTTTCACGACTTCAGTGGTTGGGAGAGTGCTTCAGGCCTCTTGCCTTTTTTGTGCATAGCTATAGCTTGTATTTATGGTTCAAAATATTCAATTTTACCTCACGACTACTCTATGTTAGGGAATAACTGTCTTGATTTAGGTCAAAATGATTTTCTACATCCGAGAATGTGCTTTGCGCTATCATTTATGCTTCAGGTTAGCTTGGCAATTTTTTCACAGTCGGAAATATGCTCTGGTGTTTGAAATTTTTGACCATTTCTGATTTGACCTGATGTTAATTAATGCTGCCACATTCGTTTCATTAAAACCTCAACGCATATGTACCATGGCCTATTGTATTCCACATTTGTTGCATAGCTCATATATCATATCCATTATGTGCATTTTCATCATTTACTCTCTTGTATTTGATTTTAAAATGACCAAAAAAATTTTAAATATAAATCTTCCGGGAAATCACATAATATATTTTGGAACCGACGCGTTTCGAACTACCAACTACCAACTGTAGTTCATCATCGGGATGATGAACTACAGTTGGTAGTTCGAAATGCGTCGGTTCCAAAATATATTATGTGATTTCCCGGAAGATTTATATTTAAAATGTTATGGATCACAGAAGCTTGCACTCTCGACCACAAATTTTTTAAGTCATTTTTAAATAAAATCCTTTACAATGATACTAACTCCTTGTTTTTTTTTATTTTGTAGATGCATATGTCAATTTTTTCTTGAAGGAAGGAGATGTGGTCAACAAATTTAATCAAAATTTGTAAAAAAAAAAAAATAGGGTTTTAAATGATAATGAATGTGGGTTAATAGGTGAATATATGGTGGATGAATGAATAAATGTATAGGGTGATGAATGAGTATAGGAATTTGCATATTCAAGTATTTAAACTAAATTATCAATTCTAGAAAAAAATTCAAAATCAAAGGCTCTAAAAATAATTTTAACTTACAATACTTCCCTTTGATTTGATAGCTCATTACTCTTTTGTCATCACTTGACTTCTCAAAATGAATTATTATCAATGCTGGTCTGCAGATAGATGTTTGTAGTAGCTTTTCAGGTCCCTTTTATATTTTTCGTGTTCAGGTCCCTTACTGATATTTGTTGATGATGATGTTTCAGCTCCCTTCTATAAACTGTTGCTTGATATCAAACCATTGCTTGATATCCATACTTGTACTTCCATAATAGCTTAATGTCAATGCTAACTAATGATGTCCTTTGCTGATTCGTTTATGCTTGACTCATGATGATGGTTCTTCAAAGATATTTTTTGATGGAATGTAGAAACTTGTGTCTGCTTATTTGATCCTTTGGATGTTGTTGCATGTCTTTGCATCTGATATTGATTCAGGTCCCTTTTGCGGTTTGTATTTGATGTTTCAGGTCCCTTCTGACATGATACAGGTCCCTTCTGACATGATACAGGTCCCTTCAGCACAATATTTTCAATGATGTATCAGGTCCCTTCTACATAATATGTCCAATGATATATCAATTCCCTTTGTACTTGTAATTCTGGTTCCTTCTTCAATTCAGTTGCTTCAAACTATTTACATAGTTTTATTACAAGCTTCCCCCTTGCTAATGTTAAGACTTGTCCTCAAGTCTTGCATTTATTGGAGGATTACTTCTGCAAAATCAAACTGAATTAAAAAAAATAGAGAATTCATATTGGCCAAACAAGTTGGTTTTCTGGTATGAATTTGAGTTTGTATTTTTCCAGTTTCCTGGATTTTCAAAACCAAATTCCTTTATAATTTTTTATCTCCTTTTTTTCTTTTCTTTTCTTTTTTGTTTGTTTGTTTGTTTGTTTGTTTTTTTGTTTTTTTGTTTATGGATAGAGGTGGAGTGTAATGGTGTCAGAAAATATGGAATGCTTATGAAAGTAAGATGGGTTGAAGTCATCATCTAAGAGTAGATAGAAAATAGATCTAGACTTCAACATGCATGATTGCGGAACTTATCATACAATATGGTAGATGAATGAAATCATGAACAATATAGCTTATGAAAGGCTTCTTTCACAATGGATGTGGCTTGTCATGGTAAAACTTGACTTCTTCGTATTATTAGCTTCATGTCTTTTGCCTCGATCTTGATCTTCTTGTAGGGTTGTTGGTCAGCCACTAAAATCGAGCTTCATGAATTTTGAGTTTCATTATATGAACTCAACATCTTGTGAATTCATCTTTGATTTGACTTGAATATTTTCTTTCATATTTCTAAATATTGACTTTGAAAATCCTTCATCCATGAAGTTGACTCCTCAAATCTTCCTATGACCTGCAAAAACATATCATTTGCCTATAATAAAATCTTAGATGATGGAGGAAGAGAGGTTTACAATCTCTCTTCTTCCAATAAATATGTATATTAATTTCAAGCAATGCTTAAAACAAGTCCAAAGATGATATACAAAGAAACTACATTTGTTTACCCCTTTGAGGAATAATGGCCATCCTAGACCTCCCAGCGGTATTTTGGTCACAAAATATTCGTTTTATGTCCAATTAGACTGATTTCAAAGCCAATTTAATTTGAATTCATATGGCTATCTCCAATATAAAAAAAAATTCAAAATGATTTAAAATTATATGCCAAAAATGATGAGAAGTACCATGTTTGATAGAGCTTCTTGTGAATTTTTTACTTAACCAACAATCACTTTTTGGAGTGTAACTTTTTCGTTAAAGATCAGATCGATGTGATTCCACTTGGAGATTAAATTAGATTCATTTTATTCTTTCCAGTGGAATTTTTTTTTTTAAATTCAGTTGTTTTGATATCACAAAATTGTTGATGAACAGACCTAGGAGACAGAGTTTTTACTATGCTGATTTTAAGACATGCAGTCACTAAATGTGGAATAATGTTTTCACCTAACATCCAAATGGGATGATTCAAATTTTGTATTGAACTATACTTCAATATATATCTCAATCAGAAACATTTTTTTTAAATAATATGATTTGATATGTGAAATATTCCAATGAACAGTCAAGACCTAGAATTGTCACCATGCAGATTTTTCAACAAGCAGTTAGTATTTTGAGCATAGATTTTTCATATGATGTCGGATTGAGCTGATTAAAATTTATTTTGAAACTAGATTCCAAGGGCTATCTTACCTATGAGTATTAGGTAAAAAAATTTCCATTATAACCCTCAAATCAATGTTGTACTAACTCTATCCTTAAATTTTTTCTTGAAATCTAGTGTTTATTTTGATCATTTTTATTTGTGATCCAAATTTAAATTTTCAAAATGGATTTAAAAACTAGATTTCAATAGATACCTTGTTTAAAAACATTCCTTTTTAGAAATTATCCTATATGGTTCCCCATAATAGGATTGTAATTAGTGCATTTTGTCATGAAATCCTTTCAAATGAGTATTGAACAATGATGTGAAAATTTATTTATGAGAAAAATTCTTATTGTGAACTCATTCCACCCATTTATTTATTTTATTCTATTCCATCCTAATATATTGTATAAAAATAATTCATTCCCTCAATTATAAGAGAATTTACAATGCATCCATTTCCGTAACAAGATCGTAAGTAAACTCACATCCAAGTTTGAAAAATATACTTTAATGAATGCTTGGCCATGAAAGATTAGTTGATCATAAAGATTTGATGCTAAACGATGTTGAATAAACGAGTGGTGTTGTGGCCTAATGACAAGATGAAACCAAGTTTTAATATGTTCTATGTTTGCTTGGTTGTCCTTAGTTGTCATATCACAAAGTTCTTCGTGTAGCACTTGTTCAAATTCTTGAATGCACAAGGGATATTGTGATATACATGCTATAAATGCTTCAATTTCAGGTTCTAATGTTTGATCTTCATCGCATGTGATCCATGACTCATTCACCTCCTTACAAATATAGCTAGAACAAGATTATAAGTTTTCTTTTTGTGGATCCTCTTCATGGATGCTTTGTTCTTCTTCTAATTTCTGAAATGAAGATTCATCCCTAGTGATCACTCTAAATTGTGGACAAGGATTTAAGAATATCCTTGTAGTGGCATATCCTCCTTAGCTAAATGACTTCATTAACATCATATTTTGTTGATCTTGTTGGAAAAATGGATTTTGTAGTTATTTAGTTTTTTAAAAAAAATTTGGGGGGTTTTGTTTAAGGAACCTACCCTTCTAATCTCTATCTCTAGGAATAAAGAAACATAACTAAAAATAATAATTTTTTGTTGTTGTTGTTGTTGTTGTTTTTTTAATATTTCTAATTAACCACTTCGAACTATGTGTCCCCGGCAATGACGCCAAAAATTTGGATCAATTTACTGTGTAAACTAATGCAAGCATTTAATTATCAATCCAGGTTAGTAATACTTAGAAGCCTCCCCAAGGTATATGGGTTTCAGCTATGATTAAGTTAGAAGATGATTTATCAATGATTAAGGAAATGTATATTACAAATATAAATCTAACTTAAATAATTTATAAATTTAAGTGTGTAATCAGAAGCAAAAGAATCTCCTAACTTAAGAGATTTGTTTGTCCTTCTCTAACAAGATTACTTCATGAATTAGAAATAAAAAACTACTAATTGAGAAATATATTAAGATACATGAAACAATAATTGAAGAGGCTCTTCACTGAAGAGGTCTTGGTTGTCCTTCATCATAGATTCATTTATCAATAATGCTATTGTTAGAAAACAGGAATTCAGAAAAGTATTAAAAGCATGAAAAGATGAATTCTAGCTTAAGATCTTAATCAGATAGAAATAATGTTTAACTTAAACATTTGTTTGTCCTTTCATATGAAAAATAAGAATGATAATTAGATTCATCAACACTCATAAATCATCAGCATAAATCTAATAAACAATTTAAGCATAAGAAAAATAATTCAGAAATTGCAACTACAAATAAACTAGGAAGTGCACTTAGCTCGGTGTGGGGGGCCTCCACCCTTGCCTCGCACACTAAAGGTGTTTCCAGCTAATTAAAGCTTCAATCAATCAATCAGTATATAACAACAACAAATAAAATAGAATAGATCTTCAATTAGGTCTCTAAAGTCTCAGAAATAATAATGTTAAGTCATACAAATTCTACATATTTCAATGGTTCACAAACTTGGTATAAATAGAGAAATAATAAACAAAATATGCTACAATATCTCTAACAACCTTATCTTATCCCAATCCAATCTATATAGTTCGAACTCATCCAATTATTTACACCAAATCTGGAAAAATCCCAAAATCTACTATTTCTGCCCTATTTTCTAGGGATTCCTGAAAAATAGGTCATGTTTGACCAGCGTTGACCAAGCCTGTTTTAGCTCGGTTTGACTGAACCAATAGGTGTACATCTAATATTAGTTCCCAATATTTCTATAAATGTATTCAGCTCGAGCCCAATTGTCCTTCAAGTATGACATCAATGAAGCCATTATGGGAATTTCTGGTGCAGTCCAAAAATACTCTTAAAACCCAATTTTTACTAAACTTTCTAAAAATTGAAAAACTTAATCTAAGTACCTGACTATGAAAAATAAGGGTAAGATGAGGCATATGTGTGTGGTATAAGGTGTAATATGATGGTTAATAATTGGGTTTATGATAAACAAAAATAACCAAAATTGAGGGCCAACAATGTTGTGCCCAACATTCAGCTTGCAATAAGTGTCCCGTCAACCGCGATTATTATTTTTACATGGATTTTTTACCAGGGTTGTTACACCAATTTTACAGCTACATGGCATAACTGATATGAATATCGGGTGAATAGAGTTGTCAATGCACTACCTCTTATTATATGTTGGGGAATATGGATCGCGAGTAACAAGGCTATTTTCCAAGGTCACACATATTTCTTGGGGAAAATTGTTGTTGATGGCATTTCCATCCTTAATCATTTTCCACAAATCTAATATTAGCCAATGATCAAACCTGTCTCCAAAGAAAATACAGATAAAACAATTCCATGGGGATATTTTGACGGGGCTTCTCAAGGGGCAGGAGCCCAAGCTGGTTGGGTATTTGTTCTTAACTTGTCTAAACAACATGCTTATCATGTCAAAATTGGTATAGGATCTGGTATAAATAATTGAGATGAAACGCTTGCTTGTAAATCTTTGATTTATTTTGACATTGAGAAGGGATGTGATAGGTTCCAAATTTATTGTGACTCTATATTGGTGGTTAATTGAGTCAATGTTGTTCAACATTGCGGGAACATTCATTTGGTTAACATAGTGGAGGATATTTGTAATATAATTATTTATTTTACACACTTCTCTTGTAGGCACATCTACAAGGGCAAGAATCAGGAAGTTGATAGGCTTTCTAAAGATGAAATTCTCCTGGATAGGGGCCTTTGGCAAGTAACTAATATTTGGGGTCAAGATCTGTCTGAGTTCTGCCACAAACCTTTCATGAATGAGTTTCAGGCAGCATGAGGCATGGCTTTTTTCCATGTCGGTACCATCTTTTTGAGACATCGACCGCGATGTATCAAGCTACAATATTATAGCTTTTTTATTACAATGATTAATAGTGCTAGCTTTTGTCACTATCTGTTCAAGGAGGGTAGTTTATGCTTTCATTTTCTCCATGAATATGTTTTTGGCCCTATGTTTGAAAAAACTGATGTACATTGTGTATATTGGAACTTTTGAACTATATTGCTCAGATTCCATCCACTCCATCAAATCAAGCCTATACATAGCCTTAGAAGGTCACCTATCTTGCCCTTAGCACATTTGCATCTCTGAGCCTTATTTCTTAGTTCTGCTTGCCTAGAGAGTTGACTCCATTGCCCAATA